>JALMQS010000070.1:2567568-2915742 GCA_024734495.1 Forficula auricularia
GCTCGTCTCTGAATTGCATCTAAGGTATTAAGAGAATACTTGGAGGCTCCTCTCCACAAATGCGAGCAATATTCAAAACAGGGGCGAATTTGAGCCTTGTATAATATAAGGAGTTGAGTGGGGGTGAAAAATCGTTTGGTTCGGAAAAGAAAGCCAAGCTTACATGCTGCAGCTTTTGCTACTGAGATAATATGGTCATTCCAAGAGAGGTCAGAACCTAAGGTGACACCTAACATTGATATTTTATTACGGAATTCCAATGAGCTCGAATCAAAGGAAATGTCAGGAAGGTTCCTATCTGCGCGCCTAGAAATTAGGCAGCACTGTGTTTTGCCAGCATTAAAGTTTACCAAATTGTGAGAATCCCCATTTTTTAAGCATGCTTAAATCTGAATTTATTGAGGAGGCTATGTTTGCGCGATTGTCTAGTAAGGATTGAGCGTTGTGGAGGGTGCTATCGTCAGCGTAACAATGTATTGGATTGGAGGGCAGATTTAATAGGTCATTAATATAGATAATAAAGAGTGTGGGAGAGATGACTGAGCCCTGAGGAACTCCAGCATTAGTATTAAAGGACGAGGATGATATTCCGTCAACCTCGACTTTAATAGAGCGGTTTGAGAGAAAGCTCTCAAGCAACTTGCAGAGAGCTCGGGGGAAGGCCAAATGCAGGTAATTTGGCAAGAAGATTTTTGTGCCAGACATGATCGAAGGCCTTTGAAATGTCTAAGCCTATTACGAAAGTCTCTTTACCAGTCTCTAGTGCTTTATTCCAAATATGAGTTATATATGCTAAAATATCGCCGGTGGACCGAAATTGTCTAAAGCCGTATTGACTATCATGGATTAGTTTATTAGATTCTAAATGGTGAAGAACTTGCTCATTAATGATTTTTTCCATGATTTTAGAAAGAACCGAAGTTATGGCGATCGGACGATAATTGGCTACATTTGAAGGATCTCCTTTTTTTTTAATTGGTTGAATTCTTGCTGTTTTCCAGCTCTCCGGAAATGAGCCAGTGGTATATGAAAGTTTGAAAATTTTTGAGAGAATAGGAGCAAGTTCAGGCGCGCAATTATAGAGTGGTTACGAGGATGAAACTTTTTGTGTGGATTGTCGCGAAAGAACCTACTTAAAATACTCCATCATTGGTAAAGTTAAAAAAGTATTTTTTTTATTTATGATATTTAATTAATTTCTTAATTAAAGTAATCATCTAGATTACGCTTTTCACATTTACTATTTATTGAATTTTGTTCATTCCATTTTGAACCTCTCCGTCAACAAAGCTGAATTATTGCAACCCTCTTTCATGGAATTTAAATTTCCAAACAGGTATTATAAATTTTCATAAATGTAAATGTAAATGACCGTAAAGGATGTCCCTGGACATTGGCTTTGCTTTGAGCCTCGTAATCAAAGCTGAACTGCCGTTGGGTTAATTGTAAGGCCCGACCTTGTAAGATAGAAATTCGGCAGCTGAATGCTGGTTGAGGTTTCTCTTCATCTCCTGGGATCCAAAGAGTCCCGGTGGTTTCTTTCAACTACACCCTAACAAATTCAACTCTTGAAAGTTATTTCGAGACGAACATATATATCCCATTGAAGCGACAAACTCAGAAATCAAAAATTTAGATCAACACAATAATTGTTATAAATAGTAACTTTGTGATAAATTATTTGAAGAAGGTATATAATTACATAATATTTTAAAGTAAAATAATTACTATATGTGACCACGCGAATTTTTCCTCTCTTTAAGTAAAAATCAACATTTTATTAATTTTTTCGAATGAGAGATCAAAAATTCAAAAATATTATTTACATTTGACAATGTTAGATATTCAAATGATTCAATGAAACCCTATATATTCAATAGTAATTTTTAAGTTTCCAAACACACTCCCCTCTCGAAATTTCAATAGCTGTAAAATGTATACATTCTCTATTAAGGTAGTTGTTTCACGAAAATACTAGCAAAAAGTTAATGCTAGAGTATATAGAACAGACAACAAGGATTCATAATTCATAAGCCCAAAACTTTTTGCTGTTTATGTACCGATTCTAGCCAATCCAGTGCTCATTTGACAAATCTGGCATCATTGTAAGAGATTGAATATTTTTATATTAAAATGACAGATAAAATACATTTTAAAGGTCGATTTATTCTAGCCAATCCCGTGCTCGTTTGACAAATCTGGCATCATTGTAAGAGATTGAATTTTTTATATTAAAATGACAGATAAAATACATTTTAAAGGTTGATTTATTCTAGCCAATCCCGTGCTCGTTTGACAAATCTGGCATCATTGTAAGATATTGAATATTTTTATATTAAAATGACAGATAAAATACATTTTAAAGGTCGATTTATTTCTATAAAAATCGTTTTAACAAATGTAATCAATGCCTACATTACACCTTATAAAAATTATAATTTTGAAAAAATCTAGCACATGCTCGCTTTATACATCTTTCGATGGTTAAATAAATGCGCTGTTGCCAAATTGTTTTTAGTGTAAATTTTTTTATACATTTTTCATTATTTATTCATTATTATCTCAGAAGCTGTGTTGTAACTATGAATCAAAATTGTCTTAAAATATGTATTGGTTATTGTTTAATGTTGGTTTAGTTTTTTATAAAAATGGTAAGAATAGTTTCTTAATTATAATTTAATATGTATGTAAATTTTCCGATATCCCGTAAAGTGCAATGTATAAGAGTCTTAATTTCTCCAGAACTATATTTTTCATAAATTTCGTTTTGCCTCCAATCACTGCAGAATTATTTAAATAATAATCTATCAATCAAAAAATCCTAAGAAAACCCATTTGGCGGAACAACTACCTTAAGAACATCCAATGATATTTGATAAATTCATTTTTTTTTTTTTTTTTTAATGCAATCGAATGCAAGAAGGGGCGCACCAGTAAAGAAGCAGCTCCTATGGATCTCGAAAGACCCTTGCATTACCGAAGAGAAGGAAAAGTTGATTAAGTGAGAGGGTGGAGACTTAGGTGTCTGATTCACTCGGGTTTTGAAGGTTTGAAGATCATAAGTGCTGGAAAAGATGGAGGCTGGGAGAGATTTCCAGTTCCTTGAAGTCATGGGGATATACGTATTGGCGAATGAAGTGGTCCGGCACTTTTCTAATTTGACCGCAAAAGAGTGTTGGGAGTCGGCAAAACGCGTGCTACGTGCAAAGCATGCTTTGGGGAATTATTGATTTTATCTCATCAGAGCACCTGCCGTGATAGTATCTATAGAAAAGGGAAAGGGCAGAGACATTTCTTCGATGAGCCAGCGAGTCGAGGGGAGTCGGTGAGGGTAGAATCGTCAATTAGCCTGACGGCTCGTTTCTGAATTGCATCCAGGGTAGCAAGAGAGTATTTTGAGGCTCCTCTCCACAGATGAGAGCCGTATTCGAGACAGGGGCGGATTTGGGCCTTGTAGATGGTGAGAAGTTGTGGGGGTTTGTAAAATCGCTTGGACCTGAATAAGATGCCAATCTTCCTTGCTGCAGATTTCTGCCACAGAGGAGATGTGTTCATTCCAAGACAGGTCAGATGCAGAGACGCCCACATGGATATTCACACATTTTTAGGAGTTGGTTAAAAAAAAAAAAAATTGTAAAAGTTTTCCAGAATGTCACTTTAATAAATGATAATTTATAACTTAAAACTTATAGTGAGACATGAAAATAATTTAAATTAAAAATATAGAATCCATAAATCTAGGTCATTATTCAAATTGGAATGTATGCATTTTAAATGAAGGTACTATTTTGTCAACTTAATTATTCTTGGCGAATTTAACTTCGCTACTAGATTTCACTATTTTTTCGAAATCGGCCGGTTTTTTCACATAAGTGTTTTGGGTGGGATTCCCCTTTTTACACGCTTTATATTATCTTCACCTGTATATATGTATTATATGTGTGTATGTATTTATCTATCTATCAATGTAAATTTAGTTCTTTTAAAATTTCGCAAACATTTCTCTATAGAAATAATTGTTTACCTACTCAATTTAAATGAAATTATTTAAAAATAATATAAATAAATACATTTTATTCTGTTAAATTCTGCAAACTTTTCTCTATAAAAATAATTAAGACTAAAAAGTGAAAAAATAAATTATATTTTAAAAAACTAAAAAACACGCTCCTAAAAAGTACAAAATAATGTAATAAATATAAATCAAAAAGCGTTGGGACACTTAAATACATGCTTCTGCGCCCCACACTTTTTGACTGTATATTTATTACATTATTTTATACTTTTTAGAAGTTGATGTTTTTAGTTTTTTTTTAAATATAATTTTTTAGCTACCATAATATGTAGCTTTTAGCTTTTATAAATAGGTTATAATGAAAGGCAGTCTAATCTACTTATTTCGCTTACCAGTCCGTCTTTTATAAGAAAATAAATAAAATTATTTAGCTTGTATTTTTATCTTTTTTTTAGGTGGATTAATTTACCCTACAAATTTCACCTCTTCATTTTAAAGGTTAAGGGTGTAGTAAAGTTTTTGTGATTAATTTTCACTTTTATTAATCCCGAAACTCTACAAAATTGTTAAATTTTAGCATCCTTGGGTCTTGTATATTTAAAAATGATGAAAATTTATCCTACAATCTGCACCTCTTCATTTTAGGGGTTGAAAGAGAAAACGTCTGTTTTTCGTATTTTTCATTTATTAGTAGCCTAAACTCTATCGTTATGCCCAATTTTATCATTCTAGATTCATTTAATATATTATAATAGATGCAAATTTACCCCACAAAATCCACCCCTTTATTTTATGTGTTGAAGGAAAGTTTGAGTTTTGGAATTTTTCCTTTATTTGTGTCCCAAACTCTACGACCATACCTAATAAATTTCATGGTGCTGGAATGATTAAAAGTACCTACCTACCCGATAGGTTTTGATGACCCGTCAGTGAGTGATTGGGTCAGTTAGTGATTGCCAAAATTAGCCATTTTCTCAAGTCCATATCTCAGAATCTATTTAAGCTATAGGTATTATTGAAATTTGGTACTCTCTTCAAGATTGATTACATGTTTATAATTTTAGCTCTGTATCTCTAATGGGTTATGTGAGCTGCAGGGTCGAAATTGTTCGTGTAAATAGCGTACCTACAGCACGTGTACTGACAATCCTCGAACTTGGCCTGCGGACGCTGTTCGCTATGAACAACATACATATCTTCTCGACTTAATTTGTCTTTTCGAAATATTGATTTCTCTAAGCTTCAAAGTTTATTTTTAAGCCTTTATAACTTAGTTATTTTTAGAAATTACTTAAATATGCTGTTTCACTATAAGCACATTAGTGCTTTAAGTGACTGCCCACACCATTTATATATTAAATTAGCTGACGTGTACGTCAACTAGAATAACTAATTAGATAATTCCAGTAAGTTAGTTTTCTACTTAAATTAATGTATACTTTATTTTTTTTCATTTCAATTACTCATTCCATAAAAATCCTTCGATTTTTCGAAAATTAGAAAAAAGACTAAGATTTCCTACACGTCTTGATCGAATTCCATATATTCATAATAACCTCTAGAGATGATTACGCATCATCTTCCGTTTAGTGATAAGAATGCAAGAATGTACATCTGAAAATAAACAATTCAAGAGTTCCAAGGTTTTCAGAGTCGAAGGAAGCTGCGGAACCGAAACTTTAAGCTTAACACACCTAAAGATGGAAACAGAAATTGTTTTTCAGAAACGTTGGTTTTAAAGGAGAGGGGAAAAAAAGAATGACAGTCCACTATAAATACATCTTATTTGGAAATGTAATATTTTTTTTCACTATCCTTGGTCTGCCTTCCATTACTTTGGAATTAAAAAGTTTTTCAGTAGTTTTTAAAAGTTAATAAGGATTAGCGAATGCATTTGTTTGATTTGTTTGTAATTTTACAGCGAAGGCGTGTGGTATGTTTAAAAATGATGAGTTGTGCCACGCAGTGGAGATTTTAGAGAATAAGGATTATTGGGTTCATAAATTTTATAAAAACAAATCAAAGAGTGTGGGTGGTGAAAATAAATATACATAATTATGTAAATAAATACACATAGGGGTATATGTAGCTATATACACAGACATTTTTTTAATTTAATTTGCTTAAGACTACTTATAGTTTCGGAAGTTTCCACCTTATTCTTTAGCATTTTATATATATATTATTAATACATATTAATATCTCCTGAGCGATCAATGTTCATTGATCACTCAGAAGTAATATTAATATGTATTCAACTTGCTGATAGTAGATGACTTAAGACTTCTAAGTAAAATCTTACTAAATTCGAGTTGTTATTGATAATTTTAGATTTTGATGTTTAGAATTAGAGTTACTTAACCATGAAATTTTTTTTGATGAAGATTGTATTTTTGAATAAAAAAGTTCTCTGTATGCTATATATATGTCAGATTTGTTTCTCCTCTAAAAGATAAGCTTTTGGATTGCTTTTTAAGCACTCGATTGGATACAACCCTTCTTACATCTAATACAAATTATCCATGAAAGCTCGGACTTATTAGATGACAATCTCCTGTGATATTCTTAGTAAATATTAAGCATTAAGTCGCCACTTTCTAAATTCTATATTCTTCAATATATCATCCCGAAAATCTTCAAAAAGACTTAGTTTTAAGAATGTAAAAGAGTCAATCTCAATTTTACGGTGTAGCGCATATTTGCAACCTAATAAAATAATATATTTATGCGATTATGCCATATCTAAAAAGAAATTATTTTTGAACTCCAAATATCTTTCAAAAGAATCATAAGTGAAATAATTCACATTTTCTTTGAATAACACGGATACTCAAAGATTAATCACCATAGGTATATAGTTTTTTCCTGAATAGATACAATGACAATAATAAAAAATGTATAAAATAAATAAATTAAAATTTAGCCCTGAAAGTACATAGATAATTCATTTTCAATTCAATTATAACCTGGCCAGTGCCATTCAACTGGACTTTACTAAGTCAGATAAATATAAAATAATGTAATTTTAGTTTAATTTAAATTTGAAATTTATATATGTAATGATGAATAAGCAAAAGGATTACGTTTTATTGTTTTAAAATTGTGTTGCCTGATTCTATTTATGTTATTTCTAAACCTGTTTATCTAATGAATGAGAATGTGCCAAATTTTTGAAATTTAAGTCTCTGTTGGTCTTCAATGGTAACGGAGATAAAATAAAATAATGTACTTTAGACGAATGTGTGATCTAACTATTTGATATATAAAATATTGATATGATATACCTATATGTTAACATATATCGTCGCTGATCTTACAAAACCTCGTAAGTCCGATTTTTGGTCAAATACGTATTATACGTTTATACCGACCAACTTTTCACGGCGCATCTGTCTATTGAAACCTTATTATTCTATTCCAATTTAATTTCGCGCTACGGACAAATAATAAATATTGCATTGTATTTGTATGTATTGTTGTTTAAAATGGTTTTTCTTGTTTTCTGGCAAACAATGAATTTAGGACGTTGTAAGATCAGCGACGATATGTATGTTTGGTCTGAAATTATGATGTACTTTTGCAACTTGATATTAATGATGTTCTTATAATTGTAAAATCCCTGGAGAAGTCGGAAAAGTCGACGAAACGTTGGTTGATAAATAACAAAAATAACATCACAAAAAACTTGTCCTTATTTCCCATTATAAACTTTCAAATTACCTTACTTCAAATTAACCTCTGATAAAAATCTGACGATCTCTCTATGCAAAAATCGTTGACGAATTCCATAGTAGAGATGTTAATATATGATATTGTGGGATTTCTGCCTTTTAACGGAGAATGTCGGGCGCAAATTATGTCGTATATCTCGAATCCTTTGTGAATTTACCAAGATTGAGATTTCAAAGTTCCTTTATGCTTTAGTCTCTATATTTCAATGGAATGAATTAACACCCATGGTATAACCTCATATACAAAGGAACATAAATCCAATTAGTAGAAAAAAACATCTTGTAGACTGATTAAATTAACTATAAGTCTCAGGGGGATATATTTTTATATGCCAAGTGCTCTTTTTATCTAATATACATACTTTTTTGTCATCAAATAGTTATTTTAACAAATTTTTTAAATTTGAATAAATTCATTGAGATGTTCTATTTATTATTCGGGTTCTCAATTTTGATTTTAAAAATTTCATTATCGAAAACCCACTTTACAAAAGTAAATTGATCAAAAGCAGATACTTAACCTTGAAAAAGCTTCTTTTACACGTAGGTAAATATTTTCTTTCATTCACAAGTGGGCAAAAGTCAGCTTGTGATACCTACTCTTGTTTTTAACAGGTCAGATTGTTATTTTCATTTCTAACACTCTGGCATTTTGATTCAACATATTGCAATCTTTTGCGATATTTCAGAAATATTAATATCAAATAAATGAATTTAAAATAAATGAATCAATTGGATGGATTTTTCGAAAATCAGAAAATCTAATTTCGAAATTATTATTAAGTTCAGCAAGATTTTCAAAATATTTATCTGATTCAATTTCCTTATATTTATGATATAGTTATCTAAATTTTAAAAATGGGTGAAGTTATGCTCCATGTTAAACATGGCGTCTTCAATGTCTCTGTTCATATTGAATGAAAAGCGGTAGAGTAGTAATTGGAGGGTGCAATCCTAAGCCTGGATTTCATTGAAAGGCTGGACTGAATGGGACTGGGGGCGAGGCTTAAGGCTGATTGGCAGTCTCAAGGAAAACGTTTCTAGTCTGTTGTTCGAGAAGGGAGGAGTCTAGGGTTCCTGGATCAGATGAAGAAGCCTCGGATATAGATGAATAGATGAAACTGAAGAAATAGAGGTTTTTGAAGAAGACTCAAATTCTGAACAGAGTGATGTAGATTCGGGTTCTGAAGATGAGGACGACAGCTTAATATTTATTTGCAACAGGAAAATCGGAAGGGGGGTCTAAAGGAACGTGACGTTCGCACTTAATCAATTTTATTTTTCAGCAACAATTCGTTTATAGGTGGGTGGATAAATTTGTTAGAGTGATCCCAGAAAATGGGACGCAATGCGTGACGAGGGGGGGGGGAGGGGCAGGGCAAAATGACTATATTCTTGAGTGACGTATTTTATGAATGGCCCCTTTGCGATTTCTCGGGGTGAACCGCGATCTAATATATTTACTTCCACTTCCACTTTTATTTCCAAGTAGAAGACAATAGATGAAGGGGCATTATCTAATGAATTCCAAAATAATTCCACATAATTCCAAAGATGTGTACACCTAATTCCAATCGAGGTTCACTCCTCGGGATTTCCATAAATTTAATTTTGACTGAAATGTATTTATACTTGCTAGTACCTAATTCAAAAAGAATTCTTTGTTTCCTCTGAATTTCAAGAATGATTTTTTTTTTAATGCAATCGAATGCAAGAAGGGTGCACCAGTAAAGATGCAGCTCCTATGGATCTCAAAAGACCCTTGCATTACCGAAGAGAAGGAAAGTTGATTAAGTGAGAGGTGTAGACGTAGGTGTCTATGCACCCGGTTTTGAAGGTTTGAAGATTATAGGTGCTGGGAAAGATGGAGGCTGGGAGAGAGTTCCAGTTCCTTGAAGTCATGGGGATATATGTATTCGCGAATGAAGTGGTCCGGCACGTTTCCAGTTTGACCGCGAAAGAGTGTTGGGAGTCAGCAAAACGCGTGCTACGTGCAAAGCATGCTTTGGGGGGAATAATTGATTTTAATTAATAGAGTAAAGGGTGTGTAGTTTCACAGTGAATGAAATAAAACTCAAAGAGGTTTATACAAACTCAATATATTTCGGATTATTAGTCCATCATCAGGAGTTTACAAGTCAGTATTGACTTGTAAACTCCTGATGATGGACTAATAATCCGAAATATATTGAGTTTGTATAACCTCTTTGAGTTTTATTTCATTCCCTGTGAGCTACGCACCCTTTACTTTATTAATTAACATCATGTTTCACCTAAAACCTACACCACTTTCCATAAGTAAAATTATTGATTTTATCTCATCAGAGCACCTGTCGTGATAGTATCTATAGAAAAGGGAAAGGGCAGAGACATTTCTTCGATGAGTCAGCGAGTCGAGGGAGTCGGTGAGCGTAGAATCGTTAATTAGCCTGACGGCTCGTTTCTGAATTGCATCCAGGGTAGCAAGAGAATATTTTGAGGCTCCTCTCCACAGATGAGAGCCGTATTCGAGACAGGGGCGGATTTGGGCCTTGTAGATGGTGAGAAGTTGTGGGGGTTTGTAAAATCGCTTGAACCTGAATAAGAAGCCAATCTTCCTTGCTGTAGATTTCGCCACAGAGGAGATGTGTTCATTCCAAGATAGGTCAGATGTGACTGAGACGCCCAACATGGATAGGCTGTCACACATTTTTAGGGTATTCGAATCGAAGTGAATATCAGGAAATCTTTATTTTCGCGCCTAGAAATTAGACAACATTGAGTCTTGTTTGAATTAAAGTTAACTAAATTTTGAGAGCCCCATTTATTCAGTTTGTCTAGGTCGAGAGTAATTGAGGAGGCAACATTGATTCGATTATTCGGGAGTGAGGGTTTGCTGTTTAGAGTGCTATCGTCGGCGTAACAATGAGTGGGGTTTGAGGTTTGATCGATAACGTCGTTTATATAAATTAGGAAGAGTGTGGAGGAGATTACAGAGCCTTGGGGAACACCAGCGTTTGTGGAGAACGATTCAGATGATATTCCATCCACCACAACTTTTATACTTCGGTTTGTCAGAAAGCTTTCTATCCATTTGCGAAGTGTTGGTGTGAATCCAAAGGCTGGCAGTTTGGCAAGAAGATTTTTGTGCCAAACCTGGTCAAAAGCTTTGGTGATATCAAGGGCTACAGCGAGGGTTTCTTTTCCGGCCTCTAGAGTTTTGTTCAAGGTGTGGGTGACATAGGTTAAGATGTCGCCTGTGGAACGATTTTTTCTAAATCCATATTGCCTATCGTGAATTAATTTATTATTTTCTAAATGATGAAGGACGTGTTGGTTTATAACCAATTCCATTATTTTGGAAAGAACAGAGGTGATCGAGATAGGCCTGTAATTGAACATTAAGTTTCGTTTCTGGATTCTACAAACGGTTTTATCTCTGGAAGAAGCTCTGAAAATGGTTGTAGAACTTTTCTCTTGCATATGTATAGTATAACTAAATATCATTATATGTCATCTAAATTCAGAATCTAACATTAAAGTTCCATACTCAGCATCACATACATCAATCAGTATATCTGCTCCGAGGTAGTCTGGCTGGAACAGAATTTACAATTTTTCATTATATCTATCTTTATAATGCAACATAGGTATTAATCAGGACACATTAAAATTAAAACGTTGCTCGCAAGGTACGAGTCGGTCATCGTCGTCCTAAAATGTTAGAATAAAAGGTTGAAGCAAAGCATATAGAAAGGAAGCAATACCGTATTTAGCTTGAAATACTCGTAAATAACGAATTTTAATTTTTCTAGTATTTAATTCCTCTGAGATATGTATAACTAAATTAACTTTTGTAAATCGTCAATGTAGAGCAGTTTAGTTTGTCAACTTTTTTTTTGTTTGGTTTAATAATTAATCTTCATTCCCCTGACGCGTTGTTTTTTTTCAAACCCCAAAGGGAGACTGAATTTCATCTGGTTATATTAAAAAAATAAAACTGGTTAGCTTTTGCTTGTATATTATTATTATTGGCATTATTAAATTCAAATGCTTTGGCAATTGAGTTGGTAAATTCAATTTATTTTGATTGACTATTCTATTATATATTATTAATATTACTACCTCTTTGCTAGGGCTTACCCTTCGAGGAAAGTGAGGGAACCACCCCTTTAAAAAGGGCGACAGCCAATAAGGGATTCGAAGGGCTTGCAACTACATATGCGAAACGACAAACTAATCCCCCACCAAGCCAATAATCTCCCTTTGATTTTCCTTGATAATTAATTTACTCGGGTATGACGAATAGCGAACAATTTAGCCACCTCCGGACCCTCGTGCTCATCATTATAATACATCTCTAATTATTTCCCGCCAAGTACTTGGTGGAAAATGCTAAATGGAATGTCATTTGCTAGAAATTCTAAATGGAAACCCTCTCTCTCTGTCTTTTATATATACCTACAGTAGAAATAATTTATAACGATAAATATTGTGTAACCTAAAAAGGTTCTTCATGAAATCTAGAAGAAAATCATCGAAATTAAATTAATACATTTTAAAGCTAAATTAAGTTAAATATAAAAGTAGTAAAAGAGGCGACTGTGGCTCAGTGGTTAGAGTGTCGGGGCGCTGGCCTGAAATACGCTGGTTCGAGACTGAGTCTCGGCAGATCAGATATTTGCAGCCGCCTCCTCTTGGAAAGCAATGGCAACCTACCGAGAGTATAATTGCCTAGTAACCTCTCCAAACTAGCCGCTCGGAACCGGAGTAAAAAGTAGGTCCCGTATATCTGTGTAAAAACAGCTAAACACACTCAGCACAGGTATATGTGAAGAGGAGCCAAAACGTCAGGGAGACCTGATATGCCACTTAAAGAAGAAGAAGAAAAATAAAATTTAATTATATCCAAACGCCTCCCACGCGATCGCGAACCCAAAGGTCGAAAATAATTTTCTTCTCCACTCCAGGGTGCAACCACAATGAGGCCTCGTCGAAAGACAATTATAAATTAAATTAAATTAGGGAACGAAGAAAAGATTTTTATATTATAGACAAAAAGATCAACCGGGATTCGAACCCGGGATCTTCGCATGTGTGCAGCGATGCCTTTATAAAAGCCTTAGCTCTTATCCTCTCGGCCACTGATCCCCGAACCCAAGCTGATACCTAATGTCTATATGAATTTGGAATTTCATTTTTATTTAATCTTTTAATCTCTTCCTCGTTCATTTTTCGCAGCTCTGTAGTTGGCTTGACTAATTAAATCAGTGATCAGTGGCCGAGAGGATAAGAGCTAAGGCTCTTATAAGGGCATCGCAGCACACATGCGAAGATCCCGGGTTCGAATCAGGTTGATCCTTTTGTCTATAATATAAAAATCTTTTCTTCGATCCCTAATTTAGTAAAATTTAATATTTTTACGTATTATTATATTTTGTTATTATTTGGATCTCTCTACTTAGCATAAGAGCGTATTTAACTATGGGTTAATATAGGTTCAATTGAGTACGCCTCGCTGTCAGTAGGTAAAGGATTAAACTCAAGACTGCTGGCTTTCTCTGAATGACTGAAAATAGGACAAAATCGAATAATTGTATATATTTAAACCAAGAAGCGGATGAAATACCTATTATTTATATTAATTGCTGGACCACTCGTACTGAGCAAGGTGAACGGATTCTCCAAAATTTATTCGCAGTATAAATGGATAAATTTTGTTAAATTTCTTTTAATAGTTCCTTAATTAAACACCTCTCAAAAGATTAAGAAAAAAAGGATAGTATTTATGTTGAAACAGTTTCCTCATGAGACGAATACGAATTTCGGTCTAACCTTGAGAAATATATTATTGTCAATTTGTACATACTAATTGGGTCGGTTCTGTGAGCTATGGCGGATTAAATAAAAGTCATACAACCAAACTTATTCAGTGGGGTTAACCCGGTATCTGTTACCTATTTTAATAGTAATTATATTCTTTTGCATATTATTTAGTATGCATAATTAATTAATTTTTAAACTTAAATTGTTTTTAAAAATTAGGAAAATAAACAAGTAGCTAGCAATCAATATGTTCTAGACAAGAGCCCTTCAAATAGTAAGGTTTTATATTTACCTACTGATAACAGAAAACATATAAATTTCTATATTATGTCTCAATAAATT
This sequence comes from Forficula auricularia, assembly GCA_024734495.1. Lineage (NCBI taxonomy): Eukaryota > Metazoa > Arthropoda > Insecta > Dermaptera > Forficulidae > Forficula > Forficula auricularia. The sequence goes on from JALMQS010000070.1 coordinate 2,581,462, forward strand.
GTTTTTGCTAGGTGAATCTTACAAAAATTACTTTATAAAAAAAGTGAATATATTTAAAACTTTATGTAAAGTTTTGTTTAATGTATGTGACAGATATTAAAGAAAATTGAATAAGTTTTTTTTTTAATATTATATTACAGTTGATGTCACACAAGTTTAAGGTTTCAGTTTAGCTACTAGAAAACGAAGAGGGGAAAATAAACTTTCAGTTCAAATTAAATTCGCTTCTTTCCACAGAGCTATAGACTCTTGAAGTTGTTGGTTTGCATCAAACAGATCAATATTCAAGCTAAATAACATCAATATTCAAGTGTCAATAGATCCACTGAAAATATGTTGAATAAAGAAGCTCTGTAACGATCAGAGTGAGTTTATTTTACAATTACTGTTCTTGGATGGACAGAAATTGTTTCAGAAGATAAGAAAATTCAGATCCATTGAATGTAGATCGTAAGGTATGCTGTAGTAAACTATTTTCATCCGATTATTCTCGTCATTTAAAGAGGGTTTAGGGTTAACACACCTTCTTTAACTGACAAATGTTTGTTAAGAACACAATACAGCATTCCCTTAGTCTAATTCTTCACGTTCTTCAAAATTCTGACTTAATGCACTTCTTATACTATTTGCAGAATTTGCATCAGTAATTTTCACTTTCCTTTTTACTTGACCTATTTTTTATTTACTCTAATAATAATAATAATAAAAAATAATAAAAAAAATCATCGAAATCGGTCCACATTGTAGGAGAGAAATCAACGAACAAACACAAAAAACAGACATTCCGTTAAATTGATAACCTCCTCCTTTTTTAAAGTCGGTTAAAAAATAATTCTATTCTATTTTTAAATAACATACAAACAAACATACAAACTGGCCTCTCACTTATATTTAATAAAATTATTTATAATCATGTATGGGAGGGGGTTAGTTTTTGATTTTAGACTTCTGGGGGCCCACTGATTATGTAGACAAAATTTGTATGATTTTGGTAAATGGCCAAGATTTTCATTTTTTGACCCCCCGCCCCATTTTAGGAGGTTAGTTTTTGCATTTTGAGACTTCTGGGATCCCACTGATTATGTATACAAAATTTGGTTGAGTTTGCTCAAATGGCCTAGATTTTTAATTTTTAACCCCCCTCCCCCACCCTTAATTTTGGGTCGATATGCACCAAAATATAATCAGCTCTTAATGCGGGTCGAGCTCGAATATTTATATCAGAAGCTCGGCGGGGAACAGGAAGACAGGCATCGTGGCGAAGGACGGGTAGGGGACAGAGTGGGTTCTGGATGTGCAGATAGTGTCAGGGCTCCTCGGACTGGGGGTTGCCCACAGAAACAAAATCAATTATTATAAGGGCAACTCCAGTCTGGTGAGAAACATTGCGGCAAGGTTTGGGGTGGGCTCGGTTTCTGTGAGAGTTGAAGCCATCACACTATCGTGGAAGGGAGTGTGGTGGCATAAAACGGTGCCTCCCCTTGTCGCCCTGGGAATTTCCCAGAGAACTTTATGCGATATGACCTTCAGGGCGATGAGGGGTTCTTTGATGAATTTTTACAGCTTTAACAGGATAACTTATAAGGAAATCCCCATGCGCCAGAAATTGTATATAGAAAGAAAAAAGAAATTTTTTTTGTAAATATATTATGTAAATGTTCCTATAATTAAGTAAATACTCCTATAATTAAATTCACCAGACTATGTAAATATTTCTTGTTAGTAGAGGCCCCACCTGCGTGACCCAATAAAGGAAAAATCAATGGACCAAAACTACGTGTGAAATTTGGTTTCGATATTCACACTAGTTTTTGAGCTAGTTCGTCCACAAAAATTTCGTAACTCACAGACTAACAGACAGAATAACAACCAGACAACCAGACTAACAGACATTTTGACAAAACAATTATTATCTCAAAAAAATATAATTTTTTCGATCTTCACTTATTAGGGCTTTTTTGTAGACCGAAATGCCATTTTTTTAATCAAAATAGTTTGAGCCGCTTTTGAGATATTTCGAAAAAAAGAAACAAAAAAAACCACTTTTTTCATGCACGATTACAATACTTGGCCATACCCTGTATGGTAAAGTAAAAAGTCACTAATAAAGACTTGTCCTTATTTTTCTATTATAATCTTTCAAATGAATTTGAAACAAAATTAAAAAAAAAAAAGAAATTAAAATATGTTTCCTTAACGTGTGGTTTTTGTGGGATTGTTAAATTTTTTTCTCTATGATTGAAGTTATATGTTGGCTTCACTCTCTCGAGGGAATGGTGACATCGCCGACATGTCTCCAACCGACTCAATTCCCTTTTCAATTTTCACGGGAAGCAAAATATGGCTATTTTGTACTGGGGGCGGCTCCCAGGAGACTCTTCTCGCAAGCTGCTTGTCGCCGATTCAAAAAAATAAAAAATAAAATAAAATATCGATGATTATTTCGAACAGAAGCAGATTATCTTTTGAAGATAAAATTCAAGCAGTGTATTTGAATTCGCGCTTTTTTGAATCTAATTTATTAAAGATTTTCTTGTTTACCATCCTGGTACCATAATTTCCTCTCAAGGATTTGGTTTATATTTCATATTTATCTTTCTAAGTTAAATATTTTTTTACTTTACCAAACTAAGTATGGGAAATTATTTTAATCGTTCATAAAAAAGTTGTGTTCTTGTTTGGTTTTTGGAAACTTTTCTAAAAGTTCTCATTCGGTTTTTATAAAAAAAATTCAGTGAGAGGAGACTAAAATAAGACATCTTTGAATAAATGACGTAAAAATCAACGAGAGGTTTAATTATTGTGATTAGTTTTATTAACCTTTTTTTAACCAAGGTCCTAGTTTGTACAAAAAAGAACAACGATACAGGAATGCATCAAAATTAACCAAGAGTTAAGGAATTCCGCTATCTAGGAAGTAAAATAACATGGGATGGGAGGAGCGAAAACGAAATTAAATCAAGAATTGCCCAAGCAAAAATGGGGTTTAATTCAAAAAAAAAAAATTACTATGCTCTTCCTCAATCAGCTTAGAAAACAGGAAGATGCTATTGAAGATATATGTATGGAGCATAGTCATGTGCGGATGTGAAACCTGGACAATTGGAAAAGCTGAGAGACGGAGATTAGAGGCTTTCGAAATGCGGAGCTACAGAAGAATGATTAATATCAAATGGATGTTTAAGGAGACAATAAAAGAGTGTGTCTTCTGCTGGAATTATAAATTTTGTTTTTTATAACGAGACTATAGTTTAAAAATAGCCGCTAAAATAAAAACTTCATGAACGCCACCTACAGCCAAAATAAAACAAGTATAAATTTCAATTTTTAACTTGGCCACCCTGAACAACTTCTTAGCCTAACCACATGAAAGATTTTAACGTTTCATTCATAAATTAATTCCTATCTATCCATTGTAATAGACTGATGAATAGGGCAAAACCCTCGAAACTATAGTCTCGTTATAAATAAATAAAATGTATAATTCCAGCAGAAGACACTTTTTATTGTCTCCTTCAATATATAAAAATTCTGCTACTCTCGGCAAAAAAACTTTCAATTCAAACAAATGGATGGCTAGAATTACAAATGAAGAAGTTCTTGGAAGAATCGGAGAAAGAAGAACCTTGTGGAAGAGTCTGAGGAAGAGAAGAGGTCAAATGATGGGGCAACACACTGAGACATGGGGGACTGCTTAGGGATATCTTGGAGGGGAAGGTAAGAAAGAAAAGGGGAAGAGGAAGGCCCAGATTAAAATATTTCGACCACATAGTTGGGGATATGGGATGCGAGACATTTAAAGAGGTCAAACAGCTGGCAGGAGACAGAGCCGAGTGGAGACGGATGGTTGCGTTAAACCAGTCTTAGGACTTTATACTCAATGATGATAATGATGGAGTACAAATAAAATCTTCACACTATGTAACTGTATCACTGCACTCGAAAGCCAATCTTTTAATAAATCCAGATTTCATTTTCCTTCTTATTCAGCTCAGCGGTTTTGATAGCTACTGACTTAACATTTGGTTAATATACAATGGCAAAGTAGGAACTGAAAATATAATGGAAAATTTTAAAACACATTTTTATTTAATACACATAAATTAATTTTTGTAATTGTTTAAATAAACCCCTCATTATTAACAGTAATTTTCATTAATATTGATACACGATACACCCAAATACAAGTATCTTACTCAATGACGATTCCATAATAGAAGTGTTATTTAGGGGATGTAATATCCCGAATAATATACAATTTATGACATTAGTCTTGAAAGAATATACCTATATATCACCCTGTAAATTAGATATTCCATAGAGCCGTGTAGGAAAGCAGGTTGCCTACCCTACAGGCTTCCCCACAAATTGACTAGGCTTTTTGTGACCTCACGATGAGATTTCTTTGGATCTCGCCTCTGTAAATGGTCATAAGATTACTCAAATTTAGTTATCATAAAATAATCAGTTTTTTCACTGGGTTAATTAAGGTCACTGCTAACCATTATTTGATTATATTCAAAACCAAAAAATTGTTATCTCTCTTAAAAGTAGCATATCATCATTACCTGGAGAAAATATTCTAGTCCAGGGGTCGGCAACCTTTTGAGACGGAAGAGCCAAAAGTTACAATTTACAAAATTTCCCAGTTTTTAAAGAGGCACTAACATTTTTTGTTTCAATATTATGATATTTGATTAGGATTAGGTATAGAAATTTGATTTAAAATAAATAGCTTTAAATATTAAATAATATTTATTCATATAAAAACATACAAATGTTCCACACAAAACATATTAAAGTAATTTAGTTGGCTCTGCTAGAATAATATAATTAGTAATCAAATAATATAACTATAATTAACGCCAACCTAATCGCCTAAATGCCATCCCAAAATGAAGATATACGAACCGAAGAACCGAGCCGAACTGAAGATATCTTAACCGAACCTTACAAGGTTTGTTTGGAAACCCATTTTTTATCTAATCGAACCGAGACATAAACCTAATCTGTTCAAGTTGTTTTTTGACAGTGGGCAGCTGATCTTCGTTTTAGCCTAAAATAATATAATTATTAATATTTGAGTATGGAACCGGAGAGCCGCATCTTGACATCGAAAGAGCCGCATGCGGCTCCCGAGCCGTATGTTGCCGACCCCTGTTCTAGTCTATACTTTAGCACACGTTTTGCAGATTCCCAACACCCTTTTCGCAGTTAAATTGGAAAAGTGCCGGACCACTTATTCTCCAAATCGTTTGTCCCCATGACTTCAAAGAACTAGAACTCTCTCCTGGCCTCCGTCTTTCCCGACACTTATAAACTTTAAAACCCGGATGCATAAACACCTACGCCTCCACTCTTTCGATTGATCACTTTTCCCTTCTCTTTGGTAATGCAAGGCTCTTTCCAAATCCAATTCCTGTTGCGTCCCGCTCCTTCTTGCAATCAATTTAATTAATAAATAAATAAAGTTTAAGCTAAATAAACTTTCAATAGAATAGTCTAAAATCAATCGGCCTATATAAAATTGGGGGCAATTTTTTTTTTAATAAGATTCTAGTGAAATTAGAGATCGATGTGGGCGGTTTTTAGTTATGAAATAATAATTTGGCATTGTTGTGAGACTTACTTTTGCCACTATTTTTGAAATTATATTCTCATCCTCTCGTAGACAATAAGAATATTCAACTAGCACTCGAGTTTAAAATTTTGTTCCCCACTTATTTTATAAAATGTTTTTTATAAAAGGGGAACTATAATACGATGAAATTAAAGTCACATGTGCTATAAAATTCCATATTTAAAATTTATAAAATTAGAATATCAAGAGAGACGACGTTTGAGAAAACTAATAAAACAATAACATTCTTTATTAATACACATAACTTGATCAAAATACAATCACAAGAACAAAATACTTATCTACACAAATTTTTTCGATAAATTATAAAATAATTTTTAATTAAAAAGTCCCTTAAATTGTAAAACAGCTAATTCTAAAATTGGGGGAAATTTAAATCATGAAGACTAAAATTAAGTAAATTATGTTTGTATTTTGTTTTTAAATTGGGATAATGAAAAAAATCAATTTATAATATATCTCAAAACAATAAAAAAGTTCATATAAACATAAATATCCGGAAATGCCTAGTTTCAGACCTATATGGATTTTAATATTTAATTTCTGTCAAAGTAAAACTCATACTTTTAATAACTTTTAAGGAGTTCGGTGTTGGTTCTAGGTGAAACATTTTAATATAATAATAAAACTTGAGTAAGATACGAGGTAGGTTTTCTTAGACTCCTGATGATGGGCTAACCCCCGAAATATATCGAATTCAAAACTCAATTTTGTTTTATTTCTTTTTTGTGAAACCTGCCTCCTGACGATGAGTTAAGAGCTCGAAATATATAGAGTAAACTAAAAAAATCTTTGTATTTTAATTTTCTTCTTGTGAAACACCACCAACTCCAACCTAATTTAATTTTAACAATGTTTCACTATAAACCAACACCGCGTTCCCTAAATTTTATTGAAACCTGCCTCGTATCTTACTCAAGTTTTATTATAATCATACTTTTAACATTACAATAAAATCATAGTGGCCATGTACAATGGAAAACAGTCAATTATAAATTATAAAAAATGTTCAAAAGGTCCACCCTGAACTTCATTGCGACATTCTAATCTTCGTCTCATGATGGACTGACGAATACGTTCGAAAATTCCGGGTTTATTGTTTTCCATTGTACACGGCCAGTATGATTATATTGTAATGTTAAAAGTATGAATTTTAATTTGACAGAAATAAAATATTAAAATCCCTATAGGTCTGAAACTAGGCATTTCCGGATATTTGTGTTTATATGAACTTTTTTTATTGTTTTGAGATATATTATCCATGTTTAAATCCGTGACATCGATTTTTTGAACACCCTGTATATAAATTTTTTCTTAGAAATAAAAAGAAATTTTAATTTGAAAGATAACCTGTTCATATTGTAATTTCGAGTCGAGACAGGGTTGGCCTTAATTGTTTGGAAAATCCCAGCCCGCCACAAATTATTAAACTTTTGAGTTTTAACCTGCGCGATGTCTCTAACTTTTAACTTTTCAGTTACGATCCGATTCACCCTCCATATTGTCAACCCTCCTACTTGACAAATTAAATGATATACGAAATAATTAATTTTCTTCTTAAGAATTTGCCTAATCTATTCATTTGAAATTTTCTTGAAATGCAGGAGGAACTTAGTTACATTTCATTTTAATATGTCATTTGTTTCTCACTTTCCCCTTTTATTCTCATATTTATATCTTCGAAAGAAGAAGAAAGGAATTATAAAGGAGAGAGAATGATTGGAACAAAAGAATAAATGAGTAATTGATCCAGAGTCTGCAAGTCAATTCTTAAGCTAGCCTAGTGTTTTCTTAATGACTTAGAACTTGGACATTTCATTAGCAGTAGAGGTACCGCAACATTTCAGCACCCGACAAAATATCCTTCAGAAAAAATATCCCCCGACATAATATCTTCTGACAAAATATTCCCCAGTATAAGTGAGAATACAAAAGAAATTAAGTGAGAAGCTTATAATCATAGTTTTGAATAAAATAAACAGACTTTCATATTTTGGCGGCTAATTAGCCGTTTGAAAGTGCTGCTGTCTGTCGTGTTTGATTAGGAAAAAATGGGACCCCCAAACACACCCCGCCCGACGATTGGCTGGTTCGGTTTTCAATGTGTGTTTGATTAGAAAAAAAGGGAGCCCGAAACACACGAACCGAACCGTCTAAAAACCAGCCCGAAAAGGAGCTATACGAACCCAACCGAGCCGAACTGAATATATATTAACCGAACCGGAGTCGATTTGCATTACTCATAAGATTCACGAGGGGAAGGGTTATTTTGTCATGAGATATTTTGTTGGGGGATATTTTGTCCGGGAATATTTTGTCGGGGAATATTTTGTTGGGGGATATTTTGTTGGGGGATATTTTGTCAGGGATATTTTGTCGGGGGCTGAAATGTCGCGGAATCAGCAGTAGAAGAGAAGTGAAGCTGTTTGTGGAAACATCTACGTCATCAAGATGACACTGGACTTGTTCGGAATGTTACGAGCAGACCTTTCTACTACCTCTAAGGAAGCTACGGTCACTTAATGTCTTAGAGATAAACCGATTGGCTTTAATGACGGTGTAATATAAATAAATAAAATTTTATCATATAATAGTTTTCCATAGATTACACAGGTCGACAAAAATTTATACGCGTAAACCTAAGAATGGATTCCAGTAGAGTTTTCTACTCTGATATTCATGCAATTTAATGAATTTTTACAACAGGTCATAGTTTCGAGATATTATAGGTCAAAACGACGAAAAAGGCCATTTTGACCTATTTTCGAATCCCATTAGATATTAAACAGCAATATTCGATATCAAAATATTTTGTTGATGTAATAGAAATTTCCTCTTTGATTTTCAAATTACCACTTGTTTTCAGCTCAATTAGAATTCGAGTTATAACTAAAAAACTAAAACTACGTGATTATAAAGGATATTTACATAGATAAAAACATATGGTCTTCGTTTTTTAGTTATAACGCGAGTTCTAATTGAGCCACATAGAAGTGGTAATTTGAAAATCAAAGAGGAATCTGTTTTTTATTACGGCAACAAAATATTGTGATTTCAAATATTGCAGTTTAATGTCTAATGGGACCAGAAAATAGGTCAAAATGGCCTTTTTTGTCCTTTATTATTATTATAACCACTACAAAAGCAAACTTTATATGGAATATAGGTATTTTTCCATTATTTTAATACACAATGAATAGAAAAATCATGAAATAAATCTTAGAACAAGGAAAAACAATTTTTTTGTCGACCTGTGTTATTGATTGGCTAAAAATTACCTAAAATAAGATGATGTGGCCATCCACCTGACTTTAATATAAAACTTCTCTTGTATAATAAGACTAAAAAAATAATATAAATTGATATTTTTTGTCCCTGGAGATTTTAATGTTTTGTAATCCCCTCGTGCCTCTACTGTACCTACCCATTTATTTTAGTTCACTATTAATTTCTTGAGGATGTGGAGATTTTTCCGTAAGGTCGTAAGTATATATGCGGAATACGGCAAAAAGTAATAGTAATCAACGAGTTTAGAAATGGTTATAATTTTATTTTTTGAATTCCTCATTCTGTGGTCCAAAAGAAAAATTTATATCTCTTTTTAAATATACCATCCTTTTATAGTAAAATTCAGAGCTATCTTTCTTGATTATCGTTGAAGATGCGAAAATCAAAATAGATTCGATTCCTAAGAAAATTGGTAACGTACCTACTTAAAACAAGGAAATATGATATAGTAAAAAAAATATCGGGTTAACGAACATGCGAACTAACAATAAAATTCATTTAGACGAAGAAGACGCCGAAATAAAAGATATTGATTCGTGAGATCATAAACTTTTAAGTTCCTTTAAATTCGCCCTCATTACGTCTGTTAAAGTGGAGCGCTCCTTTTCATCGTATAAATCAATTTTAAGTGACCGTAGACATAATTTTACGCAAGATAATTTAGAAAAATACTTGTTTGTAAATATAAATTATTCACAACTATAATCAACTTTTAATTATTTTTGAGATCATTTGTTAATTATTTCTTTATTAGTTTATTATTTCTACGTCAATAAGAAAATATTTTTAATATAAAAAATAAAAAACCAATACAATCGTGTCTGTTAAATAAAACTACCCGCCTTCCCGTATTTTTTTCATTCACATTTTTGTTGAAACATTATTATATTTATCATCTTGATTTTATTCAAGTACACCTATTATTTCTTTGAGTTTAAAGATTTTTAACCTATTAAATCTAATGAGAATTTTGTGCATTGTTTTACACAATAAAAGTATATATTTGACACTTGGTATCTATAGCTTACTGAATCATTTTATTCCTTTTATAGCACTTCTTCAAATATATTTTACTCATTTTATCGCCAATTTTAATTTTTTAGTGAATAAAAATTTTTATTTTGCCATTTTTTACTGCATATTTTTGCATATTTCAACGTATTATTACATATTACTTCCATATTTCAGCACTTTAACTGCTTATTTTATGGAATATTTTGGCAGTTTTTACTGCATAAAAAACCGGTCTATACTTATGTCTCAGTATTTATACCACAAATATTATCTTCTTTAAGTGCAATGTCAAGTCTCCCTGACATTTTGGCTCCTCTCCACATATACCTGTGCTGAGTGGGTTTAGCTGTTTTTACACAGATATACGGGACCTACTTTTTAACACCGGTTCCGAACGGCTAGTTTGGAGAAGTTACTAGGAAATTATGCTCTTGGTATGTTGCCATTGCTTTCCAAGAGGAAGCGACTGCAAATATCTGCCGAAACTCAGTCTCGAACCAGCGTAATTCAGACAAGCGGGCCGACACTCGAACCACTGACCCACAGTCGCCAAATATTCTAATACATTTAATATCGATGTCATCATCATTGAGTATACAGTCCTAAGACTGGTTTGATGCAACAATCCGTCTCCACTCGACTCTGTCCCCCGCCAGCTGTTTGACCTCTCTAAATGTCTGGCATCCCATATCCCCAATTATTTGATTGAAATATTCTAATCTGGGTCTTCCCCTTCCCCTTTTCTTTCCCCCCTCCCACTCCAAGATATCCCTAAGCAGTCCCCCATGTCTCATTGTGTGCCCCATCATCTGAACTCTTCTCTTCTTCAGACTCTTCCACGAGGTTCTTCTTTCTCCGATTCTTCCAAGAACTTCTTCATTTGTAATTTTATGCATCCATTTAATATTCATCATTCTTCTGTAGCACCACATTTCGAAAGCCTCTAATCTCTTTCTCTCCGCTTCTCTAATTGTCCAGATTTCACACCCGTACATGGCTATGCTCCATACAAATGTCTTCAATAGCATATTCCTGTTTTCTATATATCGATGTACTGAAAAATAATTTAAAATTAAATCAAAAGCTCTATGAGAATGTGGATATGTATTCCTTTGTTTCCTACGAGGTAGCAAATCTGATCTGTATGTTCTTTCTTTAAAAACATTTGGCAACCTGGAGAATAATTTTATTATGTTATTATTCTTCTTCTTCTTCGAGTGCCATACCCGAAACGGGTGTCGGCGCCTCTCCACATATACCTGTGCTGAGTGTGTTTTACACAGATATACGGGACCTACTTTTTAACGCCGGTTCCGAACGGCAAGTTTGGAGAGGTTACTAGGCAATTATACTCTTGGCAGGTTGCCATTACTTTCCAAGAGGAGGGGACTGCAAATATCTGATCTGCCGAGACTCAGTCTCGAACCAGCGAACTTCGAGTCAGCGACCCGACACTCAAGCCACTGACCCACAGTCGCCTCTTATTATTATTAGTATTAATAAATGAGTTTTACTTTATTTTTTGTGAAATTGCTTTTGTTAATTCAAGTGATTTAACAGAGATGGAATATAAACCTAATTTTTATGGAATCAGATGCTAGAGTAGAAAAACAATAAATTGTTAAACGAGAAAAGAGAAAGAGAGAGCTTTTGGAAAAGTCACGAACGAGAAAATTAATTCATTCACATTCTTCGTCCAGTTATTAAAGTGTCTTTCAATTTATAGACTATTTCAAGAATTCTGAATAAAACGAAAGGGAATATAAAAAGAGGAATGCATACGCGTTTAAAATATTTATGATGAAATAGTTCAGAATTTCAATTAACTAATGGGTAAAACATATTTCACCCACTCACTCTTCGACCAAACAAATCTACTAAATATTTCAAAATATAAATCTTTATAACTTTTTGGTGATAAAATCATTTTCAAAGTAGAGTCAAAAAGCTTTGAAATTTCAAAACAAAAATGAATATTTTGTACTTCTTAAAATAAAATTAAAAAGTGAACAAATAAAGTATTATTAATAGTAAATCAAAGAAGGTGTCCTCTACTTTACGGAAATAAATACCAAATATACAAATAAATATGATTTACTTTTAAAACCTCTATATGCAAGATTTTAGACACATTGATCTAAGGGGGAAAAGTGGGGGAATATCGACCGCCGGGCAAAATCGGCCAGTTTCAAATCTCATAAACTTGGTGCCATATGAGCGAAATTTAGAGACCATTCGAAAGATGGCTTCGTATATGCCTAATTTATATGTTTAGTATTGTGCCATCACCCGTCTTCTCTACATGCTGTCAGTTTTGCTGATGCATAGACTTTTCTTATTAAAATTCTGCTGGTCTTAAGGAAAGAATACTTTTATATTTTTTAAATGTATTGCATTTTACGTTCCTAAGATACGGCGGATATTTTTCAATAATTTGGGTCTAATTAGGTTCATTTTTAATCTATACTTTTTGTAAAAAAAAATTTTAAGGTTAAGAGTATTTAGGTTCGGGTAAAATCGATTACTTTATAAAAAAACCATATGATTGTTTGCAAATCCAATAGAAGAAACTCATAATAGATAAAGTAACCAAGCAATTTGACCGTTTTGAGCATCTTATTAGCAAGATAAATACTTTATATTTTTAACAGTGCTTAAGTAGTCGATATTCCCCCACTTTCCCCTATATGTCTGGCTAGGAAACAAGATTGGTTCTCACGGAAATAGTTTTTAAAAACTATTTTTTCGGATTCCTTCTTGGATTCTAAGATCAGACAATAACTTGATTTTTTTACGAAATGGAATTCCTATTAATAAATATAGACATCTATTTTTGTGTAGAATAGGTCTTAAGTATGATAAAGTAAGTTTGAATTTCAATTTTTAGCTAACATATATGGTATGTCTTTAGCGTAATGTTGTATACTTTATAGCACAATCCATTATATAAGCCGCTGAAATATTAGTTGAGTTAAATAATAGTCCAGAAAACAGAAGTGAAACGGGACGCTCGTAATAAACCAACAAACACTAGTTCGACAAGAAACAGAGAAAACAAAACCCTATATTTACCAATTCTAAACAAATTTCTATTTATTTATTTAATATTGTTTTAAAATGTTTTATTACAATATGATTTCAAATATTGGTTTTCATTCACATGCCGATTTCTAATGATTTTAAAATTATCGAAGGGTAATATGTAAATATTAGAATATATGTATTAATAATACTAAATTTGTTTGAACTGTGGTTGATAAAAAAAAATATCTATTTATTTCGATTAAAATATAAGAAGGGAGTCGGGTTCTCCGAGCTGGCTAGGGCGCTGGCCCCGGTTCAGCATCGTTGATGACGATGTTCAGGCGGGAGACCCGGGTTGGAGCTGGCGAGCATATAAAATTTAGTCCGGCTAAAACTCGGCTCTCTCACTAACTCTACTAACAATTTACTGATGTGCTGTCTATATGGGCTTTGTTCCCAGTGAAAATAAATATATTTAAAAAAAATCTATATACCGGGTGAATTTTTTATCTTGAGACAGTCTTATAACTCAAAAACAGTGCATTATATGGAAAAAAGTTTCAAATAAAAGTTTATTTATATCGAGGTGAAAACTTAAGTAATCTATTGTTTGTCGACCTAGAACAAGCTTTCAAGGGCATTTCAAGGTCAACTTCGGTTTTTTAAATGGATACCTATATTTTTCGTTGGGTCTAGTTAATTTACAAGAAAAAATGAACAACTTTCATGAGAACTATTTTTTTATACATCAAATAAACAAAATACATGGTTTAATTAGATTTCAAAAAAATCTTAATAATTATTTTAACAATTATTTAACTTAATTATCAAATAATAATGATTAAATAATTAATAATTAAATAAATTTTTAAAGACAAATAAGTTCATTTTCGAAAAGTAAAATTTGAATATTTTACATTTTTGAGATTTTCAAAATTTTTAAAGACAAATAAGTACATTTTCGAAAAATAAAATTTGAATATTTTACACTTTTGAGATTTTCAAAATGTAAAATATTCAAATTTTATTTTTCGAAAATGCACTTATTTGTCTTTAAAAATTTTGAAAATCTTAATATTGTAAAATATTCAAATTTTATTTTTCGAAAAATGTACTTACTGGTGCAGAGTGGCAAGAAAAAGGAAAGTGTGGACGAATTTGGGAGAGGCCTATGCCCTAAGGGGCCTGGTACAATAACCAATTAACTATGTATATATTGTATATTTTATGTAAGAAACTAAAAATGGCTATAAATAAATAAATAAATAAATTAAATAAATAATTTAATCATTTTGCGATACTGGTCTGTGACATGCCAGAGTGTATCGCAAGTCTTCTGGATGAATTCCAGTTCCAATTTCGTTATTTTGGCCTATTGTAGTTTCTTCGTAGTCTTTACATTTCATGTTTTTTTTTCTTTTAAACAGATTTACAATACGATAAAATGAAGCTTGTAGGGTATATTCCTATCAGAAAAACGCTAGGCATCCATTTCACTGGCAGCCCCATAACACTTCTTCCACTATCACCATAAATTAAGACCATTCCAATTCTCTCTTCAACAAAAAATGCTCCATTTTTATTATAGTAATACAATATAACTACTGGATTGAGACGAGAAATAAACTTTTTTAAACTCAGAAATCTTAAGTAGTTCTATTAAGTAGAAAATAATTTCTTAAATCTGTGTATAATAAAGTTTTAATATCATTATAAACACTTATTTTCATTGTTGTGACTTTTTGATTTAATAATTTATTTAATAATTAATTATTTATTCATTATTATTTGATAATTAAGTTAAATAATTGTTAAAAATAATTATTAAGATTTTTTGAGATCTTATTGATTTAATATTTTTTTATTTAATATAAAAAAATAGTTCTTATAAAAGTTGTTCAGTTTTTTTATGTATATTCAGAATATGTACAGAAACATATAGCTTTCCATTTAAAAAACAGAAGTTGACCTCGAAATACCCTTGAAAGCTTGTTCTAGGTCGACAAACAATAGCGTACTTTAGTTTCCCCTTGATATAAATAAACTTTTATTTGAAACTTTTTTTCATATAATGCACTGTTTTTGAATTATAAGACTGTCTCAAAATAAAAAACTCACCAGGTATATAAGAAATCCAAAGAAACCTTCAATGGTTGTAGAATAGTACAAGATGAAGATATAAATATAATATATTAAAATTAATTTACCTTTAGCTGACTACAGCCGCGGCCTCGAATCTCTCTCGTATTAACTGTAAAGAAAAATAAGAATTAATAATAGCCGTTTATTATTTTTATTATGAGAGAATGCAGATTCTTATAAGAGTTTCCATAAGAAATTATATAGAGAATTTTTTAATACAAACAATATTTTGTTTTTACAATTTTCTACTAGAAACGCTTTCCTCAAATTTTATAGTTTTGGCAATTTTTTGCCAGACAACAGTTTGAACAAGAAAATTGAAACTTGGCAGATTAATACGAACTTATGTTCCAAATCAATCATTAACTATAACCTTTTGATATGAGAATAAAAATTAAAAATTACAATTACGTATGTAATAGTTTTAATTTTAATTTATTTTTGGATTTTTTTATTTTTAATAGTATTTGTCTTGATAAAATTTTTTTAATAGAATTTAGAATTATTTGTCGCAGTTAGAAAAATATCACTTCTACCTACTTATATACCTACCTATAATACCAATAATGAGATTGAAAAAAGAAGTGGATGGAACCAATCGACTTGATTGGGGAATAATGGAATTGAAATAATTATCGGAAAAAGAGGTTTTTTTATCTAATTAGATTTTTCCTCTTATTAAAAACAAGGACTAAAGATGAATAAGGACACTCGATGGTGGAGAAGCAATCTCCGGAATCGAAGCTAAAATACAAGGTATACATTAATTAATGTAAAATAATTGGTTTAATAAAATTAAAAAAAAAAAATACCAATAATAATAACTATTAATTATAATCTCTTATCAAAGATTTATTGATGAGTGTCTTTGTGAATATTTGTTAGTGTTTTAATAAATATTGTAATTTGGTTTATTTCACTAAGTTCTATTAATTAAAATCCATAAACAAATATGGTATGTTCACACTGCTTCACTTGACCATGTGGCTACCCTACAAAGAACTAACTAGCCGCATAGCATGTTATTCAACTTCTATAACAACTTCTAAGATTTACGTGATAAAGTCAAAGCGGTTGGTTGTAAAAGAATACTCATAATTGGATTCTTTATTAAACATTTTGATCAAAACTCCATTATTTTCAATTAAATATATTTTTTGTGAATTTTATTTTTGCTATACACAATAAAAACACATGACGTTACGATCCCTCCATCTTTGATCGTTTTCAATTTAAAATAGTATATTTATTAAGCAATTTAAAATATATATTTTCGTTTGAATATCTCGAAATAAATTACTTTTTGAAGGGTCGTTTTATAGGGAAATGCATACAAAAGGGGGACCCTTATCAACTTGATTGAGAATTTTCAGGAAGAAAAAAATATTAATTTTCAAAAAACTAAACTCATTTTAAATAGTATATTTATTAAGCAGTTTCAAATATATATTTCTTTTGAATATCTCGAAATAAATTACTTTTTGAAGGGTCGTTTTATAAGGAAATGCAGGCTTCATCAACTTGAATGAGAATTTTTAGGAAAAAAATATTATTTTTCAAAAAACTAAACTCATTTCAAATAGTATATTTATTAAGCAGTTTAAAATATATATTTATGTTTGAATATCATGAAATAAATTATATTTTGAAGGGTCGTTTTATAGGGAATTGCATGCAAAAGGGGGGACCCTTATCAACTTGATTGAGAATTTTTAGAAAAAAAAATATTAATTTTCAAAAAACCAAACTTATTTTAAATAGTATATTTTTTAAGCAATTTAAAATATATATTTTCGTTTGAATATCTCGAAATAAATTTCTTTTTGAAGGGTCGTTTTATAGGGAAATCCATGCAATCAACTTGATTGAGAATTTTTAGGAATTAATTTTCAAAAAACTAAACTCATTTTAAATAGTATATTTATTAAGCAGTTTAAAATATATATATATTATGTTTGAATATCACGAAATAAATTACTTTTTGAAGGGTCGTTTTATAGGGAAATGCATGCAAAAATTGGACCCTTATCAACTTGATTGAAATTATCAATCAGTTTCTTAACTGCTTTCACACTGGCTTACCTATATATGAAAACAATTAAATTCAGATGAAGTGATCGAAACGTCGTATATTTTTATTGTTAGTGAATGGTATTTTATCCAAAATATATTTGTTTCAAAAATACATTTATTCTTTTTAAATTTTCCTGTAAATTCATAAATGTGTTTGTTATGTAAGTAAGTATTAATAAATATATATATATATATATATATATATATATATATATTCATAATGTGATTTTGATAAAAATTGGTAATGCAAAATTCAACTACTAAAGCTTTAACAAATTAATAATAATAATTGAATTTACCAAAATGAGGTGATATTTAATTATTTGTATTATTAATATTATTATTATTACTATTGCACGCCATTTTGCGTTCCTTTCATTCTCTTTGTCCTTTCTTGAGTTCTCTCACCTCCGAGAATAAAAGGCTCCCTATTCATATATTCCAACTCAACTTTTGACTTAAAACTTGACATGATTTTGAAATTAATCTGTAGTAAAGGCACAACGCAAAGTTGTTAGTTTTTATTAAAACAAACTTTCGCACCAAATAAACAAGTATAATAGACAAAAACAATCTTCATCTCCATATTAAATTAAATTACATTTTCCTTAAATAAACATTACGTTCATTGCGAATATATGGTATATATATGTTTATGTATCTAGATGGGTAGAAGAGATTTGATCTTGCAATCTACGAAATTTCCATTGTATTTTGGTTGATTTCAATTGCAGGCGAAATATAATAAATCAGACTTTTCGAATTGTTCTCTCTAGATAGAAACGCTAATTAAAATAATAAATTTTTACTTCTATCAAGTTAATGGAATTAGATAGTTCAACTTTTAATTAAAATGGAAGATAAATGAAGATAAAATTCGATTTTTATCAAACAAATTTATTAATTATTTTCACTTATCTATCGTCGCCTTAGAGTGTAAACCTGCTAAATCCATTTTTTATCATATATGACATATTAATACCGTACGAAAGAAAAAGAAATGCAGCATACGTCTCAAGTAAAACTGCTACTTAATATTACAATCGTAAGCTGTAGAAAAAAAATGTGAAAAAAATATTATAAAATAAAAATAAATTAAAAATAAAATAAAATATACTAAAAGGTATAAAATAATTATATAATTTAGTTACAACTAAACGACGAAATATTAACATGAAATCGCTTTTTGAAGTCGGTGCCAAACGTACTAAGTAAGATCCGTCGAGTGCGATTCATAAAATGTATATTTTTGGCACCGACTTCAAAAAGTTATTTCATATTAAAATTTCGTCGTTTAGTTGTAACTAAATTATATAATTATTTTATACCTTTTAGTGTATTTTATTTTATTTTTAATTTATTATTATTTTATAATTTTTTTGAAGTCGATTTTATTTTTTTCTAAAAATTATTTTTATTTTTCTCTTTTTAGTGATGTTATAAATAGTGACTTAATATAATACTTTGCATGCATCTCGTAAGAGAAAGCGTCGGGCGAATGAATCAGAAAATGACAATAAAATTCAATTCATAAATATAGAAATTCTCTCGAAACGTTTGCGGGTTTTAAATGAATGTTTTAAGATTTTTTTTATAAAAGATTTTATTTATTATAATTTCGATTATTTGGTCATAAGAATTGGAGATTTACGTTATTTCGTCATTTATCATATCTTCAGAACTTGACCAAATTCATATGGTACCACCCCTAAGATACATTCTTTCCAATAAAAAAAGAATCATTAAAATCGGTTCATAAACAAAGAAGTTATGTCTGAACAAACATGTCAAAAAAGGTCCAATACCAATGAAAAAAACGGGGCCAATCGGAAGCTAGACTGAACCCAATGCAAAAAAAATCATCAAAATCGGTTCACAATTGACGAAGATATGAGGTAACCTAGACACAAAAAAAAATCAGACGTATTGAGAACCTCCTCCTTTTTTGAATTCGGTTAAAAATAGTTTATTTCCATAACGAAAATATTAAATTTTGTTTGTTTTTTCTCTGTCCTGTAAAATTTCCTTGTTGTGAGTTAGCAGGTTTATACTCTAAGACGACGCTACATGACTATATATTGTGAGTAGAAGTAATTTTACTTTTTTCTAGTGAAATTTTTAAGAAAAACACTACATCTGATTATAATTATTACACAGTGTCTGATGAAATAAATCACTTGGAAAATGTTATTTTTGTCCGCAGTGCTAGTGTAAAATTTTAAATATTATCCGTCCTGCTACTTTATTTGTTTTACAAATTCTATTAGTTCCTTTTCTCTGTTTAATCCTTTTATTAGACACGAAAAGTTGTCCAACTGTGGATTAACCTGTCGATCAGGTAAGCCTTAACGGAGCACAAACCCAAGAGCCCGTCACCCTTCACTCACCCTCCCAAATAGAACCACCCCCTCAATTTGAACAGATTGAGGGCGCAGCTGCTCATAAAATAGGCTTCTGGATCATCTGTTCCTTCTCTCGTGAAGGAAGGGTTGTCCCTATGGGATGAATAGATCGACCACCTAATCTTTATTTATACTGATGTCTCTTTCGGAGAATCCCTCTGGGAATCAATCCTATCCAAGAAAAATGTTTTGTTTGAAAAATTCTTTTACCAATGAACAGGACAAATTTGGCTAGCCGAGGTTTCTTCAAATTGGTCTCTGTTTTATTAACAAAAACTACTTCATTGACCTCATTTAAGTGATTTTAATCGAAATTCCTTGATTTCTTAATCAATAACCAAGTTGAATTGATTTAGTATTATTATTCATCCGTTTTCTTTTACTTTTGAAATTGTATTATTTTCAGGCATTCGACAATTTAAACTGGAGTTTTCATCAAAAATCGTGTTTAATGGTTTTTTATCATAAATCTAATAAACCAATTTTCTGACATTGGTTAGTTAATCTGTTCGTTTATTAGCTGTATCGATATTCCCTAAATGTTTTTTTCTTATTATTTAAAAAGTCAAAATTCACAAAAATTAACAATAAAATACTATTAGCTAATTCAAGAAAGAAAAAACAGAAGTTTATGAATAGATTTCAATGATTTAATTGAAAATATTTTAAATTATACCTATAATGAGTTTGAAGTTGGTGGCCCTTCACAGTAAGAAAATGCATAAAATAAATTGAGTTAAAACATGTGGTTCTATTTATAGATATATTTCGCGTTTTTAGCCCATCATGAAAAATTTTGTTTTGCAGAGAGTAGCAGAGTTGTTGATTCATAAAGTTCAAAGAGGTTGTCCTATGCTTGATGCAAATAAACATATAAATATATGTAATTCTCTTTAAAAAAAAGACAATAAAATAAGTACTTATAATTTAATTTAGTAATTCTCTTTTCAAAATAAAGACAATAATAATTGATTGCTATAAAACAATAGGTTTTTATTAGTATAATATACAAATGAAAAATGAATCATAATTACATACTTTATATATAATACAAAATAATTAAATTATAAGTCCTTATTTTAATATTGATTGTTTGACATAAGTAATGACGTTTATCCAATACAATGACCGTTTAATCTTATTTCAAGAAAAAGTAAATATATATAAATTTAAGGAAACATAAATAAAAGTAAAAATAACTAGAGTTACAAAATAAAATAAAATAAAAGTGACTAGCTAAAATGGGGCAATTAGACTATATATAAAAAGTATAATATATATAGGAATATATAATTTATTTGTTAGAGACTATAGTTTCAACGGTTTGGCCTTCACCATAAGTCTTTGTAATTATAAATTTTTATCTGAAAAATTTCATGGGTTCAAATACCCGATTGTATTTAATTAAATTCGTTTTGTCATAATAGTAAGCAGGTCACTCAACAGTTGGCATATACCTGCATATTATACTCGTTATATAATATATGTATATGTTTTTTGCATCATTCATTCAATGCAATCTATTTGATTTCTTTAAGGTTCGTCTCAGGCTAATTGGAATAGATTTTCAAGATCTTTAGACCATTTTTATTTTAAGCGCTTTTCTTAAGGTAATTGCTTTAAGGAGTTCAGCAACTAGCTAAAATGCAAATCCACTCTTTGAAATAGACTTAATGATTTGTTATGAATGATTTAATTATTTATTTAAGGAATCTGTAAGTAATAAAATTTTTTGTTAGTTTAAATGTACCATGGAGAATCAATTATAATTGGGAGATATTATGATTGATATTTCTGAATTATGTTGACATTTGATTTAGATTTTTAGATGAACAGCCTTCCTAAAAATTCAAATTCAAACTGTGTATTGGCTGAGACAGTTTAGTTCTTGATTCGCATCTCAGATGCAGGGACTACTACACAAAGTGATTAGAATAGATTATTTCGTAACTTCTAGTATCATCTTGAAAATGTAGAAGCTTTCATAGTTTATGGATGGGCGGGTGAAGAGGAGGTTTCTTGGTAACGAGAGATACATTTTGAGTATACTACCTCTTGACGCCTACCTATCTATATTGAGATGTTTTCCATTTGCGTTCTGTGACTCTTAATCACTTCCCTAGGAAGTTATAAAGTATCCTCGTTACTAATGAACCTCCTCAATATATCTTGTGTTGCAATGAAAGCGGCTACATCATCAAACCGAGAACTAACGATATCTATAGTTCACCCTTGCATATACTTCGATATTAGGTCATTTGATATTTTCTCAACAATATATCATTTTTTTTATTAATAACTCATGTGAGTTTTATATGATTATTTTATGTATGAAGGATTTTTTCTTGGTTTTTAAACCTTTAATTATATGGAATTAAATGAAGAATTGTGAAGGAAAAAGTGAAAACGTTTTCCAGGCTCGGTAGTAGTAAAAGAATAATTAAGTGAATAATACTAATGTGAGTTTAACGTTTTGTCGATCAATTCCGAATTCATTTCCAACTTGACGTTTAAAACATCTAAGTTGTTGGTAAGTCGGCTTAGATCGACGAAACGTTCAAATATGATTTATTTTTGTTTTTGATAAATTTTGTCCAACATCCCTAAGAGTCCTGAATTAAAATGTACCAAAATAATTTCTTCTATTATTAGTGGGTATTTTTTTTTTTTTTTTTTTTTTATTATTGAATTATAAAATAAAAGCCTATTTTAAAGTTCTTTCGCTTGGTTCGCCAAACGAGCACGCTCTCTTCCTCCTGGTTGCCTATAAACAGGCGTCTCCAATAAGTCACACCGGAAATCATTTGTTCTACTTTCTTGAAATAAGAACCAGCAATAAATTCTTTTATTGATATATTTTTAACACAGTTTTTTCGTAACAAAAAAAAAAAAAAACAAGTTTTCTCAAAAATCACTTCAAGGATTATTTTCTCTTATTTCGGTGACTTTTGAATAATCTATCAATACATGATTTTTTTCGAGCAAAAATTCAGAAATCCAAAAGTTCGATCCGAACTGAATATATCTTAACCGAACCGGCAACAACTTTTACATATTCGAATTTTTTATTACTAATTATTTTTTAATTAATATTCATTTTCTAAAAGAATCCGTCATCAGTAGCGGCGCTACACGGAACCCGTGATACTACGGTTTCCGTGGTTTCTATAAAAAAAAACAATTGAAAAATAAAAGAAAATAATTAAAAAAAAAACAGAATTTTTTAAACAGGATATCTCAAAAAATGGTATTCTTCATTTTCGTCTTATTTTGGTCAGTACTATAAGAATCCATTGTCAGATCGCGGCGGCACAGTTACCATAGAATATGAAATTAGGGGTCCGCCAAAATATTTATTGTATTCGCGTATAATGGGTCCGCGGCCTTTCATGTTTGAGAAGCATAGCAATGCGCAACTACTAAACTCCCACATCCTAAGAATCTCAACAACAAATATTTAAAAAATATAAATTACTAGGTAGGTTTCACAAATAAAAGAAATATTGCTGTGCGCAAGATTATATCTATATAAATAAAAATGTACTATTACGCTTAAGTGATACGTTGAAGGATCTCCCAAAGTTCTTCACCGATTTCTTTGAAATTTTCACACAACATTCCATTCAAATACACGAATTTTTTTTATGGATAGCACACCTGTGGAATGTAAAAATATTTTTTCGAGGAAACAACGCCAGCGCCTCTCTGTGTGATAAAAGCAAATAAACAAGATGGCCGATAATAGCTTTTTGGAAATCTTTCAAATGTCAATATTATTTTTGGTTAAGGGAACAATTTTGACAAGTAATATATAATTCATTTACTGTTTTAATACCTATTCTATAATTATTTGCATTTTCAATTTATTTTCAAAACTATTATTATTTTTTAAATATATTTAAATTTTTGATCAAATCAATTTTGACAGGTAAGCAATATATAATCATTTATCATTTTTTTTAATATATTGTTTTATTCTTATTTTATTAAAAGAAAAAGCTTTGTCTTCTTTATTTTTTAACTGTTTTTATTATTTTTCAGTAAAATTGGCGGTGGAGTTGAGGTGTGTTTTACTTAATTAATTATAAACCTGGTTCAAAATTTAGATATACCAATCGGAGCACCAAACGGGCATATGTTGCGAATATAGTTTCTGATACGTCCATTTGTTTAGGCATGAAGCATAAGAGTTAGTCACAGCAACGCGTGGTCGGGTCAGCTATTATCTATATAAATTTATAAAACGAGACGCTCGCCGCCAGGGGCTAGATGACGCTGGGCCGAAGGCCAGGGCTTCAGCTAGTATTATATATATTTCGGGCTACGAGCCCAACTTCAGAAATTTGCATAGATAACTTATAGATAATGAAAGAGACAATAAAAGAGTGTGTCTTCTGCTGGAATTATAAATTTGATTTATAATAATTTATATATAATTCCAGCAGAAGACACACTTTTATTGTCTCCTTCAATATATAAAAATTCTGCTACCCTCGGCACAAAAACTTTCAATTTAACTTATAGATAGTTATCTATGTAAACTCCTGAAGATGGGGTCGTAGCTCGAAATATATACAGGGTGTCCTAAAAGTCAAGGATCAAACGTGAACACGAGATAGGTGAGTTCAGGATTGTCCAAAATAAAAAAAATTTAAATTAAACTATAGTTTTTCGAGTTATGGGCATTTTTTTGAAAAACCGTTAAAATCGCTACTCCTGCTCTAAATATTTGAATGCTGTGGCTACGAATTTTCATATTTTATAATTCTAATTTTTGTTACGGAATCCTGGATAATACTGCTATAGATCACAAAACAGAAAATAACTAAGAGTATTATACTTTTTGAGAAAAAAATATTTTTGTCAGATTCATGTGTCAAAAAATTTTAATCAGCTAACTTTGACTCTTGATATCTTAAAAAAAAACCGTGTCAATCAGTAATAATTTATTTATTTTAAATTCAAATTTTAATTTTATTAAATATGTTTCACCTATAACCTAAGCCATTCTCCCTAAACAAAAACAAATATTTAACTAAAGTTCTTGTTTTTAAGAAAATCTGCATATCTCTAAATGCTTTTTCGAAACTATTATAAGAATGTAGAAAATTATTATACATATAAAAATATGATAGCGGAATCTTTTGAAGGCATTCAACCTTATATAATCTTTTGGAATTGAGTGAAAAATGTGATAACTCGGAGCTTGAGACATAGAGGTATGGCGGAGAGGAGCAGAAGTAGGTATTTCTCGTTGGAAATGGATTTTTCGTTTTCAACAGAGACTTGAGCCGCTTTTCTGTCTAGTTTATGCTGGGTTAGAAAATTCCATCGAGATAGCGTAGCACCTGCCGTGTTTTTTCTTTTTTTTTTTAAACTTTATGAAATATTGTTTATCAATATTGGGTTAGGAAGTTATTTTGTTTGTCGTTGGGGCCTTAGGAAAATGTTTTATCATTTCTTTTTAATCTTGAGCTATAGCTTTGGTTACAAAATTTACGATTTTAATAAATACTTATTTTTTGGTGAAATAGAATTTATTTGTTTTTAAATAGGGCACTGTGTCTTATTTATTTTTCATAAATAAAAAAAAATAAGATGATGTGTCCTGATAGTGGCCATCCACTTGACTTTACCATACATCCTGGCGCCTCACTTATATTTAATATTTAATAAAATTATTTATAATCATGTAGGGGGGGGTTAGTTTTTGGATTTTTAGACTTCTGGGGGTCCACTGATTATGTATATAAAATTAGGTTGAGTTTCGTAAATGGTGAAGATTTTCACTTTTACCCCCCACCCCATTTTGGACTGTTAGTTTTTGCATTTTTAGACTTCTGGGGTCCCACTGATTATCTATTCAAAATTTGGTTGAGTTTGGTACAAGAGCCTATATTTTTAATTTTTAACCCCCCCCCCTCCACCCCACTTAATTTTGTGTCGATATGCACCAAAATCTAATCAGCTCTTGATCTTAATGGACCAAAACTAAGGGTGAAATTTGGTTTCGATATTCAAACTAGTTTTTGAGCTAGCTCGTCCACAAAAATTTGATAACGCATTGACTAACGGACAACCAGACAAACAGACATTTTGACAAAACAATTATTATCTCGAAAAATATAATTTTTTCGCTGTTCAGTTATTAGAGTTATTTTGTAGGCGAAATGCCATGGTTTCGCTGAAATTTTTTAATCAAAATAGTTTCAGCTGTTTTTGAGATATTTCGGAAAAAAACAACTTTTATCAAGCACGATTAATGCTTGACCATACCCTGTATGGTATGCCAGCCCACGCCCAGCACACGCACAGCACACGAGTGGGCTATTTTCTCAAAACGAGGTTTGAAACGGAGTGGCGCATATTGAACGCATTCCACGGCCAGCCCACGTTCCGTGGGTCTCGCGTAGATCTTGGTGTGCTAGCAACACAGTTTGGTAGAAAACTTAATAAATTCTTATTTAATTAAAAAAATAAAATAATAATAATAATAAAAATGTTGAGCTCTTTATAAGGAAAGTGTAGAAATTGCGTGGGTGTGGACTGGGTCCAATATGCGTCGGGCATTATATTTATTTATTTCAAATAATTTTGGGGCCATCCACAAATTACGTCACACGTCAAAGGGGAGGGGTCAACAAAGTGTGACACCGTGTGATAGTTGGGGGGGGGGGGGGTCGAGTCATAAGCTTCATGACGTCACACTGTATAAATCTAGAGAATTATGGTAAAACTCAACTCTAACGAAAAAGTTTAAAATGTCCATGGACAGTAAGAAATATATAACCATACATACTCCATACGACAACATTTGATAAAAAATGATTAAAGGAATCGTAGGGAGTTAGACGCCTAATGCGTCGTTTCCTCCGGCATCGGGTTTTTGCGCGGAATTATTTAGAATTACGTTTTGTCTTTTGATGGAAATCTATGATCATGTTATTTGTAAATGAACATACATTTCTATTTTTTTTCTTTTTTCTGTTTGTTAATTGTTAATTTTTTTTTAATTGATTTGTATTTATGTTTATTAATTTCTGTAGTTAATTTGTATTGATGTTTTGTTGACCTAGCCACCGAGGACTTGTCCCTCTAAGCAGGTAGAGTAATAAAGATTTATTTATTTATTTATTTATCAGTCTTTTTAATTATAAATATTTTATCTGTTATTTCTCAAGGTCCAATCGGGTATTTGAACCTATGAGAAATAAGAGATAAATTTGAGCTAATTAAAAAGACTGATAAAATTTCAAGCTATAGTCTCTCTTAAATAAATTATATATATTCATACCTATAATACGTATTTATATTCGGTATATATATATTTATATGTTTATTTGCATCAAACAGACGACAACTTCATTGATTTCTCTTTATAATTATTTATTCCTTTGGCAGAAATTTTGGGACACCTCATCACAATAGAGAGGTTCAACTCCGAGAGGAGAACCTCGATTGGATGTACAGGTCTATGGAATTATTTTGGAATTCATTAGATAATGCCCCTTTATCTATTGTCTTCTACTTGGAAATGAAAGTGGAAGGTGTACACGATATTAGATCGCGGTTCACCCCTCGTTCCACTCTATAATGCCTTTTATTGGTTCTGAAACTTGGATTCATGGCAGTCGGTTATACCTAGGGTTGCCATAATTGCCAAGCATTGATACAGGACGTTAAAGTGCTAAATAAATAAAACATGAAAAAAGGGGGTTGGTAATGGTTTATTTTACTCTGATAAAAAAATCAATAAAGATTAAGCAATCTAATAAAATGAACAAGTAGAATAATAAATAATACTTTTTAACCCAGTCATATTTTAAAGTTGATTTTCCTTGCTCAATTAGGTATATTATTTTCTTCTTTCACATAATTATAAAACTTTCTCCACTGATAACCTGTTTCTTTCGTCCGGTCATTGAATTGAGTTAACATTAGGGAAAATATTCTCTCCCCATTTGCATTGTATCGTGCTGGAATGGCAAATACGTATTCGCATTGGCTTCATTGGAAATCACTTCTGATCAATATACTTTGTATGTACATCATAGATCTGTCTCCGCCCTTTCCCTTTTTTATAGATATTACCATGGTTTTTGTTCTGACGAAATAATATCGATAATCCCACCAAAGGCTTCATTTGCGCGAAATACACGATTTTCTAAAATTCAACACCCCTACGCGCTTAAACTGGATACTAATCGAACAAACGCATTTGCCAATTCATTTATCCCTTTGACATCTAGAGACTGGAACTCTCTTCCCCCGACCGTCTTTCCAGCAACTTATAACCTTCAATCTTTCAAGGCCAGCATCCACAGATACCTTCGACTGCTATCCAATCCCTAAATCTCCCTTATCTTCACGTTACAAGGATCCACCACGGATTACAGAGGTTGTACCTTCTTGGTGCAACTTCTTCTTGTATCAATATCATTATAAAAAAAAATCTGCCTTTGTAAAAACCTAAACCATTTCTCTTCCAAACCAGTTTAGGGGAAAACGGGACAAACAATAATACGGGACTTATTAGTGAAATACGATGTCCGGTGCATATGGCAAACCTAGTTAGATCGCAAGATTATTGTATTAATTTTTAGTTTGAGAATGGAACATTTAACAACTCCCAGGAAGTTCATTTAATTTACCTTATGAGAAACACCATTTGTGATGGTGTCAGTGAAAAGGGCCCTTATCTTCACCTACCAGTTTTTTTCAGGAATGGCAAAAATGTGAGTTAAATGTGGGTATGATTTTTGATTACATATTTCAATTCATTCAGCTGCAAATTTTTGTTTGGAATAGAATAATAGCGAGGGTAAAAAATGAGAAATATGCCTTAATTTTGGTTCCATAAAAATTGTCAAAATTATAACTCAAAACTGTGTTTTTTTCTGGTAAATATTCAAAAATTCATAGCTAAGTCAAATTTTGGATTTTTTGGACGGGACAAAAAGAGTTTTATTCAGTTGTTTCTCTAGAAGCAGGAGATAACATTAGATCGATTTTGACCAAATGGGCCATTTTCCCCGACACCATCACATTTTGTGACTGTGAAAACATCCAGATTTGATATATCAATCAATTCTTTTTGGCATGTCCAAAAAATGCAAAAACAATCAACGCATATTCTACAAAAGATACTCTAGCAAAATAAACATTGCTGACAACTATGAAAATTAATTCAACTTTTTTTACCCCTGGCCCCATGAAACTGGGAGATAATAAAAAAACAACTCTTAATTTCATTCAAACCATTTATTTAATTGTAATATAATAATGCTAAATCATTCTAATTGTATATACTTGTATGTATATAAATTTATGTAAATATGTAATATATTAAAAAAAAATGACCAAATGGATTCGTTTCCGAGGTCATCAAATAAAAAATATTTATTCAAATAAACAAAAGTTTATTATTATTATGGGAATATGCGGGACAATTGTTTCAAAGATTGATTTGTTTCATCATCAGGTAGAATTCACATTCTTGATAAATCATCACAATATAACAAATAACCAATAATTGAAATATAAATTCACAAAGATGGTAATAATTTAAATACATATCATAATTTCAGATCAAGTGGAACAAACAATTGTCCGATATAAAGTATTCATAAAAACAAATAGGTATAAACTGTTGTTTATTTAAATAAATAATTAATTAAATATATTCTTATTTCATTTAATTATAAATCTATATATATATACCATAACATCTGGTTACAACGGATTTTAAAATTTGAAATCCTAGAATTCGCTTTCAAAATTAAACAAGCAGTTTCTTGGTTGCTTATTAATATTAATTAATAAAGTACAAGGGTTTGTAGTTCACAGTGAATGAAATAAAGCTCAAAGAGGTTTATACAAACTCAATATATTTCGGATTATTAGTCCATCATCAGGAGTTTACAGGCTAAAAAGAACTGATGATGGACTAATAATCCGAAATATATTAAGTTTGTATAAACCTCTTTGAGTTTTATTTAATTCACTGTGAAACTACACACCCTTTACTTTATTAATTAATATCATGTTTCACCTAAAACCTACACCACTTTCTCTAAATAAAAAATTATTAATATTTTTAAATAAGTACATAAAATCTTTTTTCTTAAAAAAAAAAACATAATTTGATGGATAAGAATTTATGAAAATAAATTTTATTCCAAAAGAGGAAATCGGGACTTGCATATCGAGGGTAATATAAGTATTATACTGGCTGAAAGACCTGTAGCTCTGCGAATTTAATACTTCGGCTCGTCCAAAAGAGAATGAGTAAAGGTCATAGGGGTATAAGCATACTGAATTGGCCCCCGAGAGATAATTTAATGATACTTAGGGGATAAGTAGGTACTAATAAATTAATAAGATCCTGAAAGTTTCAGACCCCTAACTCAATTAGTTTTTGAGAAAAAGCAAAATGTATAAAAATCAGAAAAAAAATTTCTCATGATCTTATGAATAGATTGATCTAAATTTTTAATATGTTTTGGGGACTGATAATAGCTTCTAGGAAAAAAATTATGAGCTATATAGGTTTATAAGACCCTTGAACAAAAATTGTTTTTCTTTTAATTTCTATTTTTAACCATGATACAATTTTGAAACTATTTTTTTTTTCAAACCTTCTCTATTTCC
The DNA here is from genome assembly GCA_024734495.1 of Forficula auricularia. Lineage (NCBI taxonomy): Eukaryota > Metazoa > Arthropoda > Insecta > Dermaptera > Forficulidae > Forficula > Forficula auricularia. Next base: position 2,611,696 of record JALMQS010000070.1, read on the forward strand.
CTATAATACTATGACCTTTTCAAATTTTGAAAAAAGGTACCCCATAGTAGAAAAAAATAAAAACCACTTTTTGGCTCAAATAATGAATTTATTTAGTAGAAAAAAATAAAAACCACTTTTTGGCTCAAATAATGAATTTATTTATGTATTAAGCTTTCATTTTATTATTTTAACGCATATTCATATTCATGTATTTATTAAAAACAATATTTCACTTTCAAAACAACAATAATTATTTTTTTGCCCAAGTCAAAAATTACGACAGCTACCTAAATATCAATAAGCAATATCATAGTGTTTTTAACAAATATTTTTAGGAACAACTGTACCTATATTATAGAACTCGATTTTTGATATATATTTATTAAACTGAGACATAAATTATTCTATTCTTCATTTTCGTTTTATTTTGGTGAGTACTATAAGAATCCATCGTCAGATCGCGGCACCACAGTTACCGTAGAATTGCCGAGTTAACAAACCCCTCCCCAAAGGAGACAAAAAAGAACTAATAAAAACTTACCAAAAATCTTCAAATTCGTAAGACAGCTTTTTGTTTACCCACCAGACTTCAAAGAGACCTAACTGTTAAATATATCTACATTTCTATTATTATTACCATCAGTTTCTCAAATACGATTTGTACTGGACTATTTCAGAGATGAAAATCTCTGACAATGTGTATAAGTTTCATAAGTAGAAAAAGAAATCAATTTTCTAGCATAATTCTTGGGTTTGAAAAAAAGCTTTCATTTCAAAGAGATTTGAAGTAAAATAAAAATCTAGATAAATCTATTTAAAATCTTTAAAAATATATGTTGTAAAATAATTTTTATAAAAAAATAAAACCGACTTCAAAAAAATTAAATTAAACAAAATAAGAATAAAATCCAGTAAAAGGTATAAAATAATTAAGTATCTAATTTAGTTACAACTAAACGATGAAATATTAACATGAAATCACTTTTTGAAGTCGGTGCCAAAAATATAGATTTTATTAATCGAACTCGACAGATCTTAACTTAGTACGTTTGGCGGGTAATCTCGCTTATATAGTTTGTTTAGCACCGACTTCAAAAAGGGATTTCATGTTAATATTTCGACTTTTAGTTGTAACTAAATTAGATACTTAATTATTTTACACCTTTTAGTGTATTTTATTCTTATTTTGTTGCATTTAATTTTTTTGAAGTCGGTTTTATTTTTTTTATAAAAATTATTTTTATTTTTCTCTTTTTAGTGATGCTATTAATATTGACTTATGTTAATACCTTGCATGCATCATCGTAAGAGAAAGCGTCGGGCGAATGAATCAGAAAGTGATATTTTTTTTTTTTTTATAAATTTTATTAAACCAATTATTTTACATTAATTAATGTATACATTGTATTTTTTGCTTCGATTCCGGAGATCACTTCTCCACCATCGAGTGTCCTTATTCATCTTTAGTCCTTGTTTTTAATAAGAGGAAAAATCTAATTAGATAAAAAAACCTCTTTTCCGATAATTATTTCTAATTCCATTATTCCCCAATCAAGTCGATTGGATCCATCTCATCTCCCATCCCCATTTCCTCCAGAAAGTGATAATAAAATTCAATTCATAAATATAGAAATTCTCTCGAAACGTTTGCGGGTTTTATATGAATGTTTTAAGATTTTATTTATTATAATTTCAATTATTTGCTCATAAGAATTGAGATTTACGTTTTTTCGTCATTGATTATATCAGAACTTGACCAAATTAATATAGGACCACCTCTAAGGTACCCCATTTCCAATAAAAAAAGAATCAAAGATTTCACTGTCGATGGTAACAGAATTGTTTTTATTTTAGGTTAAAAATAAAATGAGAGAGTCTTCTGTTTTTTAATTAAAATAATTTTTAATTATTTCTAGAGACTATAGTTTCGAAGGCATTGCCTTCATCATCAGTCTATCACAAATATTTCAGTATTTAGTTACAAATTAGTTACAAATTAAGATTTATACATTGAAAATTTTGAAAAATATATAATGTCTTTTTCTTCATGTTTCCTCTTGGGAGATTAGAATGTAAAAAAAAAAAAAAAAAGAATCATCCAAATCGGTCCACTTGGCAAAAATTTCTCGCTGAACATACATAAAATAAATAAATAGTTAGGTATCTTGACTATCTTGGAGCTATACTGATCGAAACGCAGAAAGAATCATTCAAATCGGTTCATAAACAAAGAAGTTATGCCTAAACAAACATAACAAAAAAGGTCCAATACTAATGAAAAAAAAACGTGACCAATCGGGTACGAAACTGAACTCAATGCAAAAAAATCATCAAAATCGGTTCACAATTGGCGAAGATATCAGGTAACATAGATACAAAAAAAAAATTCAGACGAATTGAGAACCTCCTCCTTTTTTGAAGTCGGTTAACGAATACAATTTTTAATTATCTCTTTCTTTTAGATTTCTTTGGCCGATTGCAAGTAAGTTAATCAATAAAAGCTTAGCCTAGTGTGAAATTCACACCTATCGATTTTGAACTTGTGTCATATATGATTGATGATAGGTAATTATGAAATTTTTCTCCAGTTCATAATTATTCATTATTTTTTTTAACGATCAATTGATTTTTCGAGAGCGGAGCAAAAATCTTCTCTCACTTTTGGATACGGTCATTACCTCTAATTTCAATTTAATTCAAAATTGGAAGAAAAGTTAAATTCGTTCAAGAGACGGGTGGTCACTTGCTGCTAAATTTAGTGTAATAAAATTTTTAATGATGAAAAAAACATTATTAATTTCATTAACTCATTATTTATTTATTGTAACTTATTGAAATAATCCATTTTTTTTTTCAATTTAAAAAAATAATTAAATAATTGTATTTAGTAATTTTTTTGAATTTAATTATTTTTGCTCAATTAAAACTTACAGATTTGAAATTCTCAAACCGGACTATAGTGAAACTGGACTGATCGAAATCGGATACTACCAATCACAACACATGTCCTTTTCTTTCAATAAATAATTATAATGTTATTGATTTATTGATATTCAACTTAAATATTCTTAGTAGGTGAATAAATGTCTTCAAATGCGGGTTAAAATAATTTAAAAATAAAATAATGTATTTTTGAACTCAATACAATGGCGTGACGCCAGACATGTACTTGGATTATTTTTACTTTACCATACAGGTTATGGTCAAGTATTATAATCGTGCATGAAAAAATGTTTTTTTGCCTCTTTTTTTCGAAATCTGAAAAACGGCTCAAACTATTTGATTAAAAAAATTGAACGAAACCATGGCATTTCGGTCTACAAAAACGCCTAATTAAGTGAACACCAAAAAATTATATTTTTCGAGATAATAACTGTCAAAATGTTTGTTAGTCTGTTAGTCTGTGTGTTATCAAATGTTTGTGGACCAGCTAGCTCAAAAGCTAGTGTAAATACCAAAACCAAATTTCACATGATGTTTTGGTGCATTGAGATTAAGAGCTGATTAGATTTTGGTTCATATCGACCCAAAATTAAGGGGAGTAGGGCGGGTGTAGCGCCAATAAATGAAAATCTTGGCCCTTGTACCAAACTCAACCAAATTTTGTATACATAATCAGCGGGCTTCCAGAAGTCTAAAAATGCAAAAACTAACCACCCAAAATGAGGGGGGGGGGTGAAAAAAAGATTAAAATCTAGGTATTTGTACAAAACTCAAGAAAAATTTCCATACATAATCAGTGGGCCCCCATTAGTCTAAATATATAAAAACTAACCCCCTACGTGATTATAAATAATTTTATTAAATATTAAATATAAGAGAGATGCTTTATAAAGCAGATCTGTGAATGATTTGAACTACAAAATTAACATTTAGCAAAAAATAAACTCTATTACTACAAAGTTCTATATCAATTTACAGCTAAAAGCTTCCCAGAAATTGAAATATCTAACATAAGGCTTCATGTTTCATGGGTCAAATTTTATCTAATTAGATACAACTCTGTTTATTATCTCTCGATACAACGATTATATTTATTCCTGTTTCCACTTTTTTCTTCTAAAAGTTTTGATGCTAGTGCCTCGAAAATTCAATAGCTTATTACAATTTGCTATTTTTTGACACCAAAACGAACTCTCAGCGAGATTCGTGACCATTAATAAATAAAAAATTAAAACCCATTCTCAACATTATGGATAAACTAAATAAATATTTGACAATTTTTGAATTAACATTTTATTCTAAAACCAAATCAGTCTTATATTGTCTAATTTTTTCTGCATAGCAACATTTATTCAAGAATACACTTTTCCTGGATTTTTCAAAGGAGAATATAATTTATTTACATATATCGGAAACAAGCGCGGATCCAGGCCTCTGATTTGGGGGTGGGGCGGTAGGCAGCCACCGAGTTTTACCCCCCCCCCCCCAAAAAAAAAATAATATGTTTTAATTAATGTAATTTGAAGAAATTACTACTCTAAAAACTTGGGTTTTTTTTCATTGAACATTTTTTTTTTATTTCAGTAGTTGCCAGCTTCTCCCGTTCCTAATAACTACCTAGGTCAAAAGTTTTAAATAAACATATAAAAAATGTTGATCTCCAATGCTTTGGGGGGGTCGCCCCCCCACCCTAGTGTTAAAAGTAATAATGGTTTGTCACTTTATAACGCTGGTGTCATAGTGATTTGTAAAAAATAGTACATTAAAATACAAGTTTCTGACAGAGGCAGTCTTTCTTAGAAACGAGCGGCTAGCCGTTAGTTTTCTAAGGGGACAAGTGCGCTGAAATGTCTTATGAAACGTGTATTTTAATACTAATTTTTCTATTTTGGTCCATTTGTCAAAAAATATTTACGTTATTTCATAAAGTATATATTAAAGAACCAAATAGAAAAAACTGTTTTAAATTTTATTATAAAGGGTCCATTGAGAAAAAAGGAATAAAACCCATATTTTTTAAATAAAATTTTATTAAAATCATAACGACCAAGAAAATATTAAGGCCTTGAAACTCCATTGTCTATGGGTCGATGCTCTACTAGTATAAGTCTATGATATTCTACCTACAACAAAGAAACCATGTATTTCAAAAATATTATCAAAATCCAAAATATTATTTGACAAAACGTTGATAAATCTATTCAAGAGAAAAAAATTAAATAGTATATCAAATATACCTATGTACTTCATTCTTTATATAAAATTTTTATTCAAAAAATAAAAAATAAAATAAAAATAAGAATGTTTACCGCCTTTGCGCCCTTTACGTATTTACCACCGGGGCTATAGACCCAATAGCCCCCGGCTTAAGCCGGCACTGATTATAGAGCTAGAAAATCCAAAGAATGTTTAAAATATAAATTCAATAATATGCGAAAATTTTAAATTTATATCGGAAGAACTCGCGCCTATATTTGCCACCCCGAAATTCACACGTGAGATTTTCTCTTGTGAAATTATAATATTCAACTTAGGTAAAATATATGATATAATAATTTGATAATTTAAACATTTTTATTAATTATATCGATATTAAGTTAAAAATAATTTTCTTGTTAATATTTTCGCTCTTAATCACTCTGAGACAATATTTACATTTTTATTTTCAATTCTTGTATATTTCTATAGAGGGTGTTTTTTTAGATATGCCATAAATAAACACCCTGATAAAGCTTTTTTTATATCTACTACACTCATATCAGATACGTGTCCTACTATTATTAGATCAAAGTTTTGATAAGTAACTGTGTTGTAGAGCATCATTTCTATTTCTTATCTTTTTCTACAATCGTAAGCTTTGTGCCTGTTCACCTTTTTTATTACTGCTCATGATTCCAAAGTAAATAAGTAAAGTAAATGTATATTTTCTATATTTATTATATGAAAGTGTAGCTTATGTTGTGGTATTCTACTATATGCCCGCAATAAATTCGAGAATCACTGGACCGATTTCGATGGAGATTCCATCCGTTTGAACATAGACTATGTTTAATCATAAATTTCTTAGCGGTGGATTAGTTATTCTTGTTTCAAAAATTTTATATTCTTATTACTTTCTTATTTCTTGTTTTTCTGATAGAGTATTCGTCTTAATTATAAATGATGGCCAAAATGAATACATCTGATTTCGAAGGCCAAAAGTTGTAATAAATAAATAAATAAATAAATATTCGTCTTAATTCATAATGCAGTAGCAGCCAAAACTCAACAGAATGGTGTAGCTCATCCATGTCAAACTCCAAAATACTATTATAAAACAATAATAAATTAAATGGAAAGTTTTTTGTTTTGTTTTTTTTGCTGAGAGTAGCAGAATTTTTATAATTTTTTTTTAAATTTATTTATTGTCACCGGGAACAAAGCCCATATAGACAGCACATAAGTAAAGTGTTAGTAGGGTTAGTGAGGGAGCCGAGTTTTTAGCCGGTAGAAATTTTTATTTGATACCCAGGATCGAACCCCGGCCTTCCGCTCCAACATCGTCATAATCGATCGATGCCGAAGCAGGGCCAGCGCGTTAGCCGCCTCGGCTAACCCAACTCACCATTTTTATAAATTAAAGGAGACGAAAAAAGAGTGTGTTTTCCGCTGGAAAAATAAATTTTTAATAAATTTATTTTTCCAGCAGAAGACACACTCTTTTATTGTCTCTTTTAATTATTATTTTTTTAGACACCTTAGTATACATCGGCAATCTACCCTTGAGGGCAATAAGCTTGTTTACAGACAATGAATGAAAAAATGACATGATTAGGATTAACAATATTTGAGGTAGAATAATGAGAGCTCCATTGAACGTTACATTAAGGTGGGACTTGTGGATTTTGTATTAAAACTAGGAATAAAAATAAATTAAAAGTAAAATAAGAGTAAAATAAAAAGATAGAAAGAAAAGGTTTGGAATGATCACGTGAAGCGCTGTGGTAGGTCGATTGGTCTGTGTTATTTTAATCTTGTTGGTAGTAATGTTGATATTATATCTTGAGCATACCCATTTGGGTGGTGACTGGTGAGTACGTTTGTTTAGATACGGGGGGCTGTGATATCTTATTTCATCTCTGACTGAGTGGATTTCTATGTCTTTTAATATTGTAGAGTTTGGTACCCAACTCGGGGCACCGACTATTGTTCTCAGCACTTTGTTTTGAACTTTAATTAATAATAAATTATTTTTTTTATGCATATGGAGACAAATAAAATAAATTATTTTTCTTCAAATTTCAAAAATGTTTATGCATGATAAGAAAAAAAATGAAAATTTAGAGTGGACGTTTTTAGTTTTGAATTAAATTCTAATTTTTCTCTCTTGATATAATTATTTTTTAAATTAAATAAATTTAAATGGCTGGGCATATTAATATTCTCGATAAATGATACAATCTGGTTGCATAGTTTTAAGGGGCACAAAAGAAAAATTATTCAAAAGGGTGCCGATAGAAGGATTGAATAATTCGTTGCCTGCTATCTCATTCAAAACAAGCCCAGAATAGTTTTTGTTTAGTAGAAACTATTCTTGTTAAGAAGTATTATTTAAAGAAATTGATAAATAAAGACAATTTGGGAACCTGGATAATAATGGTTTTTTGAGACTTGATAGAACAATTCTTTAAAACCTAGGCTTCATGAATTGAGGCTATAAGAGCAATAGTAGCCTAATCCATTAGCATAGCTAATGGAGATAAAATAAGTTTTTCTTGACAAAATTTTTTATAAATCTTTTTATCCATTTTGTTTTTTCCAAATTTGTTTTCCAATGGTCAATTTTATTAGCTGAGAATGACACAAGAGTGCGTTGTGGTTGCTAAATTTAATTTTTTAAGAATTTTCAAGTTTTTCTTGGTTAGGCCACTATTGCTTTGATAGCCTCAATTGAAGGCCGGAGAATAAAATTAAAAATATTTTCTTTTTCCGAGAGTAGCAGAGTTGTTGATTCATAAAGAGAAATTAATGAGGTTGCCTTCTGGTTGACACAAATAAACATATACATATTTAGACCAAATATAAATAAATTATATATTTTTAGACAAATTAACTTTTAAAATTTTAGTTTTAATTTTTACTTAAAGCAATTTGAACCGTTAGCCCCACTTCGCGTAAAGGAGAGAGACACGGGTTAGAGTCCCGTTGGATGCTCAATTTATTTTTCCTTTTCAAAAAAAAAAAATCAAAAAATAATTAAATAATTTTCTAAATGTAGAATTAACATAAGAAATTATTGATTATATTATATGTTGCAGTAAAAACCCGTTTTTTTACACTGAACACCTTTGTGGCAACTAGAGATTACTGATATTGGTTGAGTTTGGTTCAAAGGTCGAGAATCTTCATTTTTAACCGACTTTGAAAAAAGGAGGATGTTATTGACCAGTCTCATTTTAGGTGTTTATTTTCGTTTAAAATTTTTTGAAAATAAACACCCAAAATGAGGAGGAAGGTCAAAAATGAAGATTCTAGACCTTTGAACTAAGCTCTACCAACGTGAGTAAACTCTAGTTGCCACCAAGGTATTCAGTGAAACGCGTTTTCACTAGTAAGAACCCGTTCTTACCCAAAAAAGGTTTTTACTGAAACATAATACCTATTCATATTTATAGATAGAACAACCTCATTGATTTCTCTTTATGAACTATATAGTAAGAGTAATATAGCATTTTCTTTGTGCACCCCAAAGCTTATTGAAATCTAAAATATATATATATTTTTTTTACTTTATTTCTTAATGCATTTAAAAAGGCTTTGTTTTAAAAAGATTATAAACAATCTTTTTTAACCTTTCGAGTCAAGTCGAGACATTTTTTTCCCATCAGAAATTATTTAAAATTTGTGAGATGTCTTTTATTACCAAAAAGAAAAAGATAGGCAAAAAATTTTTGGGGTTAAAGCACATCCTAGAACCGATAGTAATATATCTTTTAATCATATACTGTTTTGAAAAATGGGTCTTGGACTTTGTGAACTGAGTTTGTTAGTTATGTAATTCCGAACCAATTGGTTCAGCAAAGAGAGAAGAAAAAAGAATTTGGTTCTAAAATATTCCCTTTAAAGAAAGTTAAAGAAGTGATAAAATTATATTTGTCTGGGCGGAAGAAGAGCCACACGATACATTCTCTCTCTTTCTGGGCTCGAAACCATTTGGTTGAAGCCACAGCCATTGAATCATCATTTCTCGTATTCTCGATGCACCGCCACAAGTGAAATTGCCTATTTGCAAATCTCCAATAAAACACAATAGATGAATAAAAACCTTATCTTTAATAGAGCACGCGTTATGGCTGATTGCAAGTATTTAAATGGGGAGGAATCCTCGAAATTCTTTCAACTTTCGCTACAATAATAAACTTGAAATTGAAAAACTTTTTTAACAAGAACTTGATATGGTTAAATCTTTTGGAAATGGTCACGATTCAGTCAATTCAAGAGATTGAAACACCCAGACGGAAATTTACTTTCTCTCTTTGTACTAAATGTACAATATAAATCTACCTTCATATATATACATATTGGAATTTTAAATGATAACTTGATAACCCATCCGTAATTTTCCTATCCAAATGCCAATTAAAAATACATGGACAACGAATCACAATTATAAAGAATGAAAAATAAAGGAAAATTTAAAAATAAAAAGCATTTGTCTAGACTCAAGAGCAGTCATTGCAAAATCCATTATCTGCAATACTGCATGAATATTTATCCTTTTATAAATTAGAAAAAAAAACGATAAAACTCTTTCGAAAACTTAGATAAAATTAAAAAAAAAATATATGAAATTATAATATACTAAAATGTATGAAAAAGTTAAAAAAATTTCAAGATTCGGCACGCTTGCTTGTTAGAATCACCCTACTAATAAACTTAAATATACATAATAAGCTATTAGAAATTTATTTTTTTACTTTAACTAAATTTATAAAAAATATCCTTAGCATTTTTGAAAAGAAAATTTTTTAGCTAGTGCCTCAAAATCTAATCACTTTTCCGCATTGAAAATACAATCATTTTGGCAGCAGACCTAACTTACTTTGATTTCCCATTCTTGAGTTATCGTGGATGTTTAGACACACGGGCAGAAAAAAAAATCATGATGGAAAATTACTTTTTTTTCTTCACTTGTCAGACAGTTTTAAATAAATCGAGCGAATAAATAAAAATGCGTGAATTCGGCCAGGGGCAAATCGTATCGAGTAATTTTAGGATTAGGTGAAAACAGTCAGCACAAAACTTGTCTCGGAAGTACAGTTTATTAATACAAAAATGTTTGTCAATATAAAAATTCAATTGTTTCTGATTTTCTTTATTTTAAAACCAGGAGTTCTAAATCTAGAAAGGCCCAAATCTAGTCAGTTCTTCCTTTTAGAAATACAAATATTTAGGACCCAGAACGTTTCTAAAACGTTAAGTTATCGAGAGATTGATTGATCTTTATTATTAGCCTTCTCGGCAATTTTTTTTTACATTTATAGTTTTACATATAGTTTGACATATTAATTTACAATTTTAGGTACAAGTAATATAATTCTTCACATTAACAGTTTCAATATAATAGGACATATTAATGAAAAATGAAAAAGTGGAACAGGTAGAGAAAAGAAAATACCTATGGTAGGTATTATGTCTCAACAGAATAAGAAAACACATCCCGGCCTATACAGTTTCCCTCGTCTACAGAACAATAACGTCGCCACATTCCATGTACTGCCCGATAGTTCTGTATATAAAACGGATTTTGACGGGCTACAAAAACTCCAGAATAAAGCAATGAGAAATATACGAAAGTGCAACAGGCACACCAAGCAAAACAATGTTTGGAGCATTTTTAAAAGTTGTATTATATGATGTATAGCTACAATAGCTAATAAAGATTATTATCTTTGTAAAATGTATTCTTTTAATTTTCGTTTAAATATTATAAGACTGTCACATTGTTTTAACTCTGTTGGAATGTCGAGGAAGTATCTATTTATATAGAGGGACAGACACAGATAGAGAAAAAAATTATTTTCAAAAATGATGTTTCACTTTCAGATATTTCTAAAAACAAGAAAGAAAATATTGTTTAGAGTGAATTCAAAAGTTGATGTCGTCTAGCAAGAGAATTTAATCTACCTCTTCAGCTAAGGGAAAAAATAAATAAGAGTTAAAAATTCTATAACTATAGATCCACTTTCAAGGTTAGCGAATTCGAAATATTATTTAGTAAATAGGTATATATACATACTTAAGTATATGTACCATATTCATGCCTCTGACATTTTCTATATAAAAATATTTTATTGAAAAGTTTTTTGCCGAGAGTAAAGAGAAAAATATTTACTTATTCGTGAATATATGCCTCAAATTTAAAGTTCATTTTTAATCATTCTATCATATTCGAGTTTCAGACAATGAAAGCCTATATTAAAAGTTAAATTGAAAAATTATATTAATAAATAAACAGAATATTTATATACATATACGTGATTCTGTCCTAAGGGTGACGATATTTTATGTGAGGTTGCTCTAGCAAGTCTCAAAAATCAATTATTATCCGGGTTCCCAAATTGTCAATATAATATTTCTTCTTCTTCTTCTTAGACTGCCATACCCGAAACGGGTGTCGGCGCCTCTCCACATATATCTGTGCTGAGTGTGTCTAGCTGTTTTACACAGATATACGGGACCTACTTTTTAACGCCGGTTCCGAACAGCTAATTTGGAGAGGTTACTTGGCAATTATACTCTTGGTAGGTTGCCATTACTTTCCAAGAGGCGGCGACTGCAAATATCTATCTGCCGAGACTCGGTCTCGAACCAGCGATCTTCGAGTCAGCGACCCAACACTCTATCCACTGACCCACAGTCGCCTCTAATATTTCTTAGTGAGAATAATTTCTACTAATCTCGACTTGTTGCCACCCTCGCACGAGACAGCAGGCAACGGATCCTTTAACCGCAGCCTTTTTCTTGCGAGCCCCTTAAAACTATGCAACCGAATTGTACCATCTATCGAGAATTAATAAACCCTGGTATTTATTCTAATATTTTAAATTTATTTAATTTAAAGAATAATCATATCAAGAGAGAAAAATTATCCGAAACGAATTGACTTAAAAGATTATTTTAAGATGATTAAGGATATCAAATATGTAATAAAGTATGTAAAAAGAGATCAATGAGGTTGTCCTCTGCTTGGTGCAAATATATATATACATTTATATATATACTATCAAATATAAATATGTATATATTATATACCCATAATTACTTGTTTGAGACTACTGTTTCGAAGGTTTGATCTTTATTATCAGTCTTTTAATTAGACATATTTTATCTGTTATTTCTCATGGGTTTAATTATCCGAATGGATATAGAAAAAATTATAGTCTCAAACAACGAAATTCGTACATATACATGTGTGGGATTTTATTCTCCGCTCCTTTCAATGTAAAATGCTTTTGAAAATAAAGATTCATTTTCGCCTTGAGAAAGACGTTTGCCCGTCAGAATCTTTCGATAAACTGGCGGGCGAGCAGCAGGGACCCGCCCTTTTTATAAAGAAGCCAGTGCGCGAGCAATTATACATACGTCACCTAAAACGCGGGAATAATTAACCAATCAGCTTAATTGCTAATTAGAGCAAGGGTTATAAAAGAAGCCAGGTCCTCGAAGCGAATTCAGTTGTTGTCATTCAGTTGTCATGTGTGAGTTGTCACTTGTTGAAACTCATTGAATGAGGCAGCTCTCCGGGGTGACTGCAATCACCTTGGAACGATTTTAAACGAAACGGCTTGTGTCTAAGAAGTAATTTTTATACACGTTCTGTAACGAAGAAGCAATAAATGCGGGCCTTGTGCCGTTATTTCATAAAAAGCATATTTTCAACTGCCTAGTGCGAATTCTTATTTTAAATAGCATTTTTTTCTGGCTTTAACGCCGCCAATAGAGATTCTAATCTCTGAAGATTGTCTCCCATCCAAGCCCGGCTCATATCTTTCCAACTAACCCTTCGAGCCAAACATAATAAAAAGCATCCATCATCTTAATCATTTCCTATACATGTTTATGTTTGGTGTATAGTTATAGGTAATATAATACCTATATGTTTATTTGTATCACGCAGAGGACAACCTCATTGATTTCACTTTATGAATCAACAACTCTGCTACTCTCGGCAAAAACAAAAACAAAAAATTTTCAATTAAATAAAAAATGTATTAAAATTAATATTAAAAAAAAAAAAAAAAAAAAAACATTACTAAATGGCATTAAGTTGTAACTAAAGTGAACTCGTCAAGAATTCTCTCGAAAATGCAAAATAAATTAATTAATTATTTTATTCAAATAAATATTGGAAGAAGATAAATCAAAAAACCCTTACTAAGATGGACCTACCAGGTATCATAATGAAGTATCAGGCCTTACGACTCATCGTTTAAAGGTGGTGATGATTAAAATTCTGGAAATTTATTATGACATAATTTTCAATCTTATTGACGTTCTCTTTAAATTGGCAAATAAATTAAACCTCAAAAAATTTATTATTTCAATCATTCTAAATTAGTGTATTGTTTTTACTTTGTTAATATATTGAAGAGGAAATGGAACATGAATAGGTAAATAAAAGCAAAATGTTGTTTGTAAACCATTACAATAAACATGTAATATAAGAAGAATGAGTTATAACAATTGGGGACGTGCGAGGGAGGAGGGGACAGAGGAAAAATAATAAATAATTTTTGATTTATTAAAAAAAAATGTGGTTGTCAGGATTTATTATCAGAAAACAAATAGGAAAAACGGGCTGAATTAAGATTGATCTTTTCATTCTACTTAATAAAAATAATATATAGATTCAGATTTGAAGGGATTACCTGTTTGGAGATGAAAGAGAAAAAGAACCGATATACAGATGTCGAGGAAGCCCTTGCAAAAGTCAAATCTCTGAAAATATAAAAGAAACGAATGTTAAAAGATTAAATATCGAAAATTTCAAAATAAATAATTTAAAAAATTAAAATAAAACCTACTTCAAAAAATTAAATGCAACAAATAAAATAATAACTCAAAAATCAAATAAAATGCACTAAAAGGTATTAAATAATTATCTAATTTATTTTAAAAAGTGATTTCATGTTAAAATTTCGTCGTTTAGTTGTAACTAAATTAGATAATTATTTTATAACTTTTAATGCATTTTATTTTATTTTTGAGTTCTTATTATTTTATTTGTTGCATTTAATTTTTTTGAAGTCGGTTTTATTTTTTTTTATAAAAAATTATTTTTCTTTTTCTTTTTAGTTATGTTATTAATAGTGACTTAATATAATATGTTGCATCGTAAGAGAAAGCGTAGGGCGAACGAATCAGAAAATGATAATAAAATTCAATTCATAAATATAGAAATTCTCTCGAAACATTTGCGGGTTTTAAATTAATGTTTTAAGATATTTTTACAAAAGATTTTATTTATCATAATTTCGATTATTTGCTCATAAGAATTGGAGATTTACGTTATTTCGTCATTGATCAATCATATCATCAGAACTTGACCAAATTAATATGGGACCACCTCTAAGGTACCCCTTCCAATAAAAAAAGAATCATCGAAATCAGTCCACGTGGAAAAAGTTATCGCTGAACATACATAAAATAAATAAATAAATAAATAAATAGGTATCTTGACTATTTTGGAGCTATACTGATCCAAACGCAGAAAGAATCATTAAAATCGGTTGATAAACAAAGAAGTTATGCCTGAACAAACATAACAAATAAACTAGAACGGATCGTTGCTAAACTTTATCCAAATTCATTTGAAATATTAATATGTTTATTCCTTTATTATTAATCAGATATCACTTGCAATTTGCAGTTCATGTTGACTTTAATTCAAAAATAATGATTGATTCTCATTTAATACTTGAGGAATAACAATTCTACATTGAATTTTTGACGTTTCGGTTATTATTGGTAACCATTGCTGAAGACATGGAGGAATCGAGTTAAAATTCTTATCTATTACTAGAGAAATAACCTTATTGCATTCTATTTTTGATGTTTTGACTATTAATGGCAACCTCTACTGAAAACCTGGAAGAATCGACTTAAAAGACTAAATTCTTTTTTGGTAAACAACTCAAGATGATGAATAATTCCACAAACTTTTCTCTATAAAAATAATTAAGACTAAAAAGTAATAAAATAAATTATATTTAAAAAAAAAAACTAAAAAACACGATTCTAAAAAGTACAAAATAATGTAATACTTAAATAAAAAGCGTGGGGCACTTTGTCGAAATTAATTAAAAGTACATGTTTCTGCGCCCCACACTGGAAGATTGGATGAAATTTACAAAAAAAGGAGAAGAATAAAAGAAAATAAAAAAAATGAAGGGTATTTCTTTGGACAGCATTCCCTGGCAGAAAAGTCACCGTCCGCTACTGAATCATATATTATTTTTTTTAAATCTTCCAAATCTTAAGTGATTATGTAATTTATATTCTCCAAGCTTCAATGGTAATTTGTCATACAATTGAAATAAATTTAATAATTTCAATAAATAGATAGATGAGGGTTCCGTACATATACGAGTAAGTATCTATAGGTTTAAATAAAATTCAACCCCTGATACACTCACTAACTCACTCATTCACTCTTTGATCATCAAAATAGCCCAAAGCACTGGATATAGAAAAATGAAATTTGGGAATGAAATTACTACTAAATCAGGCTAATATAAAAATTTAATAAAGTTCTACCCAAAACTCAAAAATGAATTTATATTAAAGTGAAGTACATAAAGTTTTTTGGGTAAGTGTTTATATCAGCTTTTGACAACCATGGTAACATCTTTCTATTTCAGTATATGATAAAGACATATTAAGTACATTTATGCGGTAGTATCTTCCCTCGATGCCCTAAGCACGTGCTTATTTTGCTTAATGGTGCCGATTTGAGGTCAAATTGAACAAACTATTTCCCAATTTACTTAGTCCTGTCGAGGCACGGTTTAAATTGAAACCGACCAGCTTGAAATACCTCTTTACTTCATATGTCTTTAGAAATTTAATATTAACTTTTAATTTCTTCTTCATCTAAATGTAGGGATAAAACTTTTTCACGAAAACATCAAGTTTAAGATCTTGTTCAAGTCGGAATGAATTCATATTTATGATTTTAGGGCTGAAATTTAAAGAGGAAAAAGGGGAAATTCTTGTTGGCCGTCTCGTGTTCTTTTATGAGAATTTACTATTCATAAGAATTTTTAATAATGTTTAAAATGTTGAGGTATATTTAGTTTAAGGGAATAATTTAAATATATCTTCTCCGTCTTGTATAAATAAGACTCATTAAAGAACAAACAGTGTCATTTAAAGGACAATTATCTTTAAGACAAAGTTTCCCAGCGCCCAGCCCCTCCTCTAGCCCGGCGTCGTTTGCAAGATAAGAAAAAGAAAATAATAAATGATGCTAAGAAATGCGATGATCAAAGCGCGCCTGGGTGGAAAAAGGCACCAAGTGGGAGAAATTTCAGATCTGTCTTCTCCTCGTAGCTGACATACAGAGGATACATTGCAACATTCTATTTCGTTTATAAAAAAATAAAATAAAATAAAATAACAAAAATAGCTACAGAATTAATTTCTAAATTGAACAAGAACAATCTTATACTATTAAATGAGGAATTCTTGTATATATTAGGACATTTCTATTTTTTTTTCTTGTTTGTTAATTGTTAATTGCTTGTAATTGATTTGAATTGATGTTTATTAATTTCTGTAGTTAATTTGTATTAAAGATTTGTTGACCTAGCCACCGAGGACTTGTAGCCTCTAAGCAGGTCGAGTAATAAAGATTTATTTATTTATATGTCTCGTCTGTCGACTTGCCAAATCTTCTGGAGGATTCCCTTCCAACAGAAGGGACTGAAAGAAAATGTAGAAAATTTATTTAATATTATTATTAAACGAGAGATTCTTCTATAATATATTTTATATTAGGTCTACAAATAAATTTTGAAGGTTTTTTGTACCTTTGAAGCTTTATTCAGAGAAATTGGACAATGTATTTTATTCAAAGTATTGTCCATCCTTATCTACGACTTTTCCCCATCTTTCAGGCAGCATACGGATTCCGCGTTTAAAAAATTCCTCGTCTTTTGAGTCGTTCATAAGAAGTGAAGTGCTGCTCGGCCAGGCCATGAGTCATCTACCGAAACAAGTGGTAGTCGGAAGGAGCAATGTCTGGTGAATATGGCGGGTGGGCTAGGACATCCCATTGAAGCGCCTCCAAAGTTTCCTTGACGACTTTTGCAACATGTGGCCGAGCGTTTTCGTGCTGAAAGATCACTTTGTCATGTCTTTTGGCATATTGCGGGTGTTTGAGCTTCAATGCTTGGCTCAATTGCATCAATTGTTGTTGGTAACGTTCCCCAGTAATGGTTTCGTTAGGCTGGAGTAGCTCATAGTAGATCACTCCGAGCTGATCCCACCAGATGCACAGCATTAGCTTCTTGCCATGAATATTCGGTTTGGACCTTGAAATTGATGCATGGCCGGGCTTACTCCACGATTTTCTGCGCTTTGGGTTGTCGTAGTGGATCCACTTTTCGTCCCCCGTCACGATTCGATGCAAAAAACCCTTCCGATTTTGCCTTAGAAGCAGTTGTTCGTACATGAAAAAACGGCGTTGGACGTCTCTTTGTTGAGTTCATACGTAACCCAATTTCCTTGTTTTTGAACCATACCCATGGCCTTGAGACTATAGTTTCGTTATAAATAAAATTTATAATTCCAGCAGAAGACATACTTTTTTATTGTCCCCTTCAATATATAGAATAGTACGATTTCAATGAAATCAGGAATTAGGGTTTTTTTGAATCAACAAATCGATTTGTCAGGATCTCATCTTCGGGAAACTTTAATTTGATTGTTTTTTCTTAATTAAAGTAATTATTCACAAGTAAAGGAATGCTAAGTTAGGTGTTTTAAAAAAAGTTTCCTTTTTCCTTTATATCCAGTCATTTTTCTCATTGGCATTGAGGAGGTATTGTAGGCTGGTTCTCTTGGTAATTTTTAGCCAGATAGCACACACGATCTAGAAGATGTCTTATTTAGCTCTTATTGTATTTAGGATGCCTTTAAGATCTCTATAAGATATATTATTGTCTAGAAAACATATTTTAGAACGAGCGTGATATCAGGGAACCGAACCGACTTTTTATGTCGACAAATACTATAAATGTATTTTTTCGCCCAAAACGTATGAATTATTAATAAAGTTTTTATGAATGTTTTATAATTAATATAATCAAAAATGTATTTCAAAATACATATTATATTAGCAGGTCTCAATTTTGTGAAAAAATATTTTGATACGTTTTTTTAATTAAACAAATTATTAATATTTGGTTGATAAAAATGAATCATATGGTTGAATCAAAACAAAACAAATGTATGATTAAATAAACAACAATTAAAACCCAAGCTCACTCTTCAGCTCGCTCTTCCAAGTCGGTAGGTATTACATTTTTCATTAAAAAAAGATCTGTTTTTATAAAGATAAATCAATGTGGTTGTCTACTGTTTGATGCAAATAAACATAGATATATATAATTTATTTATATTTCGTCAATAGGTATACGTACATAAATATATGTGCCATATTCATCCCTCTGACACTTTCTATATAAAAAATTTTGAAAATATGCCTCAAGTTTGAAGCTCATTTTTAATCATTCTATCATATTCGTGTCTCGGACAATGAAAGTATATAAAGTTAGATTGAAAAATTATATTAATGAATAAACAGAAAATTTGTAGATTTGTGTTTCTGGCCTAAGGGTGACAATATTTTATGTTGTTCTAGCAAGTCTCAAAAATCCATTATTATATCAATTGTCAATATAATATTTCAACTCAACAAAAACTAGTCTGGACTTGTTTTGGCATTCTTGTACGAGATAGCTGGAAGCGGATTATTCAATCATTCTATACACGCTCTTTTGAATAATTTTTCTTTCGTGCCCCTTAAAATTACGCAACCATATTGTATCATCTATCGAGAATTAATAAACCCTGCCATTTATTACTAAATTTTAATTTATTTAATTTAAAGAATAATCATATTAAGAGAGAAAAATTAGAAGTTAATTCAAGACTAAAAACGCCCACTCCAAATTTTAATTTTTTTCTCTTATCATGCCTAAAAATTTCTGAAATTTGAAGAAAATTCATGTATTTTATCTGTCGGCATGTGGGTATGGATAGATGGATACTCAATCTAAATAGTGAATCGAAACTTGTAGAAAATTTTTATTCAAGTTTATTTAAATTACAAAAGCTCCATTTTAAGCTTTTTTTGAGTTTAAAGAAAATGCAAAAGGTCGTCTATAAAAGAAAATTGTTTAGCAGTTTTGAGGAAAAAATTCGGGACACAAGAGATTCTTCCTGTGGTCCAATTATAGCCAATATTCAGTCAGCCCAAAGGCTTAATGGGCTTTTTTAGTCACTTAGATAAGCAAATAACTTTGATAATAGTTTGTTAAACTGGCAAAGTTTCGATTAATATTAAAAAATTAAAAGTATAAAATTGATTTTATTGGAATTAGAAGATTCAAAAAATTTATTTCCTTAGAGGCCATTCTAATAATTTCCATTTACTCTAAATGTTGTTTTAGAAATATAAATATTTTTCACCTTAAGAAACTTTCTACGAGCTTGCGTTCCTGAATTATTGAGAGTACCTACCTATGGTTTAGACAGATTTTTTTCTAAATGATAAGTTAAAATAGAAAGCGGTACCTAATCTATTTAAGGAGCCTATTTATAATAACTAGATGGCTTTGCAAAGATTGGTTTATTTTTATTTTCTCTCATATAAAATATAGGCAATACATTTTCAAAGCGTATAAGGGTTTTAGGAGTTGGGAGGAAATAAAGAATAGATTTCAAGAAGCAAGTTATTTAGGTAGAGCTGATCATAGAAAAAAGATTAGTAAGCCAAGATTCTTGAAAAATACCGGTTTACATTCATTTGTAGAATCAGGCATTGATTTATGGAATAGTCTGTCTGTTACTACTTGGGATTATAGTCCTCTGCCCCCTGTGATTAAATCAATTATAAATTTTGTCAAGTCCTAATGTCCTAGAGTTGTGCAAAATTTTATTTAGTTCTCACAAGCAGAGATTACCTGATGTAGAGAGAGGTCATACCATCCTTGTTAAGATTTTGACTAGGTTTCCTTATCAACTTATGACAAATGCCGGGATGGCTAATGCGTCGTTTGCTCCTGGTATCGGGCTTTTGTGCAGAATTATTTAAATTACGTTTTGTCTTTTGATGGAAATCTATGATCATGTTATTTGTTAATGAGCATACATTTCTATTTTTTTTCTTTTTCTTGTTTGTTAATTGATAATTTCTTGTAATTGAATTGTATTTATGTTTTATTAATTTCTTTAATTAATTTGTATTGATGTTTTGTTGACCTAGCCACCGAGGACTTGTGCCTCTAAGCAGGTCGAGTAATAAAGATTTATTTATTTATTTATTTATTTATCAAGTAGAATTATAATTATCAAAAGTTTGGTCAATAAATGTATCTATGCATAAAATAAACTTTTTTAAAGTTTTAATGTATAGTAGTAAATAAAGTAAAAGCTCTAATGAAGAAAAAACTATCTCTGAAAAAATAATTTTTATGTTGTTTATTATAGAAAGCTTTTTTGCAGACCCTAAAATCCCTTCAATTAAAAAGTTTAAATAAAAAACGTTTAAAAGAAGCTTAAAAAACAACTACAAAAATTATCCATTTATATTATAAATATTACATTAGCTTTGGTGAAATCTTCGATGTTACCAGATTACTTTTATACTAAGATTTCATAAGTATTTATAAAAACATGAGATATTCTTATTCGGATTGACAACGTTTCGCCAGTTAATTCTGGAGTCGTTTTCTGGTATGGAATTCCAAAGCACTTATTTAATATTTTTGTGATTTCACAAGCACATGAAAACGATCCCAAAATTTGGAGCCGAAACGTTATCAATTCTAATGAGAATCTCATCCAAAATATCCAGTCTAGGTGGTATCAGCAGGAACTTATTTTTTGATAAATAACCCAAACAACCAATCATCAAATCTACTACTTTATAAATATTTATTGTTTAGCCAGAAAATAAATACTATCCAACACCAGGAGTCATTTTTAAAAATCCACCTGTTAGCGCCCTAAGGAAAATTTAAAAAGTATATTTCAAGTGAGGCTACTTATTTATAATAAATATTTTGATTTAATAATAAAATAATATTTAAAAGGGAAGAAAATCTCGTTTTGAGATCTCCACTTGTCTTTAACGAAATTGTTTACTTATATGATTTTGTTGGAAATATTTCGTACAATAAATATTATGTTTTCTGTAGATGTTATCTTTCCATTTATAGAAATAACAAAATGGGAAATAATTTCAAGTTTAATTCTATTTATTTATATTTTATCCTTTTACTTATTTTGTTAAGGGTTCTGATTTATTAAGTTTTTATTAAATATTTATTTTTTGTCTAGCTTTAGCTCAATGAAGCAAATTAGCCCCCTTGAAAATCTACTCTATGTTGAAAGAAAATTTCATGAATAAAATCATGAAAGTTGCGACAATCAATGTGAAATATAGCTTTTTCATGATTGTGGTTTTTTAGAAACACTGTGTGCTGTTGACTTACTACATCACACATGGGGGTCTGCGGGGTGGGGGTGAGGGGACTAGAGGGTGCACATGCCCCCCCCTCACCTGGGATCGAATAAAAAATTAACCTAACTTTCGGCTTCACTAAACTATGTTTAATGACCGTATGTGTTTTTGTATTTAAGCACTACTGTATTATAAATTAAAAATTTGCTGAAATTCTCTGAAAATTAATTATTAAATAAAAATACTTAGCATATAGTACCTAAATATTAAAAGGAAACTTAATTGAAATACTGGTGGTATTTTCATAAAAACATTAAAGTCTAGTTTACAATCAATTAGATTCCAATATGTAATAAAATAGAATCGAAGCGAGAATTGCTTCACAATACACCCTTAATTCTGTGACAACTTAAATAGGGGACGAACCCTAAAATATTTAAAACAAACATAAATATCTACTAAGATCTAAAATTAAAATTATCCTTCTTTTCTTTATCCAGATTTTAAAAACAATAAGTAGGTAGGTAGGTACTATGATAAAAAATATTTTTATTATTTTAGGCTCCACAAAAAATCCACCCTTTCAAAAATAATCATTCGAATAAAATTTTAATTCAATTTTTGATTTCAGGGAAAATGAATACATTCAACATGTAAATTTCAAGTTTTTATCTTATTTTCTTTATGAGTTACAATGCTCTGACAAACGATGGACAAACGGAAAGACAGACAGACATGGTAGCGACAATATTAGATCCCGTTTTAATTTCTAAACGGAACCCTAAAAAATCTTTCACAAAATTATATCGAGAATGAAGATGCTCGTACTAGACCACGCCTTCTGTCCTTGAAAAATGCCTCTTATCAGCAGTCCAGCAGTCTGAAGAAGGCGGAGTCTTTTCCAGAATGACGTTAGCTAGCTGGTCTGATTGGTTACTTCTTAAAGCCCCTCCATATTACCACTATAATACATCCTCCGCCCTGCCCATTTCAGTCCCCTTGCTTAAAATGAGTCCGAGATTTGCGGTTAGCCTATTATAAGGATTATTATCCGGTCTTGATTTTCAAAATTCAACATCTGTTCTTTGACTCTATGTCCTAGATACTCGTGAATTATGTTGAAATTTCTTTGTGTAAAGCCTTCCATCATCCTTATCTTTTAAAACAAAACCGAAACAGACCAATGACTAATAATGGTCTTAGTGGATTCAAGGAATCTCGAAACCTGTTATATATTTCGAATATGGATCGCATCTTTGTTGGTGGGCATCGAAGAATTTATAATTTTTAAGGAGTTAGGTGTTGGTTCTAGGTGAAACATTTTAATATAATAATAAAACTTGAGTAAGATACGAGGTAGGTTTCACAAAAAAGAAATAAAACAAAATTGAGTTTTGAATTCGATATATTTCGAGGGTTAGCCCATCATCAGGAGTCCAAGAAAACTGATTATATATTGGAAAAATTGTTTTACAAGTAACAATTTAAAAAAAATAATTTTTGAATGTATGTGGTGAGGAGAAAGTAGGGGGAAGAGGAGAAGTTGTTCTAAGAATTAATATTTTCTATTGAGATTTGAACGGGCTGAAAGGAAGCTATACCTGCTATTATAATAACGAATGGGAAAGTACCTGAGAGAGTACAACTAGAAAGGTACATGAGAGAGTACAATTACCCTAATATATTCAATGTGCGAACAATGGAAGGAATGTTTAGTTAATTTATTATAATATATAATCAGTAATTGTATTTTTATACACTTCCAATTGATTATTTAAAATATTTGAATTATTAGAGAGACAAATTAGACAAATCAGGAGTGTATAAATGAACTTGTCAAGATTGTGATGCTTTTTATATAGGGCAGACAGGCCGCTCATTCAAAATACGTTACTCCGAGCATGTAAGAGCTCTTAATCGTCTCAATAAATCCGATAAAATTAATTTAGATTCGAGCTCAGCCTTCGCAATTCACTTAAATGAATCCAACCATTCAACCTCTAATAATAACCCTATCCCCATTCATTTAAATAATCCCACATATGTACTTAGACACAACCAGCCTTTCTACCCTAAAGTACCAATCACGCGTCACGCTGAGAATAATCCAATTTATAGACTCTGTGTTTGCTATAACGCTCTTTCCTCAAGAATTAGGGTAATAGATTTGGCTTCTCATCCTAATAGAGTGACTAAAGAAATTAAAGAAAATACGCTATGTTATGATTAAGCTTTAAAGTTTAAAAGTTCATTTGTTTGTTATTTAAAGAATTTATCTTCACTTAACATATTACCTATTCTATCTCTCTGTCTTTCTACATTATGTATGTATAATATTATGTTTAAATGTAACCAATTTGTAAAGGCCTCTTGCCGTCGAAAATAAAAAAAACAAAAGAAAAGGCCTTAAATTAGATCTCTTAGAATCCACCGAAATTAAAATAGCCCTCTCTAATAATTCAAATATTTTAAATAATCAATTGGAAGTATATAAAAATACAATTATTGATTATATATTATAATAAATTAACTAAACATTCCTTCCATTGTTCGCACATTGAATATATTAGGGTAATTGTACTCTCTCGTGTACCTTTCTAGTTGTATTCTCTCAGGTACTTTCCCATTCGTTATTATAATAGCAGGTATAGCTTCCTTTCAGCCCGTTCAAATCTCAATAGAAAATATTAATTCTTAGAACAACTTCTCCTCTTCCTCTACTTTCCCCTCACCACATACAATCAAAAATTTTTTTAAATTTTTACTTGTAAAACTATGTTTCTAATATATAATCAGTTTTCTTGGACTCCTGATGATGGGCTAACCCCCGAAATACATTGAATTCAAAACTCAATTTTTGTTTTATTTCTTTTTTGTGAAACCTACCTCGTATCTTACTCAAGTTTTATTATTATATCGAAGAATTTTCTTGCCAACCTGGAGGGTATTCAGAAAGGATTTATCAATCGTCAGATCATCGAAAAATATTCCGCTTATTCCATATTTTATTAAGCTCATTCCTTAGCTTTTGTCTTGTGCTTTAGAACACGATTCGTTGACTGATAACATCACTTCACGGTCAAATTACGAAAAGTATAATTGAAAAAGGTTTATTTGAAGCCTAATTTGAAAAAAAGCTATACCTAACTCCTTTGAAATAATTTGAAAAAATATGAAATTAATATATATTTTAAAACAATTAATTATTAATAATTATGATTCAATTTTGAACGAAATTGATTAAGTACTTTTTGAGAAAATGGTCAAAAACACCCCAAACCGTCTATAAAAAATGTTTTTTTTAAACATTTTAAAATTCACCTCTATATCACAAGTCAATGTTTCAGATGAATTTTTTAACTTTTTTCAAAGGATATTTTTGAGGACGAAATTTTTCTCGTAACTTTTTAAAACCGTTTTTTGGACGGTTTTCGGAGTTTTTACCATTTTCTCAAAAAGTATTTAATCAATTTGATTCAAAATGGAATATAATTATTAATAATTAATTATTATAATATAATAATATTATATTATATTATAATATCTATTAATTTCATATTTTTAAAAATTATTAGCGTTTTTTCAAATTAGGCTTTAAATAAACTAACCTTTAAAATGGAAATATTCTAATAAAAATTATTTGCTATAAAAGCTAAAAGAAACTAACACAAAGATATGAAATTTCAATAGATTTGATTGAGTATCTAACGAGAAAAAAAACTTTTTGCCATTACGAATTGATTTGCTCACCAGAGAGAAGAAATTGAATCGTTTCATAAAATTTCATTTAAACTACGAAATTCTTAATTAAAGTGCTATTTTCTTATATTAAAAAGATACTGTGAACCTTCAGTTATATGAAATCGATAAAATAAGATTGATTTCTCTCATTTATAATTATTTTGGTTCGTTATGTATATCGAGAGGTTTCGTTCAACCTACCGACATCAGAAATACATTATTTGTTTTTGATTCATCATATAGTTATATATGTGTTTATTTGCATCAAGCAGAGAACACCCTGATTGATTCCTATCTCTTTCTGCAAAGGTTTTCTCAATCTGTAAATCGCGCTTTCATTTATTTTTAGAATTCATAAGTTAGGCTCATGAATATAAAAAAAATTGATTCTATTTAGAGCAGTAGTTGAAAATTAACTTTAAGGGTAACTTTAATTTGAAAGTTTATAATAGGAAAATAAGGACAAGTTTTTTGTGTGACTTTTTTTATTTATCAACCAACGTTTCGTCAACTTTGCCGACTTCTTCAGGGCTTCTACACTTTTAAGAATATTATTAATATGAACTTACAAAAGTACAATTACAATTTCAGAACAACATGTATTAATAGTTTACCCACCAAATAGTCATGTCACACATTCGTCTAAATTTTCATTAAACAACACGGTGAATTTTAGAACGGACACCCAAAATGTAAGCGCCATTTACAGTTTTTTGCTCAACAAGCACAAAGATAAAAATAAAAAATAAAATTAGCAAAAATAAATGTAATTAAATGTTGGAGCAAAAATAGATTATAACTAATTATAACTAGTATCATTAACATATATTTTTAATAAAGTTGAAAAATTGCAAGATAGTATAATTTTAGTGTTATTTAGTTTTGACATTTCTTTATGTAAGGATCAAAAGAAAAAAATATTCTATTTTGGTTTTAAAAAACAGTGTTGCCTCATTCTATATATGTTATTTCTGTTTTATATCTAATGTAATTGTTAATATAAAAAGAAAAGAAAGAAAATTGTTTTGTGAATGTGCTAAATATTTTTTGAAATTTGTGTTCTGATGGCCTTCAATGGTAACGAAGATAACAAGAAAATTTAGACCAATGTGTGATATGACTATTTAGTGGGTAAACTATTAATACATGTTTCTTCTGTAATTGTAATTGTACTTTTGTATCTTCTTTCTTCTCAATATAATTGTAGAAGCCCTGAAGAAGTCGGCAAAGTCGACGAAACTTCTAAAATAAAAAAAGTCACACAAAAAACGTGTCCTTATTTTCCTATTATAAACTTTCAAATTAAAGTTACCCTTAAAGTTAATTTTCAACTACTGCTCTAAATAGGATCAATTTTTTTTATATTCACGAGCCTAGCTTATGAATTCTAAAAATAAATAAAAGCGCGATTTACAAATTGAGAAAACCATTTCATAAAGGGATAGGATTCAATCAGGTTGTTCTCTGCAGCTTGTTGCAAATAAACACATATATACCTATATGATGAATTAAAAACAAATAATGTATTTCTGATGTCGGTAGGTTGAACAACCAAACTCTCGATATACTTAACGGACCAAAAGAATTATAAATGAGAAATAAATCGATCTTATTTTATCGATTTCATCTAACTGAATGTTCACAGTATCTTTTTAATATAAGAAAATATCATTTTAATTAAGAATTTTGTAGTTTAAATGAAATTTTATGAAAGGATTCAGTTTCTTCTCTCTGGAGAGCAAATCAATTCGTAATGACAAAAAGGGGTTTTTTTCTCGTTAGATACTCAATCAAATCTATTGAAATTTCATATCTGTGTGTTAGTTTCTTTTATCTTTTATAGCAAATAATTTTTATTAGAATATTTCCATTTTAAAGGATAGTTTATTTAAAGCCTAATTTGAAAAAACTAATAATTTTTAAAAATATGAAATTAATAGATATTATATAATAATTAATTTTTAATAATTACTTATATCCCATTTTGAATGAAATTGATTAAATAGTTTTTGGGAAAATGGTCACAAACCCCGAAACCGCCCAAAAATTGATGTTTTAAAAAGTTATGAAAAAAATTTCGTCCTTAAAACTAGCCTTTGAAAAAAGTTAAAAAATTCATCTGAAACATTGACTTGTGATTTGGAGGTGAATTTTAAAATGTTTAAAAAAACATTTTTTATAGACGGTTTGGGGTGTTTTTGACCATAATTGTAGAAGCCCTGAAGAAGTCGGCAAAGTCGACGAAACGTTGGTTTATAAATAAAAAAGTCACACAAAAAACTTCTCCTTATTTTCCTATTATAAACTTTCAAATTAATACAAATTATGGACGGAAATAATAATAATATTTAAGGGTAACCTAATGGTTGTGGGTGTGTTGGTGTTTGCAGATCCTGTCCGGCAACAGTGACACGGCTACCGTGGTGTCGCACCGGCTGATGCCACCTGTGTACGCAACTCAAGTGCGCGTGCTGCCTTACAGTGTGCACAGGCGCACTGTATGTCTACGGGCCGAGCTCGTCGGCTGCCCTGCAGAGGGTGAGTTCCACCCCGAACATGTGAACGATGTTCTCACCCAACAAACCCAGTTTACAAACTCCTAATGAATTTATTTAGACACTTCTGGAATTCTCTCCGTTACACTGTTAATATATATTTCCAGTTATTCTCCAGAATGCGATGTTGGAAATTATCTGATTTAATTATAGGTTCTCCGTTAAGTAAAGTTTATCTTAATAAATGAATAGGATTGCGAGAGATGTTGGCCATCGTGATTTTAATGGCCCAGGGGTATTCTATTTCAAGGTAGAAGCCAAAGAAAATTAATTTGAGTTATATACGTTGTTGTCCTTAAAGAATAAAGGCATTAATTAAAGCTATAGAGATACCAATGAATTCCATATGCAAATAATAACTAATAGTGATAGTTATTTTTTACTTTACCATACATACATAAAGGGTATGATCAAGTATTGTAATCGTGCATGAAAAAAGTGTTGTTTTTTTCGCTTCAATTTTTTCGAAATATCTCAACGGTTCAAAATATTACAAAAAAAATATGTCGAAATCCAGACATACGATTACAGATAGGCAATAGGGAAAAAATCATATTTGAAAGTTCTTTTTCTCCACGTTTCAGAAATTAAAATATAAAAAAAAATTCTAAAGGGAGAATGGTGTATGTTCTTGGTGAAACATAAGTAAAGAAAATTTTTCAAAAATTTTTTTAGAACTTTTTAAAAAAATTTTAAATATAAAATACTTGTTTTTATAATATGTTGTATTTTTGATTGTAAATATTTAGTTAATTTGTAATACATTTTGGGTTGTATAACCTATATAATTGTAAAAGACTTTCACCTAATAGATCTTTGTCCTTATTTGCAGTGCTTGAAACAGTCTCGAGAGAGACGAAACGTTGTACTAAAATTGAATAAGGGCATCAATAAAAAACATTGTCCAATGAACTGTGAATTTTTAATCTACTAATTATAATGGACATTAATCAACATAACATAAAATACTAGGTAGGTTTCACATAAATAAAAGATCAGATGCTTGTTTAGGACGAAACTGAGTCGTGCTAAACAAGCATCTGATCTTTTATTTATGTGAAACCTACCTAGTATTTTATATTTAAAATTTTTTAAAAAGTTCCAAAGAAAATTTTCTTTACTTAAAAAAAAAAAAACTGAAAAATGTTGAGTGAATTAGAGACGGATCGTAATAAGTGAGACTATCGAATTTTGGGAAGAAGATCAGTTTCATGCATGAGAGTTTTGAAATTCCTTAGAGAATTTTGAAATATATGAAATTCATTGAGCTTGAAAATTAAGAACTGATTAGATTTGGGGCTTTCTAGCTTAAGAACTTTCGGTTGAAGAATTCACAGAATCAGAAAAATTAGTATTGTTATCTAGAGATGAAATGAACAGCTAATGAATTGAAATTGGGTACACAATTTCGAATTAATAAACACTCCTCTATATCAAGTTTCAATTTTCTATTTAAAACCAGCCACTGATAAAGAAATTGTACCTATATTTTCTAAAATTTGCGAAAAAAGTAAGGTCTTTAAAAATGTGTTACTTTTTCGCCCAATTCTTCATTTAATCTTTTATTAGTTTTTCTTCTAATTAACTCTAAAAAATGATCATTTAGGATTATGAATCTGTTATTAGAGCTTCAAAAATATACTACCTACATCTAAACAATACAGAATCGAAAGGATTGGACAAAAACTAAGTTTGATCCAAATCTCTGCACTTGCCTAAGCATTATAGTGTTTTTAAAGTAAAATGTGTTCTAGCAATAAAATTTATTTAATCTTATTAAACAACCAAAAGTTATATACTTCTATATATTTATATTATTTATCTACCAGTTGCAAATCACGTCGGCGTCGTCGCGCAAGCCGATTATAATAAGTATAGATAAGTAGATAGATCTTGAAAAGGGCTCAAAGAATGTTGAAGAAACAAACTTTGATGGACAACACACTATCTAACCATGTCTCAACCTGGAAAAAATCATGTTGATAATATTTTTTATTAATTAAACTATTATTAAGGTAGTTGTTTCGCGACAATACTAGCAAAAAGTTAATGCTAGAGTATATAGAACAGACAATAGGAATTCATAATTCATAAGCCCAAAACTTTTTGCTGTTTATGTACCGATTCTAGCCAATCGCGTGCTCGTTTGACAAATCTGGCACCATTGTAAGAGATTGGATATTTTTATATTAAAATGACAGAAAAAATATATTTTAAAGGTCGATTTATTTCTATACAAATCGTTTTGTTATTTTTTTAACAAATGTAATCAATGCCTACGTTACACCTTATGAAAAATTATAATTTTGAAAAAATCTAGCGCATGCGAGCTTTATACATCTTCCGCTGGTTAAATAAATGCGTTGTTGCCAAATTGTTTTTAGTGTAAATTTTTTTATACATTTTTCATTATTTATTCATTATTATCTCAGAAACTGTGTTGTAACTATGAATCAAAATTGTCTTAAAATATGTATTGGTTATTGTTTAATGTTGAAGTTTAGTTTTTTATAAAAATGAGTAAGAAGGGTTTCTCTAATTATAATTAAATATGTATGTAAATTTTCCGATATCCGGTGTAGCGCAATGTATAAGAGTCTGAAAAAACTCTATTTTTGAAATTTAATATCTCCGGAACTATATTGTTCATAAATTTCGTTTGCCACCAACCGATGCAGGAAGTATTTAAATAATAATCTGTCTAAATTTCAAAAAAAAATCCTAAGAAAAATCACATTTGGCGCAACGACTACCTTAATAGCTGAACAAAGACAAAATAGATGTGTGTGTGTGAATTAAACATACACAAATTAAAAAAATAATTATTTAAAAATAATTTGGCAGAGGCCGGGTGCCCAAAACGGGCCTGTGTACAATTTAAACTTGTAAATACTTTTATACATGTATGTATAGAAGCAATCTATAGCATTAATATGATTCTCAATACCTTGTAAATTCACATAAGTTTATTTATCTAAATTGTACTTCAATAAAGGCTTAAATAAATAAATGAAATAAATTAAAAATAATATTAATATACCGTTTTTGACCTACATCAAAAATTACAAATCACAGCTTGTTCAATCTACCAGGTACTAAAACATTAACCCATGAGCGAAGGGAATTTTAAAACTGATCGTTGACATACTTTTTGAAACGACATTTAGGTGTAGTATGAGCGTGCACTGCATGGATGTAATGGATCTTGTCGATATGATTTTCGGTTTTAACCCCAAAATAGAGAATTCTGAATAATTATATTTACTTATAGGATATACATGTGTATAATTTAGATTTCATGAAACTGACCAAAGGCTTAATTGTCCAGAGAATCTCATATTCTAAGCTCGTAATTTATATCCCTAAAATCCCTGGTCACTAACGGCACTTGAAAGGGCCCTTTACCAAGCATTCCCTCCCCTTCGCCATTATATTGGATTTGTCGCAATAGATAGGTTACATACATGTTTGGCATTTGATTGATTTAAATAAAACCTTCCCTCATAGAGCAGCGATTCCTCTTAGGTAAACTTAATATCAGTTACTATTTTTTGCTGAACATTTCAACCCCTTAAAAACTATAGAAGAATTAAATTAAAAGTTGAAAAGTAATGGAACACAGCCTTAAGGAAAGTGAATAAGAAAAAATTATTACATTTCCAAATAAGATGTATTTATTTGACTGTCATTATTCCCCCAACATTAAATAATAACCAATACATATTTTAAGACTATTTTGATTTATAGTTACAACACAGTTTCTGAGATAATAATGAATAAATAATGAAAAATGTATAAAAAAAATTACACTAAAAACAATTTGCACAGCGCATACTTATTTAACCAGCGAAAGATGCTTAAAGCGCGCATGCGCCAGATTTTTTCAAAATTATAATTTTCATAAGGTGTAACGTAGGCGTTGATTACATTTGTTAAAAAATAACAAAACGATTTTTATAGAAACAAATCGACCTTTAAAATGTATTTTATCTGTCATTTTAATATTCAATCACCTACGATGGTGCCAGATTTGTCAAACGAGCACGAGATTAGCTAGAATCGGTACATAAACAGCAAAAAGTTTTGGGCTTATGAATTATGAACCCTTATTGTCTGTTCTATATACTCTAGCATTAACTTTTTGCTAGTATTGTCGCGAAACAACTACCTTAAAAGGGTTTTTTTTAACAGAAGCCTTAAATATAATTTTTTTTCATTCATTTTAAAGGAAACGGAAAAAAAGAGTTCAATAAATACATCTTATTTGGAAATGTAATAATTTTTTTATTCACTATCCTTGGGCTGCCTTCCATTACTTTTCAACTAAAAATTCTACCAGTCCGTCTCTCTCCAAAGAGAAAATTTCTTCCAATATTTTATTATAAATTAAAATTTTATTAATTAATACCCCGTAGTTATATAATAAACTCTAATTGTTAAAAATGCCTTCTGGTTTGCATGTCTAATAAAATAAAAAAAAATTCAATTCAATTCGTTAAAACCGTTAACAAGAATATCTGATATTTAAGGAAAGAAAAAAATCCATTCCCAGCAATAAAATTGCGCAAAAATAATTTGGCTCGATCGTATATTCTTTAGGGGAAAGAAATTGTTCCTTGCCTGGATATTCTTTCTTTATCCAATTGCATGAAGAATAATTAAACTCAAATCTTAACATTCTAATAAAGTTGGCTGAACAAAACAAGAAGATGAAGAAGAAGAAAAAATCCCAAGGGTGAATTTTAAATTAAGAATAAAGAAAAAGAAATCAAACTGCGAGGCAAAACGCCTCGCGGAGGTGACAAATATCAAACTCATAAAAGACAAATTAAAATTAACAATTTCATATCGAGTCAAATTAAGTTGATCGAAATTGGGAAACAGATCGAGTACAAAAGCTTGCCTGCTGGACGAGCTTAGTATTGAATTCAATCCAAAATTTTCATTTTTTTTTACTTTATCCAATGCAAAGCATGGGGAAAGTATTGTAATCGGCCTCACGGCAAGCGCGAGTTCAAAGAGTTCTCAGGTAAAGACTACGGAACCCACGGACTCAATTAAAGTCACAAATTGTAGTATTCAATTGGATTTAACTTTTAGCACGTGACGGTTTTGCCAAAAATTACGTGGGCTCTCGTCGAGAGGCCAAAAAGTGCCATTTTTTCAGGAAGTGCGTACGGATGGATGGATGGATGTTATTGTTTTTTTCGTCCACGATTTTTTCCATACCGTTGAACTGATTTAAATGAAATTTAAAACCTACCATTTATTACGATCATTTTAATTAAGAACTCGTAATCTCATTAAAAACATTTATTTAACAACAATATCAACATATAAATATAAATACAAACAATAGAACGATTAACAATACATCAAGTAAGCTTTGTACGCATCAATTCTCCCCTCCTTAGAACGCGGACGCAGCTTCTCACAGGATCATTCTTCTTTCTTCCTAGGTTTAAAATAACTCGAATGATATTTAACTAACCTTCCCCTTTCTTGACTATTTTCAATAATTTTTGCTCCATCCATCGATTCTTCTAAATATAATTTTATTTGATGAAGTAACTCTTCCTTATTTTGATTTAATTTCATCTGACCAGCATCTAGTTTCTCCTCTTCCATTATATTCAACTCATCCTCCTTGACTTCCTTCAACCAGTACGGAATTAAATCATCTTCATTAGTTAATGCCCTTCTACTTTCCTCTATTTGTAATTCCAGTGATGGCCGAATGATTTGCGAAAATTTATTCTCACAACAAATAATATGACTAGAGCTCTCACTTTCTATTCTTACTTTCTTAGGGAATTCTACTGCTTTTTGGACAAGGAACTCCCTTTTCCTTGCCCCTCCACTGGTTTCCCTTCTTGAAGCAAGTGTCTTCCCCATGTCCTTCCCGCCTACAGAATCCACAAAAACATCTATCCTGAATGCAACTTCTATCCTGAGTGGGACTTGTCTTCTCTTCTTTATCCACATCCTTTAAATCCCTTTCTATTTCTTCTACCGTCTGCATAAACCCTTCAATATCAGTGAATTTCATTCCCCTAATGGACGATCTAATACGTGGAGTAATCATCTCCACTAAAACTTGCAGGATTGAACCAGCATCTTCGTCCGGAAAAACTCTCTTATATAAAGCCATCTTATTCTCAATAAATAACCTTATAGGTTCGTCTTTTCTCTGTTTCTCCTCATAAAACATAACCTTTAACTTTGAGACTACGATTAAACTATCGTATTCTCGGAGAAATTTCATTTTAAAATCTTTCCAATCCAACGCTGGAAATTGATTGACCACCCGCCACCATGTCTTGGCCTTATCTAACAACTGATCCGAAACCACCATGAGCCAAACATCTTCCGGTACTTTATATTTTAATAGAGTATTCTCGACCTTTTTTAAAAATAACTTCGGATCTTCCTCTGGGAGAGCTCTAAACACCGGAAGGAATTTTCCCACGTCTGCTAATTGAATATTCCTATTAATCTCGAAATCACTTCCCTTTTCCGAATTTTCCTTCCTTTTTATTATTTCTTCCAACTCTATCCTCTTGTTTTTTTCCTCTTCCAAATCATCTTTTAATTTTTTTATTATTTTTTCGAATTCATTTTTTAATTTATTCACCTCCTCTTCCAAATCCATTACTCTATGCTCACCTTTTTTTATATGATCCTTGATCTTCGATATCTCCTCCCTCGTTATTTCCATATTCGCAAAATCATTTTTCTTATTCCTCTTCACTAGTGGTCTACTAGGTTTTCTTATCATTTTCACATTGTTCGGGCGCCAATATTACGATCATTTTAATTAAGAACTCGTAATCTCATTAAAAAACATTTATTTAACAACAATATCAACATATAAATATAAATATAAACAATAGAACGATTAACAATACATCAAGTAAGCTTTGTACGCATCACATTACTTTAACAAAATGAAGCGCTGATTAGTTTTTTGGTACATTCGGCCCACAAACATTACTACTTTATTTCAGTACTTTTTTAGTTTTTTTTAAATATCTAGAAAATGACTTAACCAATTTTGATGAAATTTAAATCCTAATTAAATACTTTTGGAACCACAAAAAAGGTTAAATAAAGTTTTTAGTAAAATTATATTTTAAATTACTTTACTTTAGAGTAAGTACTTTTTTTAAATTCTTTATTTTTAAATTCATTAAAATTTATTCATTTGATCGGTTTAATCATTTAAACGTGATTAATTAAGAATGGATTGGCTTCTCTCTGTGAAATGCTAAATATTTGCGAGTAAATTTTATTAGTAACCATTACGTTGTTTTCTTATCCGTTACCTTTGCTGAGGACATGGAGGAATCGGCTTAAAATCAAAAATAACTATCGATTTAAGCTTGAGTTGTTTGCCATAAAAGAATTTAGTCTTTTTGATTTTAAGTCGATTCTTGTACGTTTTCAGTAGAGGTTGCCAATAATAGTCAAAACATCAAAAATGGAACGCAATAAGGTTATTCCTCTAGTATTAGATAAGAATCGATAGTTATTTTTGATTTTAAGTCGATTCCTCTAGGACTTCAGCAATGTTTACCAATAATAAGCGAAACGTCAAAAATTCAATGTAGAATGGTTATTCCTCGAGTATTAGATGAGAATCGATCTCTATTTTTGAATTTAAGTCAACATGGACTGAAAATATCTGATTTATAATAAAAGAATAAAAATATCAATATTTCAAATTAATTTGGATAAAGTTTACCAACGATCCGTTGCAGTTTATTTCTCATTGTGTTTAAAAATGCCTGAAACATGGGGAAAATTAAATTTAGTGAAATCTTTTTCCAAGACTCGGTACGCTCTTTTATACCGATATTATGACATGGCCTTAAAATCCCAATAAAATCAACGGCCACTAGGACTATTAATCCCCCTCAACTTATTAAACCCAACGCTGTCAATTGAGCGAAAATTGTACATGTTTAAGTAATTTAGACCAAAATAGTGGTCTTGTAAACCCCCCATAAACTTCAGGGAAATAAGAATCTTTATGTCGTCAACCTCCAAATCTGGAATTTTTTTAAACTATTCCCTGTTAATTGTAAAAATCCTTCTCTTTAATTTAGTGAAAACTTTTTCAAGACTCGGTACAATCTTTTATACCGAAATAAGGTATACCGTTCTGCTGTGGCCAGATTCTAAGCAACTCTTCCGGTACGGGAGGATCGGAGGGCTATAAGGGGAGATGTAGAGGCCCTACAATTATGACATGGCCTTAAAATCCCAATAAAATCAATGAAAAATGAATTTTTATGGAGTTTTTCTTGGGTTATCGCGGATATCGAAATCCAGACAGGTACACAGACGGAAAATAAATCATGGTTGAAATTTTTTTCACATTTCATACATTTTTAAAAATGGACTGAAATTACTAGTAAGGCCATCTGCCTCCCAGGTGTACCAGATAAAAGTTTATCTAAGCTTCCGCGTTAGAGCTGATATATTATACTTTCATTTGTTTTCGTTGAATACCTATTATCTATTTGTCGTAGTTTAAAAATACTTAACAAATTTGCAGATTATTAAATTGCTTATAAAAAAAAACTTCTATATTTTTTATTAGAAGATAACCCGTTTCGTAAATATTATATTTTGAATTTTCAAATCATGGTGAGTATAATGAGAGCAGGATTCAGATTATAGCCGATTAAATTTTTTGGTCGGAATATGAACTCCCGTCCCCTACTGTAAAAATATAGTAATTTTATTAGATTGTATTACATAATCGATATTATTTTTTTCTGTAAATGGTGCCTACGCTGAAAGGCTAATTGGATTGGATTAATAATTTCATTCTGATGGGAAAACACAATTCCGTTGAATTGCCACCCACGTTCTCAGCCTCGAGGGAGAAATGAACTCCAACGATTCGATTTATTCATTAAATTTTCTATATAAATAATTCGATTAAATTGAATTTTATAATATTTTTTTTACTTTACCATACAGTGTGGCCACGCATTGTATTTTTTATAATTTCACTAACAAAAATCGTTAAATATAAATAAGTTGGTTTGACCATCCATGTGACCTTATCATTTCTATGATAGTTATGATGCTACCCGATGGTTGAATTTTTAATAAAGAGAAATCAAAGAGGCTGCCCTCTTCTTGATGCAAATAGACATAATATACCTACATATAACTATATATAGTAAGTATAATATGAAATTGAAAGTTTTTGCCGAGAGTAGCAGAATTTTTATATATTGAAGGAGACAATAAAAGAGTGTGTCTTCTGCTGGTATTATAAATTTTATTTATTTATAAATTAATTCCTGTGAATACATTGTAATAAACTGATGAAGAAGGCAAAGCCCTCGAAACTATAGTCTCGTTATAAATAAATAAAATTTATAATTCCAGCAGAAGACACACTCTTTTATTGTCTCCTTCAAGTATAATATGTATAGGTATATGTAATTTATTGTAGGCCGTTGCACAGGTATCTCATACCTAAAATCGATCACAAGGTGATCAAAACATCCTGTATTATATTTTGATATGTGTTTATTAGTTTATTGATAAATATATATGTATTGTGTATTTTATTGTGAAAAAATGTGACTTTAAATAAAAAGTTTTAACTAAATATATTTATATTGAACAATATTTTATTTTTGGTTTGTTTCCTTTAAGAATGGTAAAATAAAATATAAGTAGGAAATTCAGCACACAACAAGTATTAAGACCTGTTTTCCAATACCTCCAATTTCTACATCAAAATTGATTATTTTTGTAAATAATGCATTTTTGAGTGCAAAAATTTTAATATAATTTATTTGTTTTGACTATAGTTTCGAAGGGTTAACTATCATCATCAGTATTTTAATTAGAAATATTTTAACTGTTATTTCCCATGGGTTAAAATATGCCTGATTGGACTTATTATAAATTGATTTTGTCGTAATAGTAAGCAGCTCACTCACCAAACGAACGAATGCATATGTTTATTTGCATCAAGCAGAGAACAATCTCTTTGATTTCTCTTTATGAATCAACAACTCTGCTATATTTGGGAAAACAAAATCTTCTCAATTGAATTTTTAATCTTTAAGATAAATTTATTTGTCTACTTTTGTATTTTCAATTTTTCAAAAAAGAAACGAAAGCATTGTGATGAACATCTTCTACCTATTTGACTCTGAATATTCACTACTACTATTATACGTAATTGTGTTTCTATTTTACTAGAATAGGAATTAATTGCCCAAAAAATTGATAAATATATAAACATGTCATAAATAGATCACAAGTCTTGGCAAAGGCATGAATAGCTAGCTCACTCCAACGACCAACAACGTTAAATCTAGAACATCCTAAAAAAATATGACCAATGACGGAGAAAATATGGCAACATTTTTCTCTTATTTTTTAAATTGTTCCGCGTTTAATTTATATTCACGAATAATTGAGCGACATTTTTACACTTCATTCCTGACCATTAAATAAAATCGACAGATGATTAATATACACAAAAGAGAAAAATATATCAGTGTAAATAAAACATATCAGTCGCGTGCGGTCCATGGATGCTGTGGATGCGGCGCATACCTAAAATTTCAAACATTTAGAGTATTTTCATAAATTCAGGAGTATCTTTGAATTTTCAAATTATTATCCGATATTTTAAATATTTCTATAAAAAACATTTTATATTGGTTATCGAAATGAAATAAAATTGTTGCATAGTTTCAAGGGGCCATTAAAATTAATGATTTTTCAGAAAAGGGTGCCGATAGAAGGGTTGAAGTCCCATCTTCCAGTTCAAGCAAGTCAAAGACAAGTCTAAACGAGTTTCAGTTGAATAAAAATTGTTCTCACTGAGGAACTATTATTATAAAAAAGGAAATCATTGGACTAATCAATTTGTATGGTAAGAACCCTCAATATATGAGATCAAAAATAACTAAGAATGCAATAGACAATAAGTCATAGCTTGCTAGAATTAATTTCTGACTCCTATCCTCACTGACACAAAAGCAGTATCCATTTGGGGCGAAGGTCCAAAAATATATTTTTTTTAAAATCTAATGTTAAAATTAAAAAAACGAAAATGATGTTGTATTCGATGAAATTTGCAAAAGAAAACAACAATTTAAAAAAATCAAAAAATGAAGGTAGTTTTTTGGACAGCATCCCTTGGTTGAAAAGTCATCAACCACCACTGATTTAAAATCTTTTTTCATAAAATCAATAATAAAACCATTATTTTTTATAAATAAAGTACCTACTACATATGTATTTATTCTTAATCGTGATAAAAACCCAACAATTACCTATCTTATTTTTAAAACTACCTAACCAAAGAGCAAAGAATTATTATTAATGAAAAAATCCAAGAGTAGCAGAATTGTTGATTCATAAGGAAAAATCAATGAGGTTATCCTCTGCTTGATGCAAATTATCCTATCTACCTATATAATGAATATATTATATTCAAATTTTCAAACAATCCAAACTCTTTATCAATGAAAATTTTAAGAAATTTGAAAAAATAGCGGGTCGTGCTCAAGCCTGGCATATTTGATATACCTAATACTCGTAAGAGGCGACTGTGGGTCAGTGGATAGAGTGTTGGGTCGCTGACTCGGAGATCGCTGGTCCGAGACCGAGTCTCGGCAGATAGATATTTGCAGTAGCCTCCTCTTGGAAAGTAATGGCAACCTACCAAGAGTATAATTGCCAAGTGACCTCTCCAAATTAGCCGTTCGGAACCGGCGTTAAAAAGTAGGACCAGTATATCTGTGTAAAACAACTAAACACACTCAGCACCGGTATATGTGGAGAGGCGCCGACACCCGTTTCGGGTATGGTACTCGAAGAAGAATACTCGTAAAATGTCAATA
Source organism: Forficula auricularia (assembly GCA_024734495.1). Classification (NCBI taxonomy): domain Eukaryota; kingdom Metazoa; phylum Arthropoda; class Insecta; order Dermaptera; family Forficulidae; genus Forficula; species Forficula auricularia. Next base: position 2,651,541 of record JALMQS010000070.1, read on the forward strand.
AATCGAATAGTAAGTAGTCAAATACTATAGTAATTATAATTTTTTTATTTAATATTAAATAATATGATATTTTTTATTATATTTTTATTTTATTTATTTGACCTCTTACCTCTGAGATAAGCAAAAAGATTCTAGAATCCTAAAAAAGATTTTAATATTTTTTGATTTCACCATGAATTGTCCAAAAAATATTTTAGATTATCAGCCTGTTCAACAAATGATCAACAACAAAAAGAGATTAATAATTAAAAAGGAAGAATTGCTGTTTGATGTTGTCTATAAATGATCCAGTGGCACTGCCAATAAATTCTTTATTTGGTATTCAACGATTTGATTACAAATACAAACATGGCTTGTATACACTGTGTTTGCGTATCGGCCTTTATTTATTCCTCCGAAGAAGCTTTACGGATTCACTGCTAAGATAAACTTGCCCATTTCAAATTTACCTTTACAATTCAACAAGTTTTTCTATTGATTCCATTCAGACAATTGCTTCAATAAAATCACGAATTCCAATTCCAATCTCTTGTCCTTCTTTACATCTCATAAAATAGATAAAAAGTTACGTTCTTTTAACAACTATACCCTATAAGAGAAAGATTAAATTAACTATTGGTTTAATAAGATTAAAGACTAGGTGATTAAATTGTTAATTAAAAAATACTCAAATCGTTTTTTTTTATTTTTTTATTTTTATTATTTTTTTAAATAAAACCTGTTAGTTCAGTCCGGCCTTGGCAAATCCATATACCTATATAAAATTAAGGTTTTGTCTGTACATTGGTCCAAATCACGCCAAATTTTGGTTGCACACGTTTCAAGCAAAGTTATGGACGAAAACACCCTCAACAAAATTCCTACCTGTCTGTATATCTGTCTGTATGTCTGTTTCAGTGGGTTCCGCCAAAAGTTGCTCACGATTCACGTCAAAACGGCTGAAGGGATTATTATGAAATTTCATATTTGTATCAGATATCTTCTAACTTACGTTTTTAGCTATATAATGTTTTGATATGTTGACCTTAAAAGAGGGTTTGGGTGTGGGAGGCGCACGAATGAAAATTATCAAATAACTCCTAAACTATTAACTTTACGGCAAATTTTATAATGAACAAAGTTGTAGTGGATGTGATTGCTGACAACTTTTGTTTAAAAAAATTCCACCAAAAAACTAGCCAAAAGGGGGGGGGGGGGTGAAAAATATGTAAATTCTTGCCCTTGGAGCAAACTCAACCAAATTTTGTATACATAATCTGTGGGCCTCTAGAGAGCTAGAAATACAAAAACTAACCACCCAAAATGGGGGGAGGGTCAAAAAATGAAAATTCTTGATCTTGGACCAAACTCAACCAAATTTTGTATACATAATCTGTGAGTCACTAGAAGGCTAGAAATGTAAAAACTGGGTGTGGAGGGTGGGTGCGGGGGTGGGGTGTGAGTACATAATATGTGGGTCACTAGAAGGCTAGAAATGCAAAAACTGGGTGCGGGGTTGGAATGGGGTTGGTTAGGGCATGGGGTGCACGGGGTGGAATGGGGGTGGAGCGGTGGGGTGCAGTGGGCATAGTGGGGGGTCCAGGGGCTAGGAGGGGCAAGGGGGAGGGTGCAGGGTTGGTGGAGTGTGGGGAAAATGTGAGAGTCCAGTGGCGTAGTGGGATGGTACGGGGGTGGGGGTCCGAGGTGGGTGGGGTGCAGGATGGAGTGTTGGGGTGGGGGGCGGGGGTTGAGCACGGGTGCATGGTGCGGGGGGTGGGAGTGCTGGCTGGGTTTCGGGGGGTGTGGTGGGTGGGGTGCAGGATGGAGTGTTTGGGTGGTGGGGTGGAGGCGGGGCTTGGGCATGGGTGCATGGTTCGGGGGTACTGGTGCTGGGTGGGTTTCGGGGGGTCTGGTGGGTGGGAGTGGAGTGTGAGGGTGGGGTTCATGGGTTGGGGGTCCAGGGGGCGCTCCTCCTGGCTAGCAAGAAGAGCCGCCGAAGCGCGGGCCTTGAAGCTAGTTTTATAATATATTGCGGTGGTTTTCCAAGGATATTCACATAAATAAAAATAAAGTATGGTTTTTTTGCAACGAAATTTTCTCTGGAGAGAGACGGACTGGTAGAAATTTTAATTGAAGATAATGGAAGGCAGCCCAGGGGTATTTAGGAAAGAAAAAATTAACACATATTACAATTTTTCTTTCCTCACTACCCCTGGGCTGCCTTCCATTACCTTCAATTATAAAGTATGGTATTTAATAAAAACACACGAGATATCAATCTGGATAGTTGAAACATCTGATCGTTTCCAAGGAATACAGCTACAATAATTATTATTACCAATAATTAATGTTTCTCATCATTTATGGTGAATGATGATCAGTGACGTACTTTTATTAATGTAAATCCATTAAAATCTAACATAAAATATCTTTAGAAATTATAGCAAAAAGTTTTAGACTCGTAACCATTCTATAGGTTTTTATTTTGTACATATGAAAGGTACTAAAATTTTACGTTATGTTTTTTAACATGACTGTACTTCTCACACTATTTTTTCATGTTATTTTTATGCCAATAATTATTATCCACTAAAGTTTCTAAGTATTTTGTTTAAAATTTTTAATTATTTCATATTTTGGTGACTGTTTCTTTTATTCCTCCATATTACTTGTTGCAACGTTGCCTGATCGTTTCCAAGCGACTGTTTTTATATCTCCTCAATTAAAAATAATCGCCCAAATATGTTTTTTATTTTTATCAAAACTACGAGGTAAATAATTTCAATTTTTTTTAAGTTATTCCGAATATATTATTCTAACAAATATTAGTTTATCATCAAGATGGTGAAAGTCCTTCAATGAAAAAAAATAAAATAATGATCATTTTCCCACCCTTTCCCAATCTACCATATGTAAAAAATTTCATTTTTAATCGCAATTATTTCATGTTTGGTGTGGTAAATTGTCTTCAAATTTTAACAGTGTGTTTATTATGCTTTTAATGACTTATATTCCAAATTTCGAAGACTTCTTGAACTTTTTAAATTTGTGAGAGAATTATCTTAAATTCAGAAGTGATTAAAAAAAATTTTCTGAAACTTGTTTCTTTCAAATTAAAATGAGATATGTGAAGAGGGTGCCAGGAAAATAAAAATTAATTTTCTTATGTCAAAGTTTCGATTAAATTTTTAATCTTCATCAAGAGAAAGAATGGTTTATTTCATATCAAATCCTCTATTTATTTCTACTTACAATTAATAATACAGCCATTTATTTTATTCAACTAAAAATTATTTTCATATAGTCCAAGAGCTGGTGACACATTTTTGAGTACGGATTTGACCCAACCAGAAATAATTCGTAATAGTACCGTCTATGATAGTTGTACAAGGAATGGCCAGTCTTGCTGGTCTAAGCAGGTGGACCAGGTACTGCGCATGGTGTGAGTGCGGTAAAAAATACATATGTGTTAAAAAATATTTTTGACCCACAATGAAATTATAAAAATTATAATTTATAGTCAATTATAAACATAATATATTCACCCCAGACCATTTGAGTGGTGGGACGTGGAACCAGACCACCCAAAGTATATTTTTACAACATGCAAAAAATAGCATCATGCTATTGGTTCCACGTCCCGCCACTCAAATGGTCTGGAGTGAATGAATATATTATGTTTATAATTGACTATAAATTATAATTTTTATAATTTCATTGTGGGTCAAAAATATTTTTTAACACATATGTATTTTTTACCACACTCACACCTTGCGCAGTATCTGATTCCACCTGCTTAGACTAGCCAGACTGGCCATTCCTTGTACAACTATCATAGACGGTACTATTAGGCATTATTTCTAGTTGGGTCAAATCCGTACTCAAAATGTGCCACCAGCTCTTGCTTGGACTAATAGGCTTATATACAATTTTAATTGCTTCTTGAAAAAGGAATAAAAATGGTCTTCTACTCAAATAAATTTTTCGGTTCTTGCTTGAACTGTAAACGTATAAAAGTACAGTATTATAGGTATATAGTGATCTACTGAATAAAAAAGAAAGTTTTTCTTGTGTGCGCCTGTATTTAGGCAACAAACTGCGCGCAGAAGAATGAAATCTGCGTAAGAGCTAGGCAAGTCCAGTCGTTGCTTACAATTTTTAATCTATTTAGATTTATTTTACCAAAATTTCAGGTTGAAATAATAATAACCTACAATAAAAAAATTTATTTTAATATTTAAAAAAAAATTTATTTTGACTTTTGTGACCTCTCCACCCCTTACTTTGTGTCGTAATTAATGGAAGACCTTTAACTTTCAAATGATTTAAAATCGAAGAGTCAAAAATAACCATAATTTGACACCTGTTATTACTCTAAGGCCATACTGATTACCACTTTTAAAACTATTTTAATGACTATTGCTTTTCCATAAATGTTAGCTGAAACCTGAACCCTCAATATTTTTGAGTTAAGAGAAAGCACCAAAATATCTTGCTTTGTTCATTTATATAATTTGCTGAAAATAGATTTTGAACGGAGTCTCGTTTTACATTTGATTAATCTTCTTAGTAATTAACATACCTAATACTATTTACGCCACTCATATCATCCAGAATAGAATGGCATTTGATATTAATTAACATCTAATATCATGCAGGCTTCGTAATATCATTTCACGCGTATATATCTCGAAATAACTTTTCCAGCTATATATATAATTAAGTATGGAATTTATTTAATTAGGATTATTAAAATAATTTATTATTATTTCATATTTTTTACATTATATTCTTAAAAAGACAAGTAATATCTTGATTATTAATTAATAAGTTGTTGTAGAGAAATAAGGACAATAGCTTATGCAAGTATTTTTATTTTATGCCAACGTTTCGTCAACTTTGTTGACTTCCTCAAGAGCTCAAACAAATTAATTTCTTTGTATATTTGTCATTATATAAATATACATTCTTAGCAAACACATATAGGCGACAGATTGAAAATATTTCCTATTTCAATCTATGCCTATATGTGTTTACTAAGAATGAATATTTATATAATGACAAATATGCAAAGAAATTAATTTGTTTGAGCTCCTGAGGAAGTCAATAAAGTTGACGAAACGTTGGTATAAATTAAAAAATACTTGCATAAGCTATTGTCCTTATTTCCCTACAACAACTTATTAATTTATTCGATGGACATAAAATAATCAAAATAAGTCTTGATTATTTTTACCTTTTTTAATAATTTTCTTTTTCTTTTTAGTTCCATGATTAGTCATTTCCATTAAGTCAACTAATATTTGATCAAGAACAAAGTAAGAACTAGAGTATAATAATCACATATAATCGTTGTCACGTAAGAGTACGCATGAATTAATAAAGGAACAACAAGCGTGTTTACTCTTTCTATTTAATGATACAGTAATAAATTAAAATTAAAAGTTTTACGTATGAGTAGGGATAGTTAGGAATGAATCACAAGCACTCTTTACTTCTATTTTTATATTTTCCTTCAGCTTTAACAAATAGAATGCTTAAGGATACGATTCCTTCTGAAGTAGAAACCGAAGAGCGTGATACGTAATATTAAAAAATCTATCTGTCTTATTAATAATTGATAGCTTAATTAAAAATATTGAATAAGTTTTTTTGAAACATTGAAAAAATTTTAGATGAAACGAGAATCAATATAAATAATAATTAATAATAAAATAATAAAATCAAGGAGAGAGACTAATCTACAATCTATATCAAAACCAGGCGGCAATTATAAATATTGGAGATGAGCAAAGAGAAGCCAAAATAAAAAAAGGTGTAAGACAAGGATGTGTGATGTAACCCATGATTTTCAACTTATACATAGAAGAAGCGATTAAAGAATTCAAAGACAAAATTGATACAGGTATCGAAATCCAAGGTCAAAAGATCGCTATGTTAAGATTTGCCGATGACATTGGCTTTCTAGGAAGAAATAAAAAAGTATTAGAGGACGCTCTGAATGGAATTAACCAAATCCTAATAGAAGAAATCAAAATGAAAATAAACAAGAATAAAACCAAGGTCCTAGTATGTACAAAAAAGAACAAACGAGACAGGAATGCATCAAAATTAACCAAGAAAAACCTAGAAGGAGTTAAGGATTTCCGCTACCTAGGAAGTAAAATAACATGGGATGGGAGGAGCGAAAACGAAATTAAATCAAGAATTGCCCAAGCAAAAATGGGGTTTAATTCAAAACAAAAACTACTATGCTCCTCCTCAATCAGCTTAGAAAACAGGAAGTTGCTATTGAAGACATATGTATGGAGCATAGCCATGTACGGGTGTGAAACCTGGACAATTAGAGAAGCGGAGGGAAAGAGATTAGAGGCTTTCGAAATGTGGTGCTACAGAAGAATGATGAATATCAAATGGATGGATAAAATTACAAATGAAGAAGTTCTTGGAAGAATCAGAGAAAGAAGAACCTTGTGGAAGAGTCTGAATAAGAGAAGAGGTCAGATGATGGGGCACACACTGAGACATGGGGGACTGCTTAGGGATATCTTGGAGGGGATGTGGGAAAGAAAAGGGGAAGGGAAGACCCAGATTAGAATATTTCAACCAAATAATTGGGGATATGGGATGCCAGACATTTAGAGAGGTCAAACAGCTGGCGGGGGACAGAGTCGAGTGGAGACGGATTGTTGCATCAAACCAGTCTTAGGACTGTATACTCAATGATGATGATGAAGAATCAATGGCATGATATATCAGAAAACAACTTGAATTCCTCATTCAAATTCAAAAATGTGCAGAGATTTTCAAATTAACATAAAAAATTAACCATTTTATTAAATTAGGGAACAAAGAAAAGATTTTAGACAAAAAGATTAGCCGGGGTTCGAACCCGGGATCTTCGCATGTGCGCTGCGATGCTTTTTATAAGGTTTTTAAGGAATTTGGTGTTGGTACACAGTGAAACCTACCAAGTATTTTTATCCAATAACTTTTCATAAGAGCCTTAGGTCTTTATCCTCTTAGCTACTGATCCCCGAACTCAACTGATACCTAATGTCTATATGAATTATGGAATTTCTTTAATCTCTTCCTCGTTCATTTTTATTAGCTTTGTAGTGGCCTGACTATATTTTAAATTATACTCAAACGCCTCCCAATCGATAACAAACCCAAGGGTCAAAAATAATTTTTTTCTTCCCGGGGCGCAATCATAACGGGGCCTCGCCAAAAGACAATTATAAATTAAATTAAATTGGGAAAAGAAGGAAAGATTTTTTTACATTATAGACAAAAGGATCAGCCGGGGTTCGAACTCGGGATCTTCGCATGTGCGCTGCGATACTTTTTATAAGGGCCTTAGCTCCTATATCCTCTTAGCCACTGATTCCCGAACTCAAGCTAATACCTAATGTCTATATGAATTATGAAATTTCTTTAATCTCTTCCTCGTTCATTTTTATATATATACTAGCTGCAAGGCCCGCCTTCGGTGGCCCTTTTGCTAGCCAGGGGCTCGCCCCCTGGACCCCCACCCCGAAGCCCACTCAGCACTCCCACCCACCCCACCACCCCAATGTACAGACGAAACCTCAATTTTATATATATATATAGATTTCATTTAAATTAGTAACTATGTCGACCCCTGGACCCCCACCCCTCGAACTCTCCCCCCCCCCGAAACCCACCCAGCACCCCATCCCAATGTACAGACAAAACCTTAATTTTATATATAATTTCATTTAAATTGGTAACCATGACGACTGTTTTTGTTGGGGGACGGACATACTAGTAGGTACATACATAGGTAGGTACAGAGGCAGGCACAAATGCGCTTTAGTAGTACAGGATATACAAGAATTTAATAATATAAGATAATAAGATATACTTGTGAGAAAAATATTAAAAATTTTTACACTTGAAGGAGACAATAAAAGGGTGTGTCTTCTGCTGGAATTATAAATTTTATTTATAACGAATAAAAATAAAATTTTTAATTCCAGCAGAAGACACACTCTTTTATTTTATTGTCTCCTTCAATATATAAAAAATTCTGCTACCCTCGGCACAAAAAAGTTTCAATTTAATTTTTTTACACTCACTTTAATTAGTGATGTGATATTAAGAAAAGAAATAGCTCTTGATTCTAAAGAAGAAAGAGTTTTTGTTTTAAATAATAGAAATTGTTTCATTTTGATTTTGCAATTTGTTGTAATTTAAATAAAATCCTTTTGTATTTTATCAAGCTTTAAATACCTAAATGAGTGAAGGCAATAAATTTGGCATAGTGGTTTATTTTCAACCATTTGTGGATTACTTGAGTGGAAACATAGATAAACAAGCTTGTTAAACTATTAAATTCTATAAACACTTGCTTCAACATTTTTATTGTTTCAATTAAGTATTTTTCTTTTTGGGTTCTTCTTATCTCTCCGCCAAGCGTTTCGCTCTTGATTCGAATATTATTCCCACAGTTATGTGTTGTCGACAGACATCATTTTGCAAAGGGGTGGCACACATAGCAAGAGGGTTGGCGAAGTGTTTGACGAGCGGGGGTGAAACGAAAGCAGCCGGGGGTTGGAAATTCGTTCAAGCGAGCGGAAAGGAAAGAGGTCTTGAGACGTCATCGGGGACCAAGCTATTCATCAATCATCATTATGCAAATAGGCTCAAGCAGCCGATAAAGGGGATCTCTTTAATTATCTTTAAGTCCACTCTAATCGAAAAACTAACCAATAATCAAGAGCTTAGCGAAAGAAAAGATTAAAAGTTCGCTAATCCCCGATCACTCTCTAGGTATGCAAAAATATAAAATAAATTTCAGGATCGGATGAAAGGCAGTACATAAATAAATAAAGATTATTTCCAATGAAGAAGTATTTATTCGAAGGTTTTCCCTTTACAATTTTTTGAAACCGACGTTTCGGAGGATCTTCTCTCCTTCAGGATTCACAAGGGTCAATGAAGGAAGCATATTATATTTTTCCTTTCTGTCTCCTTTTTCAGTACTAAAGAAAATATTTTTAAGCTTTCCATCATCAATAGAAAAAAGTGTATATATTTATTATATATTCATGATGGAAAGTTTCAAAATATCCTCTCTACACCAACGAGCACTAAAAGAGAAAGAAAATGCCATATGATTCCTTCATTGACTCTTTTGAACCCTGAAGAAGGAGAGAAGATCCTCCCTGGTAGAGGTGCCAGGGTTAACCATGGGACGAGGCCCGAGTCAGGCCTGGAAAACCAGGTTTGCCTGCCCAGTCCTGGATCTAGGCTTAGCTAATAGTCATTGCCCAGCTTCAACCAAGCCGGATCCGAAATGTCGATTTCAAAAAATTGTAATAGAAAAACTTTCCAATAAATACTTTCACTTGAAATAATCATTTTATTTATTTCTGAACTGCCTTCCATCCACACCTCAAATATAAATCTAGCAGTCCGACTCCAAAGAAATACTTCTAACATATAAAAAAATCAGCCTGGTAAGTGCAAGTCGGAATCGCATACAGAGTGTTTCGTGTTTTATTTCTTACAAAATACTTAAAATAACAAATTAAGTTTTATTGGTCGTTGATAAGGAGAGAATGGGTGAATTTTAGGAATATTTTCATAATTTTAAGTTAAGCCATTTATTAACGCCGTTAGGTACAAAAATTATTTAAAAATGGCCACTTTGGTGATCACATATACCATTATCTAACTAATTATTTTTCCTTTTTATGAAACACCACCAACTCCAACCTTATATAATTTTTATAATGTTTCACTATAAACCAACACCGCGTACCCTAAGTTTGATTAAATAAATTATAGGAGTATATATTTTGTGATGGTGCAAGGGAAAAAGGGTCCTTATCTTCACCGACCAGTTTTTTCAGGAAGGGCAAAAATGTGAAATATAATATAAATAAACATATTGTAAAATATATAAATATTCAAAAATTCATAACACAGTCAATTTTTGGATTTATTGGACGAAACAAAAGGGTTTTGTTCAGTTGATTCTCTAGAAACAGGAGATTAATTTGTTATCTTAATTTTGACCAGGGTGAAGATAAGGGCCCTTTTCCCTTGCATCATCACATATATCAATATTTATATTTTATATATATGTACCCGATATGTTTATTTGGATCAAATAGAGGACAAAGTCATTGATTTCCCTTTAAGAAAATTATATATCATTTCGACAACTAGTAGCTAGTTTGGTACTCACTCTCCAGGTAGTTTTATAAAAAATAAATTGATCGATTTAAATGCCTGATGTAAAATCACTCACAATTCTTGGGTCTCTTAATTTCTTTTTAAATTATTTATTGATTTTTGAATCATACTTAGGATTCTGGTTAATTTTCTACTTTTCTCTCTGCCTCCTGAATTTCTCGACTTCTTGATTCTTTATTATAAAAAAATATTCTTGCAACGAATATTAAAAATTTAGAAAGAATTTAATTTTTAGGACAGAATCTAAGATTTTAATAGAAATATTATTAAATTGCGATATCAGAGGGGATTCATCCCCCAGGAGTCGAACCTGAGAACTAACTTGCTTTCCGGGCAGTTAGTTCTTTTAATTTCCGTTATATATTAATATTAAATATTTCTATGCTTACATCAAATATTGCGATTCAGAGGGAGTTTTTTTGTCTCGAGGGTGTGAGCTAACTGCCCGGAAAGCAAGTTAGTTCTCAGGTTCGACTCCTGGGGGGATGAATCCCCTCTGATATCGCAATTTAATAATATTTCTATTAAAATCTTAGATTCTGTCCTAAAAATTAAATTCTTTCTAGTTTAAAATTGATTTGTTAATCTGAACCCGAGCTCATTTTTGAAAAACATTCCAACTCTTTTCAAAAATAAGATGCTCAAATCTTTACTTTTATATTAAAAATTTAGTTCTTAAATATTTATCTGGCGTTGGAACCTTCTAAAATCAGACTTATAAGAAAAATCTAAGTAAAATATATTATATTTATTAACACTAGACCAGCAAAAGATAATATAACAAATTCAATAGAATTGCAACTCAATATTGTCAAAACATATGTAAAGATAAGTCAGAAGGGCATAAAAGATTATCAAACATATAGGTACCTGCCTTTGCGCCCATAAGAATATCAAGTAGCAAAATAATATTAGAAATTATGAATGTCTTGTTTTGTATGTATTATATGTATAATAAATCCATCATTTCTAAATCATTTTGAATTTCTCAATTATCTATTCTATTTGATAGTCACAATTCAATTTTATCATTGATTAATTTTCTTTCTTAGTTATAAGGCGGATGAGAAGCTCGCTTTTCAATTAAAGTTATAAAATATTATTTCTCTTAGTTTACTTTTCTTAATTTAACAATTTTCACAAAAAAATGATAATATTCAACTTTGAAATTTAACATTTAAATCGTTAATGTGAAAAGTTTAAATTAAAATATTACTCAATCTATCCTTTACATTAGATTAAGAGGGAAACGCAGTGAGACTGATTTCATGAGGATTCTATCGTCTTTAAAAAAATAATCTTTTTAAGCATTGCTTGACCAGCTTAGTTTACCGATATATATTTGCTAATAAAATTGTATGTAATTTTTCTTAAGTATGTAAATACAAATTTTGTTCAACGGCAAAATCTAAGCTTAGAAGAAATATTTTTTAAAGAATTATCGCTCAATTGAAAAATTCTTGAATTAAATAGAGAAGTAAGTAAAAGTTCGTTATTTTTTTACGAATTTATAACATACTCTTGTGGTTTGAAGTATATAAAAGGGTTAAATTAATGTATAACTCAACTATTTATTTATTCAACAAGAGCGAACAGGAAAGGTAAATATAACCGGAAGAAGAAAAAACATAAACTTCCTATACAATTTCGATGGAGTAGTCGAACCATAAACCGTAGTAGCTAGCCCAATATTCCCCTTTTTTATATTTATTTATTGTGTGACTAAATATTCACCCACTTAAAAAGAAAAAAACATTCATATTCCCTTGTTATTGTTTAAACTTTGATGTGTTAGTAACATGTTTTAATTGTTTAGCATGTGCATTTGTAGAGTTATCCTCTTTATACTCTTACGCTGCTTGCCATGAGGGGAAAAGGTATACAATCCGTGTTATACATCAAACATTTGATCTGCTAATGATTATTATTAGTCAACTCAATATTATATACTATTTAGTTCTATTTAGTAAAGCTGACTTAATTCCCAGCACATGCAATAATTACGTTGCAATTAGAGCTGAACTATTAGATTAAAGATATTATTTCCTTATCCTAGGGCTTAAGTTTGATTAAAAGGGATTTCTCTTTAAGACTCCAAACCTCTGATCATTGATTAATCAATTTATATACATGCTTCTTGTTTCTATTATTAGTTAACTATGAATTCCAGAGTAAATAAGAAAATTATATACCATTCAGATATTGATTATACAAATTAGTGTGAATTTCAAAGGTTAAGCAGTACTGAGCAACGTACACTTGACATCGACTTATGCTTTTGCAGGTACCAAATGAAAATCAAGTTCATGTATTTACAATTGACTATGATTTAATGATATAGAAACATCCTTCTCGAAATACCGAGAACTCAATGAATTTATGTGAAATTAATTCTACATATATCTAGATGCTCTGTGAGACATCAAGGAGAGCGTATCTATTGTGGGGTAATATTGAACAATAACATTTAGGTAGATGACACAGGCTTTATCTCGATTAGCCGAGAAATTCTTCAGCTTTTGTTAAACCGAAGCCCACGTAACCTGCTAAAACTATAGTTAAATTACTAAATATAAAGAAAACTAAATGATTTAAGCAAGTGAGTACAATTGACAAAGGATCGATTGTTTTTGACTTCAGGTATACTTGCCTGTTCTCCAAGTCATTTTAACATAAGAATCAAAAAAATACCAGATTCAGGCAGGGAAATGGCTGATTTATTTATAGATATATAATATATAGAAACAATAGAAACTCTTATAATATAATTAAGTAATGGAGAGGGATTCAGCAAATGGGTAGCCTCTGCTGGGCTACTACTGCTAGGAACTGATGATGGCATTATTTAATTAAAGCCGAAACGTTTTCCATAATTGGGAGTTTTTTATTCAGCAGAGGCTACCTATTGGCTGAATCCTCTCCATTACTTAATTATATACATATACAGCCATCAAAATTGTATCAATCTAATATTATATTTACTACTATACTATTTGTCTTTTGTATTCAGATAGATGGCAGTTTGACCGGAGATGACAAACCTAAGACGTCAAAGTAGAAGAATTCTGTTTTCACAAAATTGAAAAAACCATGTACGCGAGAAACATTATTACCTGTCAATAGCAGGATTAATGTGTCCAAGTCAAAATCACAAAGTAATAACTAGAACAGCTTTTTTTTCGAATAAAATAAATATGACAATTTAAATCTACAACTTTGGATGAAATGTAAACCTAATTACATATGCTAAAAATATCATTGACTGGTATAATTTAACTGGAAATGTCTTGGCTAGAATGAGCTCATCATGGCATAAAGAATCTGTCTTATCCCATGACTTAAGCCAGCTTCACAAAGACTTGTGTAAACAATAGCTAATATGAATAAATGTATACATACATATTATGATGTTCATACAATAGTGTTATCTTTCAAGATAATTTACGCCAAGTCATTGTGGACCTAGCTTTATTCTTTCCTTCATCAGGAGGAAGATTGTGGAAGGTGAGATCCAACCCTTCTGACATTTCTCACATGTAATACAAATTATCTATAGCAGCTCAGATTCAGAAGATGACAATCCTTTTCTTAGAAAGAGAATTGAGATCGCCAAAACAATTACTACTGTCTCAAGGGGAAAATACGAAAGAAAAAACTAGAAATCTCCTCTATCAACATAAAATATGCAAAATATGAAAACATTCACCGAAAATATACTCAATTATTAAATTAACATAAACTACCATTAGACAAATTCTAGCAATGATCGAAAGTAAAATTGTGTATAACACACCCAACATACGCTTCTGTATTTGTGACACTTCTTCTTCATCTTTACAATAGACTGTCTAATACGAAGGGTGAACCGCGTTTGGAATTAGGTGTACATTGTATTTGAAATTATTTAGAATTACTTTAGAATTCATTAGATAATCTATTGTCATCTATTGTCTTCTACTTGGAAATGAAAGTGGAAGTGGAAGTTGGTGTACACAATTTTAGGTCGCGGTTCACCCCTCAGTTTAATCCAACCAAGATACCTTCGACCCCTGCCCAGCCCATAAAATTTCCTCTTCTTCTTTTCATGATGGAGGGGTAACTCCTTCTTTCATCATTTTCATTAAAAAAAAGCCATTTAACATAAGATACAAAGAGTCAATTGAGCATTATAGCGAGTGTCTTGAACAAGTCATACAAATCATAACCCCTCCAGAACAGCTTTGGACCGCTTTGGATACTCGAAAAATTAAATAGAATCTTGAATGTTTCAGAATTAAAGAAAAAAAACAGTAACGTACCCAGGAATATTTATAATTTTTTTTTTGAAATTAAATCAAAATTCTCTAACTATAGGTACCTTTATGTATACAGATGGATCCAAAATTAACAGCTCCACTGGTTGCTCGTTCGTAACTAAGATCACAGAGAAATCATATGAATATCAGACTAGTCGAGTGTAGGTATTCACAGCCGAATTAAAAGGAATTGAATTAGCACTCAAATACATATTAAAACAGAACAGCAACGGAAATTTTTTAATCTGAAATACCTACTCTTCAATCTAATTTATAGAACTTTGTGATTATTTTAAAAATATCAAAATGACATTTTGAAAATATATTTAAAATTATTATATTTTATAAAAGTCCTAGTATGCAACCTACTTAAGATTCAGGTTGACGTCAAAACTCGTTTCTATCAGCAAGTCTCTCGGCAAGTTTTATTTAAATAGAAGGAGAGGCTGTCAACTTGGCTTCAAAAGGTGCCTCTGGGGCCCAATATCTATCTTATTGACACGAAATAACCTCCTCCCACTCCATTCAACTTGAGTTGAGTTCGAGTTTAAGTTGGTATTAATAAAACATTTTCCATTGCATAAGATAAAAAATAAAATAGTTTTTTGTGTTGTTCTTTATTTTTTTTCTTTATTCGATGTTTTTTTTTTATGAATTTCAAATTAGCACAACTTACTCAATTACGCTAATACATTTTAAATATATTTATTGTTAGAGTTCGTGGCTGTGATGAAACTGTACTAGATGAAGGAAGAGGTTTTTAATATATTGTTGTATTTTTTACTTTACTTAACTTAAAGTAGAAAATTATTAATCACAATCTAATTTTTTGAAAACTAAGATATAATCTTCATTGGAACGTTCAAAGTTCGTTATAATAAATAATGCTGCCATAACTCTGCGCAGTGGCGTAGTCAGGAAATTTCCATGGGAGGGGGGGGGGGGGCTAATTCACAAAGCAAAATATTTAGTGGAAATTTTTTTTTATTAAAACAATTAGGTACTTCAAGAAATTAAAAAAGAACATTATTCTTCATTAAACATATGAAATATATTTAATTACATTTAGTTTGCCATAAGAAACGGTTTGTCGTTGTCTTTACTCATCCCATGAGCCCTGTCCTTGGGGCGGGGCAAGGGGTTCTGACCACCCCCTCCCTCCCCCGTGGCTACGCTCCTGTCTATGGGTAGCATATCTTTCTCCTTATCTTGAGAATTATAGTTGTGAGTTGATGAAAATTAGGAATAGATCCCAGGTGCTTAGTACATTTCAATCATCTACTCAGACGATTGAGACTATGTCATTACTTATGGTAATTAGAAACCAACCTCAGAAAAACCACTAACCGAATCGATATCTCAAATCAAATTGTATAAACATATTCCCTGCTCGCTCTAGATCTAGAAGATATCTTCTAGATATATGTTATAATCTGCACGTCAAGTTCATTTGACCGCTTTCTGATGTCATCTTGCGCCATCTATACGCCACATAAGGGTTGAATAGGACATCTTCTAAAGCGAAAGCGCTATCTAGCTTTTAG
The DNA here is from genome assembly GCA_024734495.1 of Forficula auricularia. Taxonomy (NCBI): domain Eukaryota; kingdom Metazoa; phylum Arthropoda; class Insecta; order Dermaptera; family Forficulidae; genus Forficula; species Forficula auricularia. Next base: position 2,667,586 of record JALMQS010000070.1, read on the forward strand.
TACATTTAAGTAAAAGTGACTATTGGAAATATTTTTTCACTATTTAAAAAATATGAATTTTGAATATGTGGGTGTGGTGAACACATTATTTCCAATGCCTTTAGAGAACTAGACGAGTCGGTATATTATAATAATTCATTTTCCATTATTGGATGCTTTAATTCAACTTGGTTTCTTTGACTGTCCAATATTAACCTGAATGTATTAATAGATTCTTGTAATCGAATTTAGACTTGAAATTTTACACAAACATCTATTTTCAATGTCAATTCCTACATTATTTCTATCAATTCCAGTAATTAATGAAAAAAAATATAATTATTTATTAAAACAAATAATACAATATAAATACAAACGTTTTATTAAAGGTGTTTTATTGAACCCAGTGATTCCATCTTTGGTTAGATACTCTCCTTCATCTAATATGAATACAAATATATATAGTATTTATATTACATTATTTGTTTCAATAAATAATTATAATTAAATTATGTGTGATTTAAATAAAAATTCAAATTTTAATCAAATTAATCAGAAAAATAAAAGCTTCAATAGCTTCATTACTAAAAAATAAATAATTTTAACTTTAACAAAGATAATGAAAATATTAAGAAAAAACACACGGCTTACAAGATATAACGATTATTAGTAAGAGGATATTTTCTGCCCTTGGACTTACAGAAAAAAAAAATTAAAAAAACTTAACTTAAGACCTTTTTTCTTAACAGCACCTACTTCAAATGGAAATTTCTTCAGACAAAAAATAATCTCTAATCAATTTCAACATATTTCTTCCGGATCTTGAATATAAATTAAATATATGTAAAGCTCAGTCAGATTTTACAATAATTTAGAATAATATCACTAGGGATTATCATCATTGTTTTCTCCATTTAAAGTTCAATTGATTTATTCAAAAATAGTTAAATTAAAAAATCGTTTTATCCTACTATAGCAGGATACTATAGTAGGTACTATAGTATTATAGTATAGTACTATACTATAGTACTATAGTAGGTATACTATATTCGTTATATAGCAAGTGTAAGTTTTGTGCTGATCTCAAAAATCTGATTGAAAAATCTAACTTGAAACCAATAAGACTATCTTCAGCTCTCGATCTGTTTTGATTGTACGGTACTAAAAAATAACAAATTTCAAGAAAATCAAAGGTAAAACTAAATACAACTGTAGATATCACACAAACTTATAACGATCGACAAGAAATGCTTCAATGCTTCAGAGTGCGAATGTGTTTTGACATTTATTCGAACCAGGAACAATTCATTTTTCTTTGTTTTTCTGAATTTGTTACAAAACACATGTTCTTCGTCGGGGGATGAACCGCGACCTAATATCGTCTACACTTACTTCCACTTCCACTTTCATTTCAAAGTAGAAGAGAATAGATAAAGGGGCATTATCTAATGAATTCCAAAATAATTCCACATAATTCCAAAGACGTGCACACCTAATTCCAATAGCGGTTCACCCCTCGTTCTTCGTTGTATGTAAATTGTATAAAAAACAAAAAAGAAAAGAGTAATTTCAAAAGATTTAAATATGTAGGTAATATAGACACAGTGAAGGTTCGATTCCCGGGGATTACAAGAATAACTTCCTAGCCACGAATTAAAGATTTCACCTGAATTAAAGTTTTCTCTTGAATTTAAGACTATTTTCAGACAATGATTTGACGTTCATAGCAAATAACTCAACATATATACTGGTAATAAACATACATTTTCTAGATTTTGTCTCAAAAAAAGTAGTTATGATTTTTAAATAAATGATTTTATTAATAAATTCTAATATTCATTTTAATGTTGAGTTGTTATTAAATATTATTCAAATGAAAGTCTGTCAGAATTATTCTTTAATTATTTGTCTATTTTATTTTGTGTAGCTAAATTAATTTTGATTTAAATGAACATCAAAACAGCCTCTTTTAAAATTTTTTCTATATATGTATTTATTTTTTTAGTTAAGTCTATGATAAATCACTTGTTTTAAAGGACAAAAAATATGTATGTCTACCTACATTTAATAAAATAATATTCATTAGAATTAACTTGTTGTTTCTACTGATTGCCGACAAAATAAACATGCCTAGTTGTGCTTAGAGATTTGCTTTTAGCAATGTTAATTTAAGCATAAAGTTATACGTATATGTTAAAACCCACATTGAAAATAGCTTAACGGGCCCTTACAGCACTTATTTCTTCTCTTTTTAACTCATATCTAAGATCGTCTGAGACAAATCCAATATTTTTTTGTCGACAATAGAAGAGTTGTTGATTCTTAGGAAGTTAAAAAATATAAGTAAATTTTAATGAGCTAAGTTTGCATTAAGCAGAGGACAATCTCATTGATTTCTACTTAATAATCACATATTATTTTAAGTTTTTCACTTTTTACCACATAATGTTAATGAATATTTCTCTCAGAAATACTAGTACACAATGCCTTCTGTACTTTTTTTTGGACCGCAAACCCTAGGGTTAAAAAATTGTATTAATTTTTTTCTGAAAAAATAAAAACATTTCTTTGATTAAATCTTCTCCTAAGAAAGAAATTCAGTCGTTACTAAATAAAATATTTATACTCTTAAGACAAAATTTTTATTGTGTTTCTATTAAGATACGGCAAATTTCGAACACTGCTGAGGGGAGAAGAAGGACGTATCCAGTATGTTTCACTCCTTGGCCCTTTTAAACCCTGAAGAAAGAAGAAAGATACTCCGAAACGTCGGTTTTTAATAGGATGAAAATGAAAATGGCATACCAATAATTTTATTTTATTTGGAATTGTATTTTGTTATTATCATGGACGCGCTTCATCAATTCTCATATTTATACTATATTGTGGAAAAGATTCAAGTAAATTTATAATTTTCTCGTTAATATATTAAAGAATAATTAACATATTAACGAGAATTGTTTTGATCGCGCTTTTTGAACAAGATATATATCGCGAGACTACTGGTGGAGCATATATTAATGAGAAAATTACAAATTTATTTAACTCGCTGGAGCAGTAGTCTCGCGATATATATCATGTTCAAAAAGATCGGATCAAAACAATTCTCGTTAATATGTTAATTACTCTTAATATATTAATAAGAAAATTATAAATTTATTTAACTTCTATATTTCAAGTTAGAAATATATAAGTTCAGATATTATTTTAACTTAATATTTGACAAAAATCACCTGCATTCGATTCGCGATTGAATCAAATTTAGGAAACATACGATTGAAAAATTCAAGGACTTTATAAACGCAATTCCAAATAAATAAAAGTAAATATAAGTAGAAGACACTCTAAATATAATTTCTTAAAAATTAAAAATTTCTACACTTTGCTAAATATGGTAACTTTTCAATTTTAATGAAATATGTAGAACCAGCCAAGAAAAATTCAATATTAAAAATAAAATAATTATAATTAAACAATTCTGATATTTTATTCAATTTATATACCTAAATCTCATACAAAGATTGAGTTCAAATTCTATTGGTATATAGGCATAAGTGGAAGTCAAGTGGATTTCTTCATCTACGTACTTAAACCTTTGAGCTTGAGCTCCTTCGTAGAATTGCTAATGAATTTAATTTAAATAATTTACAAATATTTTGAACTAATTATCCTTCCTTTTATAATAATGATTTATTTAAATTTTTAATTATTTTTTTCTTTTCTTTTATTATTTACTCTCAATCCCTGCTTTTAGAATTATGTAACAAAAAGAGCTCTCAAAAATGGAACCGTTGTGACGACATGTCATTAAATGTATATCTTATCTGTCACATTCCTCTAGCATCTAAGTCAGTGGTCCTTAAAATATTTGAAATCGTGTCACATCTGAAGCCGTACAAAAATGTATTAGACGCTCTATACACAAAATGATAATAACTATACATATAACTAAAAAAATCATTTTAATAATAAATCCACACATATCTAGGATTTACTAGAGCATATCTAGGAATGTCACTGAGTACACTGGTGCTCCTGATTATACCTTTGAGAACCACTGTTCTAAACTAAAATCCAAAATATTATAATGGATCTAGAGTTTGATAACACTGCTCGACTAAAATTAAACAAAAAACTCCACGTAAACCTAAAAATGGGTTCTAGTAGAGTTTTATACCCTGATTATCATGCAATTTCGCGATTTTTTACAACACGTCAGAGTTTTGAGATATTATCAGTCAAAATGACAAAAAAGACCATTTTGACCTATTTTCGAGTCCCATTAGATATCAAAAAGCAATATTTGAAATCAAAATAATTTTGTTCCCGTAATAGAAAATCACTTGTTTGTAGCACAATTAGAACTCGAGTTATAGCTAAAAGACTAAAAACTTTTTTTATCTATGTTTTATTATCCTTTTAAATCACGTAGTTTTAATTTTTTAGCTATAATTCGAGTTCTAATTGAGCTAAAAACAAATGGTGATTTGAAAATCAAAGAGGAAGCTGTTTTCTATTACGTCAACAAAATATTTTGATTTCAAATATTGCTGTTTAATATTTAATGGGACTCGAAAATAGGTCAAAATGGTCTTTATCGTCATTGCTGATAATATCTCAAAACTCTGACGTGTTGTAAAAAATTGGGAAATTGCATGGTACTCAGCTTATAAAACTCTACGGAATCCATTGTTAGATTTACGGGGAGAAATTTTTTGTCGAACAGTGTAATCTACAGGTTCGAATTGTCAAAGTAACAGATAACTGAAGCATCTCGGAAAATATGAAAGTACTGGGAAAAAAAATGTCCATTGGATGGATATCTTTGAAAATGTTATTCAACATTTTCTCGTAATTTTTATTTTGACTCCCGAGAGGGATTATAAAGCTGCCTAGCAGTTCCCTTTAACTTTCTAGCTCTTTGATTTAAAAATCAGTAAAAATTCATGAGAGTAGCTGAAAGTGAGTACTTTCGATGGAAATTATATTGGTTGTATTAAAATAATTATTTAATTTGAATAACATGCTTTAAAATCTTGAAAAAAAATTTCGTCCCCTCGAGTCAGATAATCTTGATTGGGTCTCTTAAAATCTTATTAAACTTGATTTCTTTTAATTTTTTTTGACTCCCCATTTGTGTTCTATAAGCCAACAAAGTAACACCATAATGTAACCCCCTCTATAAATCCCAAGGTGCTCGCATTTGTCCGCCATTTTTTATTCTCCCCATTCTGTTCAAATGGTATATCATTTTGTGTTTTTTCTTTATTTAATTTATGAAATTCTGTGTTTTATTTAAGAATTTATGACTAACAAATTGTTTCACCGGGTTGGCGAATAAACAGGGGTTTCCAAAACCATGAGTTGATACTAGCTAGTAGTGGAATAAAAGAATAAAGATAATATAATAATAATGTTTATACAAGAGTTTTTTAACGGGTTATAGTGGTGTTTCACAAGTAAAAAATAAAAAATATAATTAAAGGAATTTTTAATTTTTATTTTTTTACTTGTGAAACACCAATATAACCCATTAAAAAACTCCTGTGTTTAATATGTTTCACTATAAACCAACACCGCTTTCCCTAAATGTTATTAATAATAATTTCGTTTAAGGTAGTTGTTTCTCGACAATACTAGGAAAAGTTAATGCTAGAGTATATAGAACAGACAATAAGGATTCAAAATTCATAAGCCCAAAACTTTTTGCTCTTTATGTACCACTATTAGCCAATCCCGTGCGCGTTTGGACAAATCTGGCAACACTGTCCGAGCTTGTATATATTTTATCATAGAAATGTCAGATAAAGTACATAATAAAGGAAGATTTATAAAACAAAAAGTTCTTAATAAGTATCAATTGAAAGCTGTTGCGACAATGGCTGAAGCAAAAAAACGTAAAAAATTACTAAACACACTTTTTAGGTTAAATAACAGCGTTGTTGCCAGCTTGTTTTTAGTGTAAATTTTTCGTTATACATTTTTCATTATTTATTAATTATTATTTCAGAAACTGTGTTGTAACTATGAATTAAAATTTTCTTAAAAAATGTATTAGTTATTGTTTAATGTAGGTTTAGTTTTTTATAACAATGGTAAGAAGAGTTTCTTAATTACATATAATTAAATATGTATGTAAACTTTCCGATATCCCGTATAGTGTAATGTATAAGAGTCTGAAAAACTCTATCTTTGGAATTTAATATCTGCGGAACTATATTGCTCATAAATTTCGTTTTACCACCTCTCGATGCAGAAGTATTTAAATAATAATATTCTAATCTAAATCTAAATTTCAAAAAATCCTAAGAAAGCCCATATGGTGAAACAACTACTACCTTAAAAACAAAGCCATTAATCTAAGTCATTTTAAATTAATCATTATTAATATCTATTTTATTTATTTAATATTTGGTAACTGTTTTATTTTATTTTCTCTTGATATCACATATCTATACATTATGGAAATTGAACTATATAGGGTTGTTTTATTTTTTCGCTTTGATTTCCGGCTATTTGTCCTATAAATAATTACTGCTTGACAGTTGAATCAGCTTAGATTTGAAAATTAAATATAAAAAATCATAATACATCCTCTGTACTTTACTATTTCACGTATCAAACAAGAATGAAAATATCTCATTAAAAACTTTGATAAAAGGGAGAATCGAAATGAAAAAAACATTTTAGAAAATAAATCCCTCGACTTGCCTGTTTACCGAATTGGCCGAAATATTGAAATCACTTGAAAATGTTCAATTGTTTTTTGCTTATATGTTTAGAAATGTACTAAACGTGTAGAATATTTATTTTCTGCTTATTTGTGTGTCTGTATATCTGAATTAAGATTATTCACTTGATGATTCAAAAACTAAAGTTCGTTTTTCAGCTGACAAAATGTTTAGGTTTTCAAAAACAAAGAACTAAATTAAATTTAGTACAACTTGAGAAACACTTAGTATTTCCACTGTAACATTATATAAATAATTATTTCCTTAATAAAAACCAATAAAGTTATATTTAATTATATTTTATTGCAAAAAAACATTCCAGTTGGAAACATTTTGTTTTTTATTGAAATTAATGCAAGGAGATGTGTCCCTCAAAGATGCAATCTCATTAGACCTGAGTGGACCCTTGCATCACGAAAAGAAGAAGAATTGAAAAAAACTTCAAGAATTGGATCAGATGAGTTGAAGGTTTAAGATATTGCTTTTGGCCTTATGTGCGCTACTTGGAATGAAAATATAGTAGATATGAGAGCAAAACAGCAAAAACAAACTTGCTTGATTTCTATTCTGAGCTTGTTCATGTCATAGAATAATCTAGATCTAGTGCTGAGTTTAAAATTAAAATTGAAAGTTTGTTTTTGTTTTACTATAATATTGCTAGCGTTGAATTGAGGCCATGTTCCCTCTTCAGAGTTCCAATGACGCCTAGTCAGTTTCTAGAGAAATCTTTTGATTGGATCAAGCGGGTTTTAAATTGATTTATCCAAACAGTATGTCGCCATTTGGACACTTCCTGTCGTATCTATTTGTGTATTTTTCACAGAACGGGGTCTAGTTAAGTTTCAAAATTTGCGTCTTCTATTTTTTCGCGGAATTAATTGTTTTATTTGAAGTATGCGAGGCTGTTCATGATATATTATTATTATTATTTTTGGAAAAGAAACGTTTGAGACTGTTTTTATAGCATTAAAGAATGGTCAATAACTTTAACCGAGGGGCGAACTGCGATTGGAATTAGCTGTACACCGTCTTTGGAATTATTTGGAATTACTTTGGAATTCATTAGATAATCTATTCTCATCTATTGTCTTCTACTTGGAAATGAAAATGGAAGTTGAAGTAGGTGTACACGATTGTTGTAATTTCGAATTGATTTAAATTTTTACTTGAAAAGATTTTATTTTGCCGAGAGTAGCTGATATATGTGTGTATGTTTATTTGCACCAAGCCGAGAACAACCTCTTAGTTTATCTTTATTAAATTTATACAATATTCTGATCTGTAGAGATTCAAATTTGTTTGTTTAATTTCAAATATTTCCTTTTGATTAACATAATATTGACTTTGTAAATTTAAAATAACTGGGTTATCATTCGAGTGTAATGTGTGAACTTTATAAGAACATTTAAAATTAATATAACTGATTATAAAAATATGTTTTTTCTTTATTACTCGTTAATCCCGACAACGTGGAGTAAAGTCATTTTCAAGGCTGTCTCTTTTATGTCTGTTTGGATTTTGATTCAATGACAACACAAGAAGGGAAAAGTCGTATAAATTTCTTTTTGTTACCAAAATATTCGTATTTTCAAGGGGTTTTTATTTCTATGGAATGACACATTCTATCTGACTTTCTCTTTCCCGATTCTTAGAATCTTCATTCCTTAAAGATCCGGGTGAATAGACACTCTTGTCTCCACCTTTTCGCTTGATCATTCTCTCCTTTTCTCTTTAGTAATGCAAGTGTCTATCAAAACCCATAGGGGTTGTATCTTTTTGATACTCCTCTAAAAATAGTATTCCTAAGTTTCAACTTTTTATCTCAAACCGCCCACTGACAGAAATTAATTAATAAATCAACGAGTAACCAAGTGGGTCCGGGTTCGAATCCGACTCGAGGCATCCGGCTAAAACATGACCCCGGGGGGATAGAGACAAATTTAATAAAAAATAATTAGTATCGTAAATTGGCTTATGGCTAGAAAGGCCGAAAAGCCAAAAAAAAATTAATAAATCAATGAAATTTATAGAGAGCATATCGGAGCCTTGACAATGTTTGAGGTTTTTCCTATATAATTTGATAAAGATAGCAAGGAGAAGAGTGTTTAAGGAGGTCCTTTCACTCCAATTGAGTCAAAAGAAGTGTACTATCTAATATTTAATCAAATATGTTAAAATACAAATGAAAAATAATAGAATTAAAAAATAAATAGTATGAAAGTCCTAAATGTTTGAAATAAAAACAATTATAAAAAATAATTAAATACATAAGTTAGTTTGATTTATTCAAATCAGCTGATAATAACTCTTGTATGATTTAGAAATACGTTGTATTAATACTGTTTATGTTTACATATAAACATAGCATTTATGTGATTTTTTAAAATAAATATCTCAGTAAATTCGACGGCCAAATATATATTTTATTGCAAAAAAAGAAATCTGCATTTTTCAAAAAGCTAATTTTTAGTTTTTTTTAACTTTATCTAATCAACAAATAGTAGTATAATTCAATAGAAAGTGTCAAGATCTTAATTTTCCACAAGACTCTGGGAAAATGTTTATATTTTAAAAATTTTATTTTCAAAAATTTGCTCGCTAGTGTGTGATTGAAACGTCACTAAAGCATAGATAGAGACTGAAACTAATATAAAAATTAGGACCTTACAAGTATCTCTATTATTATAAAAAAATAAGTTATAGTTATAATCTAATATTTTTATTTAACATTGGCGTAAAGGATCTACCTCTTAATAAATTCGAGTGATGAAACTACATACAATAGGTACTGCACGAGCCCGAAACGCGAGAGGGCCCGAAGTCGAAAGGGGCCCAAATTTTTTTAAATTTTACTGATATTGTACCTAATTTAAATAAAAATAAAAATACAATGACAAAAAAATTCACGTTTGCCTAGGGTCTCTTTTATATGTACATACACATATGCATATTTCTTTCTTTCTAGAAGAATTAGAATTTTATGGAAACAGGTAGAAGAATTATTTTACTAACAACTACCTAGTATGTACAAAAAAAGAGCAAACGAAACAGGAATGCATCAAAATTAACCAAGAAAACCTAGAAGGAGTTAAGGAATTCCACTACCTAGGAAGTAAAATAACATGGGATGGGAGGAGCAAAACGAAATTAAATCAAGAATTGCCCAAGCAAAAATGGGGTTTAATTCAAAACAAAAACTACTATGCTCCTCCTCAATCAGCTTAGAAAACAGGAAGTTGCTATTGAAGACATATGTATGGAGCATAGCCATGTACGGGTGTGAAACCTGGACAATTAGAGAAGCGGAGAGAAAGAGATTGGAGGCTTTCGAAATGTGGTGCTACAGAAGAATGATGAATATCAAATGGATGGATAAAATTACAAATGAAGAAGTTCTTGGAAGAATCGGAGAAAGAAGAACATTGTGGAAGAGTCTGAAGAAGAGAAGAGATCAGATGATGGGGCACACACTGAGACATGGGGACTGCTTAGGGATATCTTGGAGGGGGAGGTGGGAAAGAAAAGGTGAAGGGGAAAACCCAGATTAGAATATTTCAACCAAATAATTGGGGATATGGGATGACAGACATTTAGAGAGGTCAAACAACTGGCGGGGGACAGAGTCGAGTGGAGACGGATTGTTGCATCAAACCAGTCTTAGGACTCTATACTCAATGATGATGAACAACTACAACTACTAAACTGCTACTAGAGCAATAATCATCAATTAAAAATATATTTATATTAACAATTGTATTTACGAGACATTATACCATATATGTATAGTGATTTTTTGTGTGTGATTATTTTCTATTACTTATGGATTACTATAATATTGTAATCAAATTATAAGTAAATATAAATGTTTCTGGGTGCCCAAAATTATATATTGCGGGGGGGGGGCGTCAATTTGTCGTTCCGCTGCTGATAGATTAATTCTTATTGGGGATATATAGTAAAGTAATAATTAAATCAAGAATAAATAGATGGACCTTACCAGGATGCTGGAAATCTTCGCCGATGGACCTCGTGGTCTCCAAAAGCTCTCCCTGTCTCTATCGTGTCTGGACGAGCACTGGAAATAAAAGAGAAATTATTTTTAATAAATTCCCGTTATTTGTCTTCCTATAAACACTTATCAGTTGATTACTTGGCCTGAGACGATTTATCTGGAAAGAATTAATAAAAAATGTTCCCAATCACTTTACATGAATTTTTTCATTCTCAATGGGTTAATTTGATTAGAGAGTATTGGAAATCGTGCTTTGCGTAAATGGGGCTTTGTGGGGTGTTATAGATTTAATTTCGTCAACAAACCCCATGATTAGAGCTCTATTTAAAACTGACTTGACTGACAGAATATTGCGAATCATCAAAATTTTCAAAATTATAAAGAGCGGTGAAGTTTTTCTTTCAATTTATTTATAAATATTTTTCCGAATTTTAAAATTTTACTTGTAAAAGTAAAATGTTTAAATATAAGTATATGTATATGTACAACTGTCGAAAATATTCCAAATTAGGTCGAATAAAGCATTGGAGAAGCCCAGTGTCTCCTTATAGTACTCGTGGACTCAATTGGAATCAAAGAAAAAACCTAAATTTTAAGGCAGCAAAATACCATAGAGGGAAATAAAATTAGTTAATTTTTCTACAATCTACACCCTTACGTTTACGGCAATTGGTAAAATGAAAACAATATAGTAATAGTTTTATTCTAAAAAAATATTTTATTATTTGTATCTAAAATGTAAACAATAAATTTTCAACCAATATACAACAAAAGGTTAGCTAATTAGAATTATGATATATCATAATGAAAGTTTCTCTCTAAATTTTATGATTTTTTTAAGGTAGTTCTTTAATGCAAAAATTTAAGAAGTCTTTGAAACTTAGAATATAAGTCATTAAAAGCATAATACACATACTGTTAAAATTTGAAGACGATTTAACACGCCAAACATGAAATAATTTCAATTAAAAATGACATTTTTAACATAGAGTAGATAGGGAAAGTGTGGGGATATGATCATTATTTTATTTTTTTCATTGAAGGACTTTCACCATCTTGATGAAAAATTAATATTTGTTTGAATAATATATTCGGAGTAACTTAAAAAAAAAATTGAAATTATTTACCACGTAGTTTTGATAAAAAACAAGCATATTTGAGCGATTATTTTTAGTGGAGGGGTTATAAGCACAATGGCTTGGAAACGATCCGGCTAGTATGTGTGTATCAATATAGAGATTTCGTAGTGTGAGTGGACAGTCACGTTAAAAAAACATAACTTAAAACTTTAGTTCCGTTCATATTTATAGAGTGGTTAAGAGGCTAAAACTTTTTGTGTGGATTGTCGCGAAAGAGCCTCCTTAAATAAAATTGAAGGAAAAGAGAAACCTTTCCCAAGACATAGTACGCCACTTGCAAAATTGTATCGATTCAATAATTATTTGTCAGCGAACAGGTGATACAGAGAGATTGAACTTGGCTCAAAGGTACATTTTTATTATCTACTTGTGTGCTTTTAAACTATAACCAAAGAACTAGCCATTTAAGAATTCGATTTTTTTTCTATTTTCTGCAATTTTGAAGCCCAGCCTAGGCAACCCAAAATTTAAAAGCTTCTCGTTTTGAAAATACAAACATGTTGGCACCAGAATTAACTATATACGAATTCCATTCTTGAGTTATTGTAACTGAATCCAAAAAATCGAAGTTTCAGAATTAAGCGAAAATGGGGCTCTTACCGAACCACTAAGGACTATAAAGACGGCACTTTCTGAATTCATGTCTGAAGAACGGACAATAAAATAATAATCGCTTTCACTTTTTAATCGCTGAATAAATAATTTTTACTTAACAATTTAATCATCTTAAATCAGTATTTTATTTGAAAATTAACTGTAATAAAATCCTATTAATAATAATACCTTTTCTGTTTGAATAACTCCCGTAAAACATAAGGGAATTAAAATAAAATTTGTCGTTCAAAAAGTTAGAAAAGGGTGAATTGAATTGAATTTTGTCACAAGAAAAACTTTTTAGTAAATTTATCCTATCCGATCGCTGTCCAAAATGGCTAAATGAAATTTCACCTCACAGGGAAATGGGAAAATCGCATCGATTAATGTTGGTCAGAAAAAAACAAAAACAAAACAAAAAATACAAACAAAACGGTCAAAACAATTTATAACGGGCCCTCAGGGTGACAGTGTATGTGTGTGTGTGTGTGTGTGTGTGTGTGTGTGTGTTAAGGGGGCGGCCAGTTGACCAAGACTGGCTAACATCATATATTAATAGAAACCGACAAGTCCATACTTTAAATTTCCCTGAGCCGGTGTTTTTATGGTTTTTACTGTCACCTGTTCAAAAGTCGCTCTTTCATTTTGCGCCGCTAATAAATAAAATGTGAACACGAGTTTAGAGGAGGGGTGCATCGATTTTCTTATCAGCCACCATTTGGGTGATTTCTTTATATATGTCTTTTTCCCGTTCCGATTTATTAAATGGATTATTTTGTTTTCATTCGACATTTCCAAAGTGATGGGCGTTGCGACCCTCTAATTCGTTGAAATTGGAAATTTCAAATGAGTTTAGAATTGTGAATAAATTCAATTGGAATAGAATAAGTTGCCAGCAAAAATATTATTTCAATGAAAATGATTGACAAATCGTTTAGTAAATACAATTGTTTTATCGCTGAATAACAAAGAGATTTAAATGATTAAATAAAATAAACTATTAATATTAGTTGAATAAAAGATTTCACTGTCGATGGTAACAGAATTGTTTTTATTTTAGGTTAAAAATAAAATAAAATGAGAGTCTTCGTTTTAAATAAATAATTTTTAATTGTTTAGAGTATAGTTTTCGAAGTGTTATCAAGTCTATCACAAATATTTCAAATTAGTTACAAATTAAGATTTATACATAGAAAATTTGGAAAAATATATGTATATATATATTATATATTTTTCAAATTTTCTATGTATAAATCTTAATTTGTAACTAATTTGAAATATTTGTGATAGACTGATTGATGAAGGCTATGCCTTCGAAACTATAGTCTCTAGAAAATAATTAAAAATTATTTTATTTAAAAACAGAAGACTCTCTCATTTTATTTTATTTTTAACCTAAAATAAACTATTAATGTACATTTAACTGATTTTCACATATTCTAGCTTTATAACAAAGTCTGGATCAAACACTTTTCATGTTGGGCGTCTCAATTGTGTCTGATCTCTCTTGGAATGAGCAACTCTGTGACGAAACTTTCCTTAAGGAAGCTTGGCTTCGTTATGAGTCTGAGGGCCAGTTGTATATCGGTTGGTAAACTATTTTTAAACGTTGACAAAGGGTTAACCTTAAAATTCACCTTGTGGCCGGTGGGATGGCCAATCAGATGAATGTGGCTGTCATCTGATTTGCCAATCAGATGAAAGTGGCTGTCATCTGATTTGCCAATCAGATGAAAGTGGCTGTCATCTGATTGGCCATCCCACCGGGCACAAGGAGAATTTTAAGATTTTACCCTTTGTCAACGTTTAAAAAGAGTTTACCAACCGACATGCAACTGGCCCTAAGTGATTTATACGTCCAAGCAACTTCTTAGCCTCTAGCAGTGGCGCCGTCAGCTTTTACTTTTCGATTGGGCAATAAAGGGCAGAAAAATTTGGAGGGTGAGCCCTAAGGTGGGCAGCAAAAATGTCCATTATTTCGGATAATTCAGATTTTTGTATAATTTAGATATTCTTCATACATAGTCTGCTTTAGATACTAATTTTTATACACTTTTCTTCACAAGGTTTTTGTGAAACCTACCTCGCATCTTGCTCAAGTTTTATTATTATATTATAATGTTTCACCTAGAACCAACAGTATCCCTTAAAAGTTACTTTTCTATTAACTTGCAATGTTGTATACACGCACGTCGGAACGATCTTAGGCCAGGGGAGTCAAAACTTGGAAAGTGATGTAGGCCTACCGGGGGCCTAGGGGGGGGGTACGTCCCCAGTAAACGGGGAGTCTGGGCCACCCCTAGAAAATTTTGAAGCAAATTGGTACAATTTAACCCATTTTTAAGCAGTTTGTAGGTGTAATTTTATTGAAAACTGAAAGAAAAAAAGAGTTCATATTGTTGTTTGTAGTTATAATGCTTGAGTTTAGGTTCAAAAGGTAATAAAATAAAACGAAATTAATTAGCGGTATATACCTACTTGTCCGTAAGATACCTCAGAAATCTTATAATTTATTTTCTGCTTTTTAGTACGATTCTGTGATTTAAAAGTCTATTTTTTTATTTTTTTTAATCCTTTAGGTATAATTATTAAATTTTTATTATATAAAGTCTATAATAGTGGAATTGATGGTTTACTTACTTTTTATTTTATCAACTTGGTTCATGAATATTTTTTGATTGCATGCTCAATTTAGTAGGTTGTGTTATAATATACTAGGGGTGAGGGGTGTAGTAAATGGTTATAACAAGATGTATTATTTAATACACTTACTCACTCACTTATATTGTTTTATGGTATCAATCTAGAAAGAAAAAATTCTACTATGTCTCAGTTATTTTTATCTTTATTTCAACCAATGTTGTTCTAACCAATTGAGTACTTGAAAAAGTCTCGAGAGAGACGAAACGTTGTACAAAAATTGAAGAAGAACTTCAATAAAAAAACTTTGTCCAATAAACTGAATTTTGAATCTATTTAATACAAGGTTTATTCAGTATAAGTACAGAGGCACGGTGTGACAGGGATCTCGGTCATAAGTCAATCCGCTACCCTGATTATCAGAGATTCCTCGCTTAAGTATAATTATAATCAGGTCAAGCTTTTGCAATCTCAGCAATTACATAAGCCTGCTGTTTCCGCGTAGACTTATGTAACATGTCGAAAAGGCATATCACAACAGTTGGACGAGGTTGGGCGCTCCCCCCCCCCCCTAGGGCCTTCACTGCTAATTAGAAATATAGGAAATGAGCTCATGAGAGATGGCCTTCAAATTTTAAACATAATGAAAAATAACTTTTAAGGAGTTCGGTGTTGGTTCTAGGTGAAACATTTTAATATAATAATAAAACTTGAGTAAGATACGAGGTAGGTTTCACAAAAAAGAAATAAAACAAAATTGAGTTTTGAATTCGATATATTTTGGGGTTAGCCGAAATATATCGAATTCAAAACTCAATTTTGTTTTATTTCTTTTTTGTGAAACCTACCTCGTATCTTACTCAAGTTTTATTATTATATAATGAAAAATATTCAACAAGGACGCCTAGGGTAGGCTAATACAATCCAGAGGCGTATTTCGGTTGCATAAATATAGGCGGACAGCTTTCCTACTTTACAAAGTACCTGGCTTTTGTTAAAACCAATATATTCATAGTATTATAGTATTGATAAAAGTTTTGTTATTTATTACATATTTAGCCTTTTTCTAAAAAATAATGAAGTTTCGAATTCTTAAAAAATCATTCGTCATCTCATATTTACATTTTTCTAAAATATTTATTATTTCAGTAATTAAAACTTTTAGAACTGCTAATTTATTTAAAAAACTATATTCTGAAGGAAAAGAACTCATAGATTATTGTGCTATGACATTTTTGCTTCTATCAGGGTGAATTACATTATTCTAAATTATAGATATTCTTTTTATTGAGAAATATCAATAGAATTAGTATATTTTTATGCGGCCCGAACCATTTGTTTTTTAATTAAATACGTTCTATGTAAGCCAAAATGGTTGGACACCCCTGCTTTAGTAGTTAGAGTTGTTTATCGAAAGAGAAGTTCAAGCTCAAACCATCTAGATTGCAGATTATTATAGAGAAAATCTCATCAAAATGGATGACGTTTCGATATATTGTATTTCCGAAATTTGGCTGCCAGCTTAAAAAGGTTAAGACTGGTTTACAATACAGAGTTATTAAATGTTAATTTTAGTTAAGTATTTTAAAAAATAGTAGAAATCGAAATATTAATATTGAGATAATTTATTTTTTTAACTGTGAAATAAATAAGATTGCAGTTTCTTTGTGAATTAAAGTAAGTTTAATTTAATTTCAATAACGTTTAGTTTTTACTTCATTAATATACAATTTTAAATATTAAAATTAAAGGGTTATTAAAGAAAAAGAATGTCATCAGAAAGAAATTGGAGATTTTATTAAAAGACTATATTAAAAGAATTTAATTTATTTGAAGCCAGTGGAAAATTAACCAAAAATTTGAAAATGCTCTTAGATGTTATCCTTTGTATTAAACCAATCTCAAAAGAAATTAAAAGAGTATTTTCGACTGCTGGCCTTTTTGTCACTAAAATTAGGACACGACTCAACAACAATTCGGTTAATGCGCTAGTTTGTCTCAGAACTCATTTTAAATACTCTTCTGATATATTACTTTTTTTTGTTCTATTAGTAATTAACTTTTTGTTCTAATGAAAAAAATAAATGAAAATTTTAATTGTTTTAAAAAAATTAATGAAAATTTTAATTGTTTTTTAAATTAATAAATTTATTTTGATTAGTAAATCGGTTTTCCCGAGAATTCCGGGAATATTTTCGAAATATTCTCGTTTCCCGGAATTATTATTTGCCGGGAAGTGAGAAGCCCTAATTGTAACAGCATCCTGAGTGAAAATATTATTTAATAATCAACAACTCATGTTGCCATTATTATTATTTTACTTAATTTTCTCAGTATATTAAGTTTTATTTTATGAAATTTACAGTTATTTAAAATAAACACGGGGAGTCGGGTTAGCTCAGTCCGGCTAAAGCACTCGCTTCGGCATCGATCGATTATGACGATGTTGGAGTGGAAGGCCGGGGTTCGATCCTGGCTGGCAAATAAAAATTTCTACCTGCTAAAAACTCGGCTCCCTCACTAACCTTACTAACACTATACTTATGTGCTGTCTAAATGGGCTTTGTTCCCGGTGACATTAAATAAATAAAAAAATAAACACGTTTAAAAATAATTTTATACACTTATGAGTTGATTTCGCTCCAGAACGAACTTTCTACGAGTTTCTTTTACTTAATTATCAAGGGTGTCTAACGTTTCCAGTAAATTTGCTCTGCACAGAAACATCGTGTAAAATAATTTAAAATTTCGCTCTAGTTCAATCTATTCGAATTCATTTTAATTATAAGTATTATGATCATATTTATAGAGGCCAAAAGAATCTGAAAATTTCCTCAAATATAGTCAAAGCTCTTAGAAGCGTTGAAATGATATCTTGGAGGAAATTAGTGTTATCAATTTAAAAAGTTAATTATCTTTAAATATAAAAGTTTGGAAGTTATTTGAGCAAGGTAGGGGGGGGCGGGCAAGGAAGTCCTTTAACTTGCTTGTTCCAACTTGTTCTCTATGTCATTGAATTGGTTCTAGTGCGCTAGCAAATCTTGATCTCTTCTCCCAGAGCCGCTAATAAAAGCGCTAATTTGTCATATTATTAATTCAGTCAAATGGTGAATTCGCTCTGCAAGGTCTCCAATTTGTGTGACCCCTTTAAATTCCCTTTCACCCTTTGAGAAACTCTCTTGTAAAACTAATTGAAAGCGATTACCATTTTATTGTCTGTTCTTTAGACAGGAATTCGCCAATGTTTGCGCCTACAAACATTGCGCATGTCAACGGAGACGATGCTATTAATTTGTTTTTCAGAAAAAAGATATTTAGTCTTGGAAACATTTTTTAAAATAATGAAAATATAATATTATATAAAATAAAGAAAATTTTGAAAAATTTAAGAACCCTTTTTAAAATTCAAAATATAAAATACTAGGTAGGTTTCACAAAAATTCAGTTTTTTCAGTTTCCTCTGTGAACTCCTGAAGATGGGCTTATACCCCGAAATATATATAGAGTCATGCTAAACAACCATATTAAATCTTTTTATCAAACCTACCTAGTATTTTATATTTTAAATTTTTCAAAATTTTCTTTACTTTATTTAAAATGTTTCAAGAACCCACACCATTCTCCCTTAACAAAATATAATATTATATTTTTAAAAAATTTAATTTTTTATTTTGAAAATCTCTAAAAAGGTGAAAATAAATTTTTGATTATTTTTTTTAACTGATTAACAGATTCCTCTATATTTAATACGGAATGTATTTATATATTAAAAGCTTTTTACAATACATCTTTAAAATATCAAAAAATATATTGGTTAAAACTTCGAGAGTGAGCTTCAGGCCATTAAGAGTTTCTCCCATATGGTATTATTTTATTACATAGAAATTTTCTAATAGGACTGTTCTAACCTTCAATAATTCACCTTTCCCCGCCAACTATCTGCAAAATCCACAGAGAGCATACCGAATCTTGAAAACGTTTTCACTTTTTTTCCAATTCTTAAAAGAATTTAACTAAATACTCAATGGTTATGATACAATGCCAAACTACATTTAAAAAAAATTGCATACATTAAATGAATATGTATATTACAATCTCTAGTTCCTCTGAATTGTATTTCCGTCATAATAAACCAGGTACTATCTTGATTGCTGGAAGCTGGGTAATATACACACACAAATACACACATAGACATCCAAAAATCACTTTTTTTGGACTTAAGGGATCATGAAACATAAAGTACTGTAAATACTGAATTTCGAATTTTTTAACGATAATATTTTAATTACATGATATAAAATTCAGAGTGCTATAGTTTAATTGTGTCATTGTTGTGAGTGTTTTATGTTTCGTTAGATTGTGGACTTGGACAGATATGAATGTTAAGAAAATGAGTATATTAAAAGTGTATATATAGATGTATGTTAGTATAAAAGTAAATTTCGTCGCCTTAGAGTGTAAACCTGGTAAATCCATTTTTTGTCATATATTACATATTAATACCTTTCGAAAGAAAAAGAGATGCAGCATCGTCCAAGTAAAACTGCTTCTTAAAATTACTATCGTAAGTTGTAGAAAAAAAATGTGAAAAATAGTTTATTTCCTTAACAACAATATTAAATTTTGTTTGTTTTTTGTCTACCCTTTAAAATATCCTTAACGTGAGTTAGCAGGTTTACACTTTAATGCAACGATTTATCCTTCTTAATGTGTTTTGAGAATAGTTCTATTATATAAGAGATGTAATTTAGTTAATTGAGATTTGATTGTAAAATATAGTAATTAGAAAATCTTTAATTTCATATTCTAAAACCAGAGACAAGTGTTTATAATTTTTTTTTTAATTTGTTGAACATATCCATGTTAAAATGAAAATGAGTTATATGTACAGAGTGACAAATTCCAAATCTTGAACGAAATTGTAGATATGTATAAATATGAAATTGTAGATTTTATTTTGTATGATTGTATTATAATAGAAAAAAAATCTTCTAAAATGAATCGTTTTTCCAGTACTGCTGAAGATGGTTTACCAGTGGTGACCGAAACGGTCTAGTAAATCTATGAAATAAATAGTGTTAATTAACTGAAATTACTCCATTTGTTTAATTTGTGTGACTAAATACTAAACCCTAAAATTTATAATATTAAATTCTACAGAAATCCCTTAAGTTTTGGAAGAATCTTATGAGAATTTCGTTTCTAATTGTTTGGTAATGGAATTTAATCGGAAATTATTAATAAAGATCAAGGCTTAAAGGTATGGGCACAAGAATTTTTCCCGTTACCTACCGTTGCATTTGACGAGAGAATTTTACTTTTCCCAGCGATGAAATTTTTATAACTGGAATGGGATTTGATCCCCCATAATATGACTTGTATTTAAAGAGATAATTGAAATTCGTGTGATGTCCACACAAGTTTTTATTTTTAATAAGATTCCCTCTACACAAAGGTTCTCTTTATTTCTTTGTCTTGATTTTGCTAATATTGATGATTTTATTTTAATTAAGTGTTGTTTGTCTGAAAATACAAAGATTCCAAGGAGTGATAATATTTCTGTTTCCTTGGTTCTCAGTCAACATGTTGTTAATTACTTAAATTAAATGCTCTTTCTCAGCGAGATGAAAAACAAGAATAGAATTTGGTTTCACTTTTGAAGCTATAGCAGATGTTAGATCCTTCTTTTTCTTCCATTATTACTACCATTATTCTTTGACTGAATAATTTCTATGAAATTCAATCCTAAATGAAATTTAGATTCCATCTTTCAATTAGAAGTTTATTATTAATAGACATTTTCTATCTAATTAATACATGTATAGATGAGAGGAATAGATATTGAAAATGATTAATATTACAATGTATAAGCCTTTAATATACTATATACGTTATATATGCATAAAAGGATGTTTGTTTAAATGTATGTATGAATGTTTGCTATATTTCTAGAACCTTTGTCCGACTTGGATCAAATTTCTTGAATTTTTGCATTTGTGAAAGAACTACCTTAATAAATATTGACTAGAAATAATTATTATATATTAAGGATAAATAAGATGCTATAAATCATTGCTTATCAATCAAACTCTGGGCAAAATACTAATTTTTTATGCTAGACATAGTTTATACTACAGAATCCGAAGCCGTTTCATCGATCTAATACTGTGTGAAAATATTTTTGACATTTTAAAATTTTAAGGGATGTGTAACATCCACAGCATTCATGGACCGCACGCCACTGATGTATATTTTTTTATTTGCATCAAGCAATGGACAATCTCATTGATCTCTCTTCATGACTTCATACACATTTCTTCAGTAACATTTCGTATTTTTTAGACTTAAGGGAGTTCGAGAGAGCTTATCTATTTTGTTGATCTACGAAAAACCTTTTGTATTTTTGCAGAGTGACAACTTCTGCCTACTAAAAGTTTTAATTAAAAACAATTGTTAATAATGAGGTTAATTTCGAATAAAAATCTGTGTTTTGTTAATATTAATAAAAAGAATATTGAAATAATTTTTTTCTCTTTATAAAAACATTTATTTAACACAAAAACAATTTCAAGAAATAGAGTTGGAATTCTACACTTGTGCTTTTGTTATATTCTGTTGGCTGCAAATAGCTTTTTATTTTTATATTTATAAATAACTAATTAACTAGACTGTCAAATCTCTTGAAAAATGTATCATTCGATTCATAAAAGTTGAATTATTGATCTGTATAAATTTGTTGAAAATGCAATAATTTGTATAGAAGTTATAGCCATTTAAAAACTCGGCCCATTTACTTCCATGTTAAAAGGACAATTTTCAATCATTTATTTCTCGGAAATGGGACAGACGATCAACTTCAAATTTCGGGAATAAATATTTAATACATCAATGATAAAAATTTGGAGAATTTTCTTATAAAAATGATAAGCAGTCACGAACCTCCTTAAGTGATGAAAAGCATAATAATTTGTGTTACGAGTTGAATTCGAGTTAAATTTGCTTGGGCAATCTTGAATAAATTTTCTTTTTTGCTATATATGTTATAGGTATAATAAAGTGTTTAATCAGGATAATCTGGAAGGATTTCGAAAGAAAGTGTACAATGATGACATACTTACCATACAAGTATTATTATCATTTCCATCCATGATGTGTATTAATGAGAGTTTTTTAATGGGAATTAAGGACAAGTTTTTGGTTTTATTTTTTTATTTTTCACCAATGTTTCGTCGACTTTGCCGACTTGTTTAGGGTTTCAAATAGTTACATCACACATTCGTCTAAAATACATTATATTTACAAAGAGAAACAAAGAGGTTGTCCTCTGCTTGATGCAAATAAACATACACACATATATATCGAGATGATATATCTGTATATATATTATTTATTTGTTTGAGACTATAGTTTCGAAGACTTGGTCTTCATCATCAGTCTTTCTTCAATTATAAATGTTTTTCATGTACTCAATATCATATGGATATTGAAAACTTGAGTGTTCTTTCATCACTGGTGGTCGACTTGGAACCAACAAAGACATTTTCTTTTCGGTTCACATTCAAATATATTTCCTTTCTCCTTATTTTACAACGAGAAAAATTGACAATAGAAGGGTTTTTCTTTTCTTTTATCTTTTGTTAGCAAACATCTTCAGCAGATTACTATTTGACAGCTCTATTTGATTGTTCAAGCAAAGTTTTGAATTTCTATTGAATGATTTCAAAATTTCTAAAGATTCGATTGCGCTTAATTAATTTTGGGTTCTTTTCTCCTTTTATTAATCTAATACCTTCTGGGAAGGAGTGATTGTTTGAATTTAAATGTTTCGCAAAAGAATTTTCGCACTTTTTATTTTTAAAATCTCTTATGTGTTCATTTAATCGAATTTTCAGATTTCTCTCTGTCTTCCTCTACATTGATTGCTTCGCAATCTTTGCATTTCAAACTATAAACCCTTTCTTTTTCTATATTTGGTAATTTGTCTTTTTTATTTGAACCAAAATCTTTTCCTAGAGTAATTGGAGTTTTGAATACTGTTTTGAACACTAATTTTTTCATTTTTTTGTTTTAATTTTTCCGAAATTTGTCCATAATATGGGAGAACTATTCTAGGATTTTCTTTTTCTTTTTCATTCTTTCTTCTATCAAGCAGAGGACAACCTCTTTGTTTCTCTTTGTGAATCAACAACTCTGCTACTCTCGGCAAAACAAAACACTTTTCAATTACATTATATTTCTTTATCTCTTTACCAATGACCATCAGAAATTCAAAATTCAAAAATCCGGTACATTCACGTAAACAATAATCAGATAAACAGTTTCAGAAACAATACAAAAAGAAACTGTTTATCTGATAATTGTTTTACGTGAATATAGCGGATTTTTCGAATTTTTGAATTTCTGATGGTCATTGGTAACAGTGATAAAGAAATATAATGTATTTTAGACGAATGTATGATGTAACTATTTGAAACCCTGAAGAAGTCGATAAAGTCGACGAAACGTTGGTGAAAAATAAAAGAATCACACAAAACACTTGTCCTTAATTCCCATTAAAAAACTCTCATACTTACAAGTTGAGTTCGAAATAATTTTAAAAGAGGATGAAGTGATTTAAATTTTAAGTCAAGTATAGAATCAAACTGACGAATAAAAAATATAAAATTACCCATTTGAGTTAATTTTTCAACTGTTATTAAACGTTAATAAAATTAAAATTTATTTTATTTAAAAAATACTGTTAAAAAACCTACCGATTTACCACATATTAATATAAATATAACGGTTAACTGATCAAAACTATTCCCAGTTACCGTTAATTTAGTCTCGACTATTTATCAACTATATGATTATGATTATATTAATATCCATTTTAGTGATATCTTTGCGAAAAATGTGTCGTGTCTCTGTTCGATAAGTCAAACAAACAATTCCTTTTTTAGCCACGTGCGCTATTGTCTGGACAGACCTCAATAAAATTACTTATTAATGGAGTCGATCAATCTTGGAGGGATGCCGTAGGGAGCAATTTCGGCTGGCTATTTCCGTCTCTATTCACTTTGCGATTTGAAAAATGTATTAGTCCCCGAGTACAAAGAATAAAAATAACCTTTATTAACTAAAAAAGATATGACTATAAATAAAACATTTAACATTTCAAAGGTGAATCCTTCTGTGAAAAAAACTCAAAATTGATCAATTATTATTAACGTCACAAATTAATCATAGATCAGTGAATAGTGAATAGCGAGACATCCGCGATATCTTATAAATTATTATACGAGCATGTTTAATTATATACCAGCCTAAAGTACCTACTTAATAATAATATTTTTGTCTTTAAAAAAATAATATTTTAGAAAAAGTATAATTGGATTGTTCATTGTAGCCATCAATCAATCGTTAAATTAAAAAATTATTGATTATGATAAGTTATCAAAATATTCCGGCACTTCAATTTTAAACTTTTGTGACAGCTATCTTAGCCATGTGAATTCACATAAAGTCAACATCTTTATCTTTTTGGTCATAATTCAATACATTTTTAGTCAAAAATTTTAGAAGTTATTTAGATATATGGAGCTAAGTAATACATTTCTAAAAATAAAATAAAACTTATGGAAAAAATGAAGATTTTGCCATGACTCGGTACGCTCTCAACTTATCGTCACCTTAATAATAATAAATAATAAACTTAAATATAAATTAACTTAATTCACTTATGATGTCCGTCCCCAAAAATTACTACAATCTTATATAAATTATAACAATTTATATTTAATCTATACCGTTTTTATGACATTCACTGTCTTAAAATTTCAATAAAATTATTCAAAAAATGATGTTATCTGCATTTCTGAACAGAAAGTTATAAAGCCAGAGCGCCGATTACTTTACTGGTTAGAAATACAAATATATTGGCCCAAGAAAGAATTTTCTGCATCTTTTTGAGTTATCGTGAGTATCGGAATCTAGGCAGAGACATTCAGACAGAAGAATCATGTTAGATTCGAGTTGGTGGTGTATCAGAAGGAGAAAAATAAAAATACAAAGATTTTTTTATAAATTTACTCTATATATTTCGAGCTCTTAACTCATCGTCAGGAGAACATTGACTGAAGATAAAGGGATGACACTATAAACCAACACCGCGTTCCCTAAATTCGAGAGAAGAATCATGGTTGAAAATGATTTTTCTTCACCTTTCAGACATTTTTAATCACAATGAGAAAAAATTCAGCGAATTTAATTCTTGGAGCATGCGTCTGCTTCATGGGCGTAACGAAAAGTAGAAATATAAAAAATATTAAAAAAACATTTTTTTTCCTTGACCTCGGGAACTAGGTGCCCATTTAGCCAGTCGTCACAAATTCACGAAGAATAGGTGTATAACCAAATAAAATAAAATAAAATAAAATAAAAAAACAGATGAAAATAACAAAATAAATAAATAAAATCATTGGAAAAAGCACTTAAATGCAACATATAAAATAATAACAACTGAAAATCAAAGAATTTAAAAATGCACTAGAAAGTATAAAATAATTATCTAATTTAGTACAACATGAAATCACTATTTGAAGTCAGTGCCAAACATACCATATATTTTGTATGAGATATGAACCAACCCAAGCCAAAGGTATTACTATTACCCTACCACTGTGCGAGCAGCTGCCACCCCATCCAGCTACATTCTGTGTCGTATTCATTTTACATAAACCCACATAAATCGCCAATTATTTTAATATTTCTATGTTTCAATTATTTAACACTTTTCCATTCCCAAACAAGAAATACCATATGTCCAGGGTGCGACCAATATACAAGAAAAACCACATTGAGGAGCCTTCAAAAGGCAAAAGGGGAACTCCAGTCATCTACCCTCAGTAATCATATTACAATTTATATTCCTCCGGGTCAGTAATGGCGCACTGTTGGTAATCCTAATAACGAATTTTAAACATTCATTATTTTCTTCTTCCAATTTATATGTTAAAATTTACCTTAATTTTTAATAGGCCTAATTTTCTACTTAATTTATAAATTTAAAAATCAAATATTAGATGTTAAAATGAAAACATTATTTAATTAATACACGAATAATAAATACTTTAAATGTTTCCTAATTTAATTAACATCAAGAAGAAATTTAATTATAACTTTGAACATACGTATAGTTTAGATTTCCTAACGAAAAAGCAGAGTAAATAAGCTTCTATTTCCGAATATAATAAATTAAATATTTCAACTTGTACGTTTCCCAACACTTAATATGATCTAATAATTTCGACAAAGTGAAGTTGATGTTGGTAAAATGAGAAATCCTAAGTGGGTTGCCTTCTGACTGTTATTAATTCCCTATACCTGGCTTGTATTTATTATCCCTGGCCAGAGCTGTTTAATGCGTCCCCGGCTGCAACGCATCCTTCATCTCCGTTCAAATAAAGGGTTCACCAACTCAACTCCCTACCTAACTCATCCAGTTGTATCTAACTTGTTCACAACTTGATTAGTTAAACTGTTCAAACAAAAATAAGACGGAAGAAGGATATGAGGGGCAGAGCGAGAGTGAGTAGAGAACGATCAACTCTTTTAACTTACTCTTCTTTGATATGCATCTTTAAACATACAAGAAGCAAATAATCTAAGATAAATAACTGCCAACTAATTTATTTTCAAGATTATTTAATTTATATCAACGTACTTTCTTCTTAGAGACCTGTTGATTTGAAAATCATTTCTCCATTTTATAAGTAAATTTGCTCGGATTTTTTTTAACGATTGTTTTGTCCTATGTTATATAAAAAGGTTAACTTAGTTCACAATTGAAAACATTTTGTTTGCCCGAAAGTAAAAGAGTTGTTCATAAAGAGAAATCAATGAGGATGACCTTTGCTTGATGCAAATAATCATATACATATCGATGGCCTAGTACAGTGATGGCGAACCTATGACACGGGTGTCAAAAGTGACACGTTAAGACATTTTGGAATCGTTTTCCGGATGGTCTTCGCTCAATAAGAGTCAACAGAATTGCTCTCAAGTCACTAATGTGAAGAATAGTAATTAGGTTTTATTTTTGAATAAATAAATATTTCAAAAATATTAATCGGTGATTTTTGTCATAATGATTATGTGATGTCTAACTTATGAAATATAATAATATATGAATTATGTATGTCTAACTTGAAATAATGAAGTTAAATAAATTTATAATTTTCTCGTCAATATATTAAAGAATAATTAACATATTAACGAGAATTGTTTTGATCGCGATTTTTAGACATGATATATATTGCGAGACTACTGCTGGTAGATGCTATTGGAGTTTGCTGAGTCTTAACAATTCTCGTTAATATGTTAATTATTCTTTAATATTTTGATGAGAAAATTATAAATTTATCAAAAATATGTTTGTTTTTTTAATAGGGCTTCTACTATCACCAAATTATGAATATTTCTAGATGTGACACGACACCAGAGTTAAGTCAGATTTTTTCCTAAACACACCAAACTGATAAGGTTCGCCATCACTGGCCTAGAATGATAGCTACGTAACTCAAAAATGCAAACTTTACAGGAAAAGCAAAAAAACGTTCCAGTTCTTTAAAAGTAATGATGCTTACTCAGAAGTCAGTACCTAAATTTGTTATATTTTATAACAAATATGCATAATACCATCAAATGTTAAAAAGTTTATATTTTGTTTTTTAATTGTGACTTACAAGGTTTGCTAACTTGTAGGAAAAAATGAGTTGTTAGGTATTCCACCTTAATTTTTAGTTATGAGTATTTATCACTTATAACCTTATTAGAGATTTGAGATTTTCTTAATAAAAAAAGGTACAATTAATGTAATGTTCAAAAAAATATGATTATACTACATTACAATGAATAAATGTTCTGTTGACTCACAAAGTTTATCTTTGAAAATGGATCTTTTAAAGTGAAAACCCCGTATCATTGACTTAGGAATATTTCACGATTATGGCTTGGCCATTATCCACTTGTATACGTGGTTTTCTTTGTTACCCTAACTTGGGTTAACAAAAACTTTCAGTCAGAGAGAGTTTTGTCTTAAGGGTTTGGCTACTGGCCCGGCAAGCTTAGTTAGCGCTTGGGTTCGTTTCCTAAGGGGACGAACCTCTCGATATGCAATGTAAAAATATTTCAACTAATATCTATGATGTCCTTTAAAGTTAAATTCATTTAAAAACTTTCTTGATTTAAAGGATTATTTTTTTCCGACACTCAAGTATTGTGAGATACGAGCTTATCCATCTAATAACGTATAAAAGTTATTTGAGTTTTTTTTTTGAGATACGAGGTTTACATTCTAGGCCATCGATACATCTCAGGGATGGATGAAGGCAGTCTGGAAATAAACAAGAGACTACTTTTAACAAATAATATTTATTGAAAATGTTTTCCCTTATAATATTGCTTCAAAACCGACGCGACATTTTGCAGGAAGTTCTCTCCTTCCTCAGGGTTCAAAATGGTCAAGGAAGGAAGAATACTATGTCACCACTTTTCAACAAGGGGATGCTGTCCAAAAAGTACCCTTCATTTTTTGAAATTTTATTTTAATATTTGCCTTTTTTTGCAAATTTCATCGAATACGGTATCAGTTTCGTTATTTTTCAAATTTAACATTATATTAAAAAAAACATATTTAGGGATCTTTTCCCAAACGGATACTGCTTTGTCAGTAAGGGTAAAAGTCAGAAATTAATTCTTCTGACTTAAACTGCACAGTCCCTGAGATGGAATTCGACCATCTTCCACAATGAATCAGACTGTCCTTTAAGAAAATCTTTAATTTCTCCTAATTCTATTGCTATAAGCAAGCTATGACTTGTCTATAGCACTCTTAGTTATTTGCGATCTTATATATTGAGAGTTCTTAGAAATGGATTATTCCAAATTTTCTAGAATCATCTTTATTTATTCATTTTTTTTTTGTATTATTACTATTTTATTTACCTAATAGTTCCTCAGGGAGAACAATTTTTATTCGTCTAAAACTCTTCTGAACTTTTCTTTGACATGCTTGAACTGGAAGATATACCAGGCAGAGACGTCAAACCTTCTATCCGTACCCTTTTAGAAAATCATTCATTTTAATTGGCCCTTGAAACTTTGCAACAATATTATTTCATTTTGAGAACGAATATACCTACTTTTAAAAAATAAAAAAAAACGTTTTTTTATAGAAATATTTGAAATAACGGATAATAATTTGAAAATTTACGGCTCGTTCTGAAATTTTGAAGTCGACCTTAAATATTTATGAAAATACTCCAATTGTTTAAAATTTTAAGGATGCGCCGCATCCACAGCATACATATTGAACTCACGCCACTGATACCTATATATATTTATTTATATATATTGTATAATTTATTTGTTTTGAGACTATAGTTTCGAAGGTTTGACTTTTATCATTAGTTTTTCTTATTATAAATATTTTATCTGTTATTTTTCATTGGATCAACAATCCGATTGGATATATAAAATTCAATTTTTTGTTATCGCAAGCTAGCCACATAAACGATAATCATGGTAAATATCTTCTACGAGAGCAAGTTTCTTTTCTTTTTCTTTTTTACTTTATTCAATGCGAAGCTCTCGCCGAGAACGTAAAGTGCGATTTTTTCATTTAGTGTACTTGCGGATGGATGGATGGATGTTATCGTTTTTGGCCCACGATTTACCACACCGTTGCACCGAATGAAATGAAATTGAAAACCTACCATTCTTTCAACAAAATGAAGCTCTGATTAGTTTTTGGTATATATCGGCCAACAAACATTAGTACTTTATTTCAGTACTTTTTAGTTTTTTCTAAATATCTTGAAAATGACTTAACAAATTTGATGAAATTTAATATTCTAATTAAGTACCTTGGGACCACAAAAAGGTTAAATAAAGTATTAAGTAAATTATATTGATGTTTTGACTATTAATGGCAACCTCAAGCTTGAGTTGTTTGCCATAAAAGAATTTAGTCTTTTGATTTTAAGTCGATTCTTCTACTTTTTCAGTAAGGTTGCCATTAATAGTCAAAACATCAAAAATGGAATGCAATAAGGTTATTCCTCTAGTATTAGATAAGAATCGATCGTTATTTTCATTTTAAGTCGATTCCTCCATGTCTTCAGCAATGGTTACCAATAATAATCAAAACGTCAAAAATCTAATGTAAAATTGTTATTTCTCTAGTATTAGATGAGAATCGATAGGTATTTTTGATTTTAAGTCGATTCCTCCATGTCTTCAGCAATGGTTACTAATAATAACCGAAACATCAAAAATCCAATGTAGAATGGTTATTCCTCGACTATTAAATGATAATAGATCATTATTTTTGAATTAAAGTCAACATGAACTGCAAATTGCAAGTGATATCTGATTAATAATAAAGGAATAAACATATTAATATTTCAAGTGAATTTGGATAAAGTTTAGCAACGATCCGTTTTTTAATTAAAAATTTACCAAACCTTCTATTTCATCAATCATTTTTATGCTTATATTTATTCAAGTATCTGTATTTTTAAATTAGTACCAGAATAGTCTAATTGCTTGACTATTGAGTTTTCTTAAATGTA
Organism: Forficula auricularia; assembly: GCA_024734495.1. NCBI lineage: Eukaryota > Metazoa > Arthropoda > Insecta > Dermaptera > Forficulidae > Forficula > Forficula auricularia. Next base: position 2,698,295 of record JALMQS010000070.1, read on the forward strand.
ATTTATGCAGCTCCCACTAGCATAAACTTGACCTTCTCTCCTAGAGCAGAGTGTTCCCAACCCTGTGCACCTGCGGGCGCCATGGCGCCCGCGGAACGATTCGTATGTGCCCGCCTCTCACTATTCGACAGAGACAGAATTTTTTTCATAAACGTTATTTTAAAATACGCCGAAGGCGCCAAATCACAAGGCACATAACTCTGATTGTTTCTGCGATCATCGGCTCACTTCGGGTTTTCCGCGTGTACATGGAGTGATGCGCAAAAAGCATTCCCCGCCTGGAACCGCGTTGTTGTCAATGTGATTGCTGCCCTGTTCGGGTCGCGACAGTTAGATAAGAGACATGTTCGTCAGACGAAACACGAATTAGGAGTTTTCTATAAAAAAAATTAACAGGCTAAAAGCGAGGTGCGTAATTTATTGTATTCATAAGCGATGATCTATTAATAAACTATTATTATTGAGGAGATAGTTATAGTTCTTGTTATAATATATTTATGCATATAATGCAGAACAGACTTGCGCTATAACATTGATATTATATTGTAGTTCAATTATTATTTTTTTATTATTTATTTTAGCCCTAAAATGAGTGGACCAAGTAAAAGACAACGAACCTATAATTTTAACACTGACTGGGAGGAATCATATTGTTTCGTTAATTTGAAAAATAAATGCGTTTGTTTATTGTGTGGTAGTAGCATTGCAGTGCCGAAAAAACATAACGTTGAACGACACTTTCAGACAAATCATGGCACTTTTAATGTGAATTATCCTCTTAAATCTGAAGTAAGAAAGAAAAAAATTTGTAATCTAAAATCAAGTCTAACAGCACAACAGACTGTTTTCACTAGACATGTGGAAAATTCTAAAAAGGCCACTATTGTTTCTTTCAAAATATCTCACATGCTCGCAAAAAAGAAGAAACCTTTCATTGATGGTGAGTTGTTTAAGGAACTATTTTTGACTGGTGCCGATTGTTTGTTTGATGGATTTTCTGACAAACGTGAGATTGTCTCAGCAATACAAGACTTACAGTTGTCAAATAACACAGTCACAAGAAGAATACATGCAATTTCAACAGACATACAAACTCAGTTAAAAACTGACTTGGAAATATGTGACTGTTTCTCGCTACAATTTGACGAGTCAACAGATATATCAGACACCGCACAGTTAGCAGTTATGGTGAGAATGGTGTTTAGTAACTTCACAGTAAAAGAGGATATGTTACAAATATTACCTATGAAAGGACAGACAAGGGGTGAGGATATTTATAATACATTCAAAACATACGCCAAGTCAATAAATATGCCTTTGCACAAGCTGTCTGCAATAACCACTGATGGGGCGCCAGCAATGATGGGTAAAAACAAAGGATTTATTGCCCTCTGCATGAAGGATGATTCATTTTCAAACTTCATGTCCTACCATTGTATTATCCACCAGGAAGCTCTGTGTTGTAAAATTTTGCCATTTGAACACGTCATGAAAATAATTACAAAAATAATCAATTCTATTCGAGCAGCTCCTTTGCAACACCGACTTTTCAAGGCCCTGTTAGAAGATACTGAAGATAAAGAACATGATCTTATTCTGCATACTGAAGTACGTTGGCTCAGTAAAGGAAAGGTTCTTACAAGATTTGTGAGTTTAATTGAAGAAATAAAAACATTTATAAACGATAGAAAGGAAAATTATGATGAACTAGCTGACTCTGGCTGGCTGATTGATTTGGGATTTCTCACAGACATCATGGAAAAATTGAATTCTTTAAATTTGGAGTTGCAGGGTAAAGACAAAAGCATAGCTGAAATGATAAGCTCTGTAAAGTCATTTAAAGCTAAATTGGATTTGTTGATATCACATCTGCAGATCAATTCTCTCGTGCATTTCCCACATATGAAGAAAATGCTAGGGGACAATGAATTAAATGGGACATTATTTATTAAGCATCTTCAAGAGTTAAAAAAACAGTTTGAAGAGAGATTTTTGTAGTTTAAACATATTGAGCCAATAGTTTCCTTCTGTATCAATCCTTTTACTTGCCAAATAAATGTTATGGAAATAGCCGCATGTATTGCAGATTTTGTTCAAGGTAAGACAGAAGAACTAGAGTTAGAAATTTTGGACCTTAAGAATGATATTTTGCTAAAATCCTTAATGTCAGAGGACTTTTGGAATACAGTGGATAGAGAAAAGTTCCCATTGTTGAAAAAAGCGGCATATAAAATTGAATCATTTTTCGGTTCGACATATTTATGCGAATCATTGTTTTCAAACATGAACTTAATAAAATCAAGATATAGATCTCGACTCACCGATGAGCATCTTTATGATTGTCTGCTAACAGGATTATCGTCATACGCTCCTAATTATGAAGCTCTGGCCAATGAAATGCAATGCCAAAGATCACATTGACTTTATTATATTTTTTAATTAAATGTTTTCTTTGTATTTGTGTGTTTTGTTTACTTTCTTTACGTTTTGTAAATACATTTCTCTGTGTGTATGCAATTTGAAAAAAATGCCAAATAATTTTATTATTTTGAAACATTTTTGTTTATTATTTATTAATACATTATGAATATAAGAAAATAAGAAAATAAATTATGGGAAAATGACAAGTTATGGAAGGAGTTTGTCGATTTAAAATAGGTGGTGCCCGCCACCCTACCGATATTTTAGAATGTGCTCTAGAGTAAAAAAAGGTTGGGAACCCCTGCTCTAGAGAGTATTTTAAGTAGATGTAGACAGAAGCTTGCCAATGGGCTTACTTTTTAAAGTATAAACCACTCTATTGAAATGAAAATCCAATGTATTAATATTTACTAGTGAGGGTGTTATATTAAACATTTGATTAAGCATTTAAATATTTCACTATTTGCCAATCAAATAAACAAACAGAAACAGTCTACTAGTCTAGACTCTGGAGAACCTGAAGTAAATAAAAACCTTGAAGATTGGTTTCTCTAAATTGTGAATCTCTATAGGCAAAGTGTAAATGTTAATTTGTTGATGCTTAAACATGCCTTTTGATGGAAGGTTTTATAATTAAATTTTGTGTATTTTATTATGAAATTTTCCACCTCTTTAATGACAGGCAACCAGGAAGATGCTAAGTTTAGAACATTATAATCTGCAAGTGAATATTAGTAAAAATACTACAATGTTGGCTTTCATTACCATCACAGACTACTTTTTTACAAATCCAGGGTAGTATTTTATTAAAATAAATACATTTTAGTGAATATAATGAGATTATTTGTGTAATTTTAATCAAAACTAGTATGGTACCATTTGTAATCCTTTATTAAACAGAGTATAAATTACTAGATAAGTCTATGGCAAATTCAATATTGTCATATCTATTTGAACGTATCATAGTAAAAATGACATTATTTATGTAAAATTTATTATATTCCATTGTATTACTTTAGTGTTAGAACAATATAGCTTCAATAAATGATTTCTTAGCCTATGATAAACTTTTTGGAATTAGATTGGTCAGATACTGGGATCTATATAGCTCTCCCCAAAAAAGCAAAAGATATTTCTGACCCTTTATATTTAATGACCATCTGAATCGCACTTCAATTGAAATTATCTTTGTCAAAATACTAATAAATTATCAAAAATGAAAACTTTTATATAAAATATAATTATTCCAAATTTGTATTATAAGTTAACCAAATTAAGCATACCGAATAAAAATTAACAAAATACATAAACAATAACTCAACTACTAATGCAGGGGTATCCAACCTTTTGGCTTACACGGGCCGCATTTGATGAAAAAACAAATGCTTCGAGCCGCACAATTCTATTGATATTTCTCAATAAAAAAGAATAGTTACAATGTAGAATAATGTAATCCACAATGACAGAAGCGAAAATGTCATAGCACAACGATCTATGAGTTCTTTTCGTTCAGAATATTGTTTTTTAAATAAATTAGCAGTTCTAAAGTTTTAATTCCTAAAATAATAAATATTTTAGAAAATGTAAATATGAGATGAAGAATGGTTTTTAAAAATTCGAAACTTCATTATTTTTTTAGAAAAGGCTAAATATGCAATAAATAAGAAACCTTTTATCAATACTATAATACTATGAATTTATTGCTTTTAACTAAAGCCAGATACTTTGTAAGGTTTAGGAAAACTGTCCGCCTGTATTTATACAACAGATATACGCCTCTGGATTGTCTAGCCTACCCCACAGGCGTCCTTGTTGAATACTTTTCATCATGTTTAAAATTTGAAGGCCATCTTTCATGAGCTCATTTCCTATATTTCTAATTACCAGTGGGGGCCCTAAGGGTGGGTTGGGCGAGCGCCCAACCTAAATTTTCTCGTCCAACCTACTAAATTGAGCATATAATCAAAAAATATTGAAGAACCGAGTTGATAAAATAAAAAAAATGTAAACCACCGATTTTACTATTATAAACTTAACATAATACAAAAAATTTGGAAAGTTTGCTCGATTGTTTATCAATATTATTTAAAGAATAAAAATAATTATATATATACAAAGGACAAAAATTCTTTAATAAAATTCGGACACTGATTATATTTTTTCACATTAAAGATAGTTTGGATAAAAACGAAATTCTAATTATTCAACTAATGAATATACCATATACCTAATAATAATTATAATATTTTTTTTCAATTTTTTGATCAGTCTTAGAATTCACAAGTGAGTATTATTATAATAAAAAAGCTAGAATCTCACGGCTGTAATTCTTATTCTCGCCTCCAGTAACAACTTCCCAAATGCCTAATATACTAGTATAAATAAAATGTGTGGGGTATCATAACTCGAGAATGTCTGAAAAATTTCAAAAAAATTGGTTTACATGTAAAAATAAATACCTTTCCACTTAGAATATATGGTATACTGTTGGGATTCATGATCTGACAATTTATTTTATTTTTTTATTATTTAGTAGAAAGTAGAAGAAAAAGGAATGAAGGTAAAACCTAAGATAAAATATAAAATAATTTTGAGTGGTAAAGTTTACATTTATTAGAATGGAGAATCCAATATATTAAATTTTATGAAATTAAATTATAAACCAAGCCTCGAAATATTATTTTGTTTCTCGTTTGTTCTGTCTGAAAATATTGCTTTTACTATATAGAAGCTACGTAGGCTAATTTAATGTTGTGCTTGTATCAAAATAAGATTGGGAGAATATTTTTTTTTTATCGTCGAGTAATATGCTTTAAGAAATAAAATATTTATTATCTCATGTATTTTTCAGTGTGGCTCCGCTTTTTTGATTTTATATACCGGCGGTACCTTGACGTTTTGGCAGAATTTAGGGTGAGGAGGGTTGTGTGGGGGGGGGGCGTACAAACGGGCGCACTGTATGGTTGTCAGTTGGCTTGTGTGACTGCCAGTCATGGTTCTGACTAGATTTGAATACTGGGATAAACAAACCCGTGGGCTGATGCCATTAGTCTACCGCGTTGAGTGATGGACCACCCTGGCTGCGGGATGGAGCAAGAAAGGGGGGTTCAATGAATGGGGTACAGGGGGGCTCTCGGGGGGTTGCATGCAGCTCAAGGGGTAGAGGAGTTCTGACGAACACTCAACGGCGCATTCATAAGCAACTAACTATTCGATCATACAGACACACTACAATCAGGGACTATTACTTTGCATTCCTACCTGTCTGTCAGGCGGATGTCACCGGCATATTCGAGTCACGATCTGAAACAAGAGAATAACACATGTTCAACCTCTGGACATAATGGATCAACTCTATAATAAGCCTATCTCTAACGAACAATTTCACGAAATTTGATTTTAATATAGGTAGTATGTATCTGTTTTAAAATAAAAAATGTTAAATATTTCAGAAACCAAGAAAATTGCAATTTGATATGAAAGGATCCTATACTTAAAAAAATATGAGATTATTTCTTTAGGTGGCAGAATTTGGTTCAAATAATAAAATTCTCGCTGCACTAGACCAGGGCGTGGCTAACGTATGGCCTGCGTATCACCAAGTGACCTATTTGATAATTTCAAGATACCCGTTCGAATTACGAAAATGAAAAAAGTCACATGCAATCTTCAAGGGAGGCAGTGGGTAAGACTCGTGACTTCACTCGGTATTGACTCTCGCCTTAGTGAGAGCAATATTCATCTTTGTCAAAAATGCAAGGCGCCTCATCAAATCCAGTGGAAGGCAATGAGAAACCACCCTTGTGAAGAATTTCCCCAGAAAAATTACAACGAAGATGATACTCTACATAGTAATCGACGACTCAACAATATGACTGTTTCAAAATGAAAAATGCGAGAGGTGAACCGCGATTGGAATTAGGTGTACACGTCTTTGGAATTATGTGGAATTATTTTGGAATTCATTAGATATTGCCCCTTCATCTATTGTCTTCTACTTGGAAATGAAAGTGGAAGTGGAAGTAGGTGTTCACAATACTAGGTCGCGGTTCACCCCTCGGAAAAATACCTTTTGTTTTTGTTATTGTTTCACTGAGAGTAGTAGAGTTCTTGACTCATAAAGAGAAATCAATGAAGTTGTCGCTTGATTGATGCAAATAAACATTACGAGTTATCACGAATATTATTATGTACATATTTACATATTTATATTCGTTATATATATATATATATATATATATATATATATATATATATATATATATATTATTAGCTTATTTACATCAAGCAGACGACAACCTCATTGATTTCTCTTTATGAAAAAGCCGAAAAGTCTTTTTAATAGTCACATTTTGGTTGATTTGGACTCGTAAACCAAAAAGGTTGCCGACGTCTGTACTAAACTTTCTGATCGATCTGCGGGTACATTTTAAGGATGTTCATAAAAGAAATAGCTCCTCAAAATTAGGGAGCGAGTCACAATAAAATTAGTATTATAGAATCTCAAAGACCAGAAAAAAATTATTAACTAGCATGCTTAGGGAAAGTAGTATAAGTAAAAAATTGTCAAAATATATATTTAAGTCGAGGGGTGAACCGCGACCTAAAATCGTGTAATTCCACTTCCACTTTCATTTCCAAGTAGAAGACAATAGATGACAATAGATTATCTAATGAATTCAAAAGTAATTCCAAATAATTCCAAAGACGGTGTACACCTAATTCCAATCGCGGCTCACCCCTCGATTTAAGTGAATTTTCTGGATATTTAGATGTTTATACACTGATGACATTGTTTGAACGATTTTTTTCTTGTTTACTTATACTTCCAGCACAGTAGATATATTTAATTTAATTTTAATATTCAAAAGGGGAGTGTATATTTATGGTAATGTCATCATGATGGCCACATGAGTTTATGATCTGTGAAAATTATTATGTTGAGCTTATAAGTTGATTTTTGTTAATATATTGATAATAAACTAGTATAAAAACAAATAAGAAAGATTTTTTTAAGAATTTATTAAAAATGTCAACCAATTGAGAGGAAATAAAAACATTTACGAAATTTTTTTTTATATATATTCTACCAAGGATTGATTGAATGAAGTAATTTTTTTTTTTTTTTGTTCAAATTCAGAGTGTATATAGTCCCGATGAGAATGCAAACTATAATTAATCACGCAATGAGACAAGACAGTTGAATGTTTCGCCTCCTTCGGGAAAGATCTATCTTTGTTGAAGGCCCAATTTACGGCCTCGAAGACATTTCGGGCTTAAAAAATCTAACTTTATATATGAAACCTCAGGAACTAGAGTGTTAGAGATCAACTTGGGAATGGTTCGTCGGTTGGTTTCTTCTCTAATATTTTCATGGGATTAGTAAAAACTTGAAGCTTAGAATTCATTATAATTGCGTATACTATTAATGATTGGTTGGTTAAATTAATCACTTCGAGGTACTTCAGGCTAGTCATGGCTTGATTAGAAAAGTAATTGATTATTTATTAATTTCCCTTAAAATAATAATAAAATAAATTAGTTTTAAAAGAGAGTAGATAAAGGGAGTAAAGTAAATGAAAATAAGCTCACGTGTTCTGATGTGGCCATCCACTTGACTTTACCATACAACCTGGCCCTTCACTTATAGTTAATATTTAATAAAATTATTTATAATCATGTAGTGGAGGAGTTTAGTTTTTGTATTTTTAGACTTCTAAAAACTGATTATGTATACAAAATTTGGTTGAGTTTGGTAAATGGCTAAGATTTTCATTTTTTGGCCCTACACCCTCCCCCATTTTGGGGGGTTAGTATTTTCATTTTTAGACTTCTGGGGTCCCACTGATTATGTATACAAAATTTGGTTGAGTTTGCCCAAATGGCCTAGATTTTTAATTTTTAACCCCCCCCCTCCATCCCTCTTAATTTTAGGTCGATATGCACTAAATTCTAATCAGCTTTTAATCTCATTGGACCAAAACTACGTGTGAAATTTCGTTTGGATATTCAAACTAGTTTTTGAGGTAGCTCGTCCACAAAAATTTGGTAACGCACAGACTAACAGACAGACTAACTAACAGACATGTTGACAAAACAATTATTATCTAGAAAAATATAATTTTTTTTGATGTTCACTTATTAGAGCTTTTTTGTAGAGCGAAATGCCATGGTTTTGCTAAATTTTTTTAATCAAAATAGTTTCAGCCGTTTTTGAGATATTTTGAAAAAAAAGATGAAAAAAACAACATTTTTTTCATGCACGATTACAATATTTGTATACCCTGTATGGTAAAGTAAAAATGTAAATATATTGGAATAAAAGGAATAATTATTTGTAAATACTGTAAATGTAAACTTTTATAATAAAAAGTATGTACTTAAGAGGACGTCCATAAATTACGACCCACAAATGTCAAGACTTTTAGACCTCCTCTCGCCCCTATGTCACATTCTGACATATTTTCATTGTGCCCCCCCCTGTATTGTGAAGTCACACCATCACTTTTATACCGTATGATTTTTAAAAAATTTTAATTTTACTTTTGTGATGTCACAATTTTAAAGATCCCCGCCCCTCCCCCTTTCACAATTAGTCACAAATCTGAGATACCCCCCTTAATGTGTGGCGTAATTTATTGACGGCCCCTAAGCCAAAATAAGGCATGTACCTAAGGAATGAACAAATTTAATTAAATTAAATAATTATATTAAAAGTTTATGATTTCCTCTCCGAATGCTCAGTTTTTAAGGTCTTAAGTATCAAATTTAACCCCGGAGGAGTAGTGTGTGTATTTGAAAATCGTATGTTTCATGTATAGGAGGCTTTAGGGGGATTTTTTTACTACCTCTCGTTAGAACAAATGCTGAGGAAATATCTATAAAAGAAGAAAAAATAAATTTTGGAATTTTTTGTGCAAATGAGCCTTTAAGAGATAACATTGGTTTTATTTTATTAGATCATTTTCAGGTAAAGTATCTAAATATGTTCTGACATACAGACATCATTGTAGCGACACTACAGGGTCCCGTCTTTCTTTTTAAACGGAACCCTAAAAACGGCCAAGTGAGATTGAAATACCAACACTCACATCTCAAACAAAATATTATATATTTATTTTAAGTGATGTGAATTAACAAATTTCTATTTATGCCTAATTTAAGAATTCTTAGCTGATAAAACTTAAATTATAATATTATATAGTATTTTTCAGACTCCTATATATTTAAAATTATAATTATTATTAGTGAAGTAATATTAAAAATAAATATTTCCTAAATACTCTAAAAAGAAAAGAAAATTGATTTCAACCGGACTCTAGCTAAATACCTTTAGGATCCAAGACAGATCGTCTAATAAAGAAAACATTGTATCTGTAGGGCCATCTAGCCCTTTTAATAGACCTAGAGTAAGCTTTAGTTAAAATAAATATATAAAATAAAACCCCATCTAAACCTTTTTTGTAGAGATAAGAAAAACCATTATCTCTTCCAAAATATTTGAGATTACAAAATCGTTCATATTTGTCAATCATAAGAGGACAATAAACAAATACGATGATTTTTTTCTTAATAAGCAGTTCAATTCGAGGGGTACAAAAATTGGCTAAAAGCTAATGCTAAAGTAATTAGGCACTCTTCCACACCAAAAAAATTAAGCTAATTTTACTTTGGATATTTTTATTGCCATACCCAGGCTCATTTTTTAGCCATATATAAAATTCGACTTCTACAAAAAATATATATTTCTATATAAAAAAAATTTAATATGATTTGAGGAAAATGTATAAACTTATGGTATAATTATTAAAGTCCATAACATCCATATTATTTAATTAATCAAGTACATTCATCAATCAAAAAATTGTCATTGATTTTTGCGACGTTTCGCCAACTTTATTTTGTCTTCATTTATATAAATTGATCATTGTTCGGAACAAAAAAGAGAAATAATTACTATTGATTTTATTCATAAATATGTGCACATCTATAAAAATATATAAAATTAAGGTTTTGTCTGTACATTGCTCCAAATCACGCCAAATTTTGGTTGCACACGTTTCAAGCAAAGTTATGAACGAAAACACCCTCAACAAAATTCCTGTCTGTATGTCTATATGTATGTCTGTATGTATGTATGTCTGTTTCAGTGGTTTCCGAAAAGTTGCTCACGATTCACGTAAAAAGGGCTGAAGGGATTATTATGAAATTTCATATTTACATCAGATGTCTTCTAACTTACGTTTTTAGCTATATAACGTTTTGATATTTTGACCCCAGAAGGGGTTTGGGGGGGCGCACGAATGAAAATTATCAAATTACTCCTAAACTATTAACCCTACTGCAAATTTTATGGTAAACAAAGTTGTAGGGGATGTGATTTCTGACAACTTTTGTTTAAAAAAATTTCCCCAAAAAATCTCCCAAAAAGGGGGGAGGGTGAAAAAATGTAAATTCTTGCCCTTGGAACAAACTCAACCAAATTTTGTATACATAATCTCTTGGCCTCTAGAGAGCTAGAAATGCAAAAACTAACCACCCAAAATGGGGGGGGGTCAAAAAATGAAAATTCTTTCTCTTGGGCCAAACTCAACCAAATTTTGTATACATAATCTGTGGGTCACTAGAAGGCTAGAAATGCAAAAACTGGGTGCGGAGGGTGGGTGCGGGGGTGGAATGGGGGTGGGGTGAGGAGTGATGCGGAGTAGGGTGGGGGTGCAGGGGGTGGTGCGGAGTGGAGTCCAGGGGGCATAGCGGGGTGAGGTCCAGGGAGCTAGGCGGGGGTGTGGTGCGCAGGGTTGGAGGGCGCGCGGTGGGGTCCGGGGTGGATGGGGTGCGGGTGGTGGTGTGGAGGCGGGGGTTGGGAACGGGTGCATGGTGCGGGGAGTGGGGTGTGCTGGGAGGGGTTTGTGGGGGTGGGGGTTGGGGCGAGGGGGATTAGTGGGTTAGGGTGCGGAATGGAGTGTTGGGTTGGTGGTGTGGGGGCGGGGGTTGGGCATGGTGCGGGGGTGGGGGTGCTGGGTGGGGTCCGAGGGTTGGGGGTCCAGGGGCGTGCCCCCTGGCTAGCAAGAGGGCCGCTGAAGGCGGGCCTTGCAGCTAGTCTGTTATATATTAATATTAATCATATTCATTGAGACGCCTGATGAAGCCAAAATAAAGTTGGCGAAACGTCGCAAAAATCAATGACAATTTTTGATTTACATCTTCCTGTCCAAATACACGCGAAGGTACTTGATTGACTTATGGTATAAATTCTAGTTTATATATTTTAGGTGGTACAATGTTCATTTACAGACATTGTAGCAACAGCAATAGATTTCGATTTTACTTGTGTGACGTATACTTTACCCTGAAAAGGAAAATAGTAGAAAGGTTAATACGAATATTTATTTTCTGAAATGTGTTCACTAGGAAAAGAAAATACTTGTAGGTTTTTGTTCACATGTGTATTCGAGAGAAGAAGAATTTGATTTGTGTTTTCGAATCGAGTATAATTAATTTTCAAATTACACACACACACATACATCTCTCTCTCTCGCCGTATGTTTGTTTAAAATTATCTATAACATTTAAACATAATAATTCTAGCTTCTAAGTTAAATATAATTTTACAAATATATAGAATATTATATTCGTCTCTTCTAGAGAAATATCAATGGTATGAGAAGCACCTAGAAATCGCCGTGGATACTACTCGTAGATGAATTATTAAATTGGATTCTAATTTCTATATTATCAAAGTTTTACCAATACTTGCCATTTCTCATTTCGAATTTAATTAGAAATTAATTGAGAAAGCGAATTGAATGCTTTTGACTGCCTCAAGGACTTGATGCCCGGACTTATTACCCGGCGATTAGTGAGAACTGGCAACTTGAAGGCAGCCTTTGATGCTAATTACAAGGAACTGGCCTTATTAATGGAGTTCCCACTCGAAAGAAGTGGCTGCAAAGTTATAATACTTGACAGTCTATTTTAGAATCCTGACTGGTTTTCGAATAAATACTTAAATCTTTATTTAAATAAATGTTAACAAAATTTGATAGTAAGTAGATTCAGCAATATATAAATTATATTTAAAAACACACTAATAAACACGCTTCTAAAAAGTACAAAATAATGTAATAATCAAAAAGTGGGGGCACAGAAACATGTACTTTTAATTAACTTCGACAAAGAGCCCCACGCTTTTTGATTATTGCATTATTTTGTACTTTTTAGAAGTGTGTTTTTAGTTTTTTTTTAATATAATTTATTTTTTTACTTTTAGTCTTAATTATTTTTATAGATAAATGTTAGAGAAATCTAACACAACAAAAGTAACAATGATACATAGATACATACAGGTGAAGCTAATATAAAGCGTGTAATAAAATACACTTAAATATATGTAGAACCATACAAATCACTAATATATAATAATAATCAAAATCCCTTAACTTTTATGCGGGAGTTTATTTTTTTTAACAGTTTAATTGGTTTCATGTATAATAAATACCTTAAGTTTCTAATGATTATTGATAAGCACTTTTAATCTAAAGTTATTTGATTATTGACTTTGTCTATTATTTGATAGTTCCATGAAAGAATTGTCTTTGATTTTCCAAACAAAATCCGCAATTACTTAGTTGCCAATCGGATTTCGTAAGTTGAATTTGTCTTATTAGATTTAGATGATCTCAAAACCTATATTTTTGGTGAGAGCTTGAATTTGCTAAATCAATACTTCCACTTTAGGATATAAATAAGGGAATTAGCTATAAAACATATTCTTGTATTTTTATAAGAAAATTAAAACGAATTTTAAAAGAAACTTTATTTATTTGAAATGTAGCTGTTGAAGCTTTTAATTTTGTGATTAATTTTATTAAGTGTAGAAATTTTATTAAAATCACACATAATTTATTTTAATTATTTATTTATTGAACACGAATAAATAATAGAATAAACTACGACGTTTTTATCGAGTTATTCTGCTGTCGCTCTCATATGGGGCGCTGAGTTCGTTAGTGTACTGGGTTTTTTGACTGGACTGTAATCCCAGCTTATATATAACTCGAAGGATGAACCGCGATCTAATATGCTATACACCTACTTCCACTTGTATTTCCAAATATTTCCAAGTACTTCCAAATATTTCCAAGTACTTCCAAATATTTCCAAGCACTCCCAAATATTTCCAAGTACTTCCAAATGTTTCCAAGTACTTCAAAATATTTCCAAGAACTTCCAAATATTTCCAAGTACTTCCAGATATTTCCAAGTAATTCCAAAATACTTCCAAAGAGGTGTACACCTACTTCCAATTGCCGATCACCCCTCGATATAACTTAACAGTGACGTGGCCAATCCAGTTAACCTAAAATCGAAGTGGAGCTCATACTTGAGAAGGATCAAAACGTCGTAGTTTATTATATTGATTATTCGTGTTCAATAGATAATTATAATTATGTGTGATTTTAATAAAATTTCAACTCTTAAGAAACTTTATTCCCCTTTTAGTCTGCGATAATTTTTACTTATATTTAATTTTTAATCTTTCAGTTATTTGATTATTATTTTATCCAGACCTTATGTAGTTATATGTGTGTTTCGAATGGCTGTTGTGTAGTGTTTGTGCGAGATCCCAGTACTTGCGTTATAAAGTTAAAAACGATTCAAATTAACATAACAAATTAAACGAACAAATCAAACACGATTGACAAACAACTTGTACAGCTTGGTCACTGAATAAAAAGAAACTCCCTCTCAGTCATAAGGATGGATTTTTTCCTAATTAAATTCGTTAAAGATTTTTTATTTTATACTTTACTTACTCTCTCCCTCTTTCTAAACTCAAAAGAAATTATAATAATAAACTTTTTCCTCTTTTTTTAGGAACAATTTCCTTTTCTTTTTCGATTTTATCTGCACATTAAAAAGGTTCTTTTAAAATATTTCTCTTGATCATATTATATTTAAAAAAAATCTTATTTTTTAGCCTTAAAAGAGTTAATCAATTAAGTCAATTTGAATATATTTTTTTCATCATTGCACAATGGACAAATTTAATGAGCAATTATACAGGCACAAGCATAAAGTTTAAGATTTAGTTATCTATTCAGTAATAGGGAACATAAAAAATGTGAAAGATCCGAATAGCGATCATTAGTGTGTGTTGACTGGTGGTAATTAATTAACATTCTTCATCTATCACTGCCAATAACCGATTACACCCTTCGTTTGCACTTACCGCTCAATTAACTCTTGATTAATATCCTCTGTAGCAAATATGCTATATCGGAAAACAGAGATTCCTTACAATCGAGATCATGTAAATTGAATAGTACCTTATAGAAAGGAATTATATATATGTAATATATTTTAAATATAAAATGAAATATAACGTGATTATAAATTAGAGTTCCTATAAACTTTAATTTTCAAACAAAAATAAAAAAATATTGGAGTAAAAAAGTAAAAACTTTTTCAAGACTTAGTACGATCCCTGCGAATTTTGGTGATTAGGCAATTTTTTGAAACTTGGTCAAAAAGGTATAAATTATTAATGAAATGGGACAAATTTCAGATCTTCATCTAGATCCGTTAAAGAGCTACACAAAGATTGAAAAAAATCCACATAGAAAAATTAGTTTTGTTGTTATAACAAGCTAGGTACATAACAAACAATTGAGCCGTTTATTTTGAAAGTGGCCTAATTCCAATTTTGAAGAAAATGAGTTAATGACAAATTTATTTAGACATGGATTACTTCTTTTCAAATTTATAATATCATAGCCAAAGGAGTACAATATCCTCATGAATTCGTCAAAATAAATGCATCAATATATATATAAATATATGTATTTATAAAAATATAAATACAAATTGATAGAGATTTTCTTTAGGAGACGGACTGGTATAAATATGCAATTGGATGTTGATGAAAACAGTCCACGGTGGTTGTAAAAAATAAGACTATAGAGGTTTTATTATTTTACATTTATTTGTTAAACCGACGTTTCGGAGATTTATTCTCTCCTTCTTCAGGGTCTTCCCCTCAATTATATAGACCCTGAAGAAGGAGAGAAGTAAATCTCCGAAACGTCGGTTTAACAAATAAATGTAAAATAATAAAACCTCTATAGTCTTATTTTTTTACAACCACCGTGGACTACTTTCATCAACATCCAATTGCATAAATACAAATATCTCAAAATATCAAATAATGGACTTAGCCCACTTTCAAAATAAAAGGCTCAATTGTTGGTTGAACAAAATAATATAACTTTTTGAAATAAGCCACATTTTAGAGGGAAGAACCTGTTATTTAATGTTTCAAGTTCCCTATTAAAAATATATTACTCTTTTTAGAACTGCATAATTCCACCGACATGTTGACTAATTTGAAAACAATGGGTTTACAAACAAAATAGGAAGCACATCGATATGTCATCTCGCGTTTGTATTAGTCTGCAAGTCGGCACAGGTTGCCGTGTTCAAGCGTACTCGAAATTTCATTTACTATTACAATTGTTTTGACATAAAACGAAAAAAATAAGAGGGAATGCGTTAAAAAAGACTGATTTTTTGAGACACCCTAACTAATATATTTAATTATTTATATTTGGTATACAAGTTACCCAATCAATTCCCACAAGCTCAGCGATTCTTCTCGACGTCTGTTCCCACAGTGCATCCTGATGACAGTGCAGTTTCTCACGGTGTTCTTTTAGCAACGGAGCAATATTCACCTATATAAGACGCTCTTAAATACTCATTAATTCAGTCTGATTCTCTTAGCGGAACTTATCTCAACTTGTCTAAGTCCTTTAGGACTACTCGTCATATCTTGCTTTCGAGCGGCTCACTGTATAACTATTGTATCAATTTGTCTAAGTCCTTTGGACTACTCGTTGCATCTTTGCGTTCGAGCGGCTGTATAACTATTGTATCAATTTGTCTAAGTCTTTTTAGACTACACTTCGCATTTTGAGTCTGGAGCCTCTTTGTATAATTATTGTATTGAATTTACTTAATTTGCATTAATAAACTTTGTATTTGATTTTTAAAAACCATCTCATTGATTGAACAACATAATTTATATATCATCATCATCATCATCAGCCTGTCGATATCGACAATCCACTGCTGAATATAGGCCTCTTCCATCAAATGGAAGGGGGTTGGCATTAAGTTTATATATGTACATGTTTATATGAATCAAGTAGAGGACATTAAATACTACACTTCTTTTGACTCAACTGGAGCGAAAGAACGTCCTTAAGAAAATCTTAAATATCTCCTAATTCTATTGATATAAGCAATTTATGACTTGTCTATAGTACTCTTAGTTATTTCCGATCTTATATATTGAGAATTCTTAGAAATGAATTTAGGGGAAATTTTTTGTGAATTTAAAATTATTATTATTATATTAAACTGATTTTAAACTAAGTCAAAAAATTACCAAGCGATTCAGAAGCGAGCAATTAAACTAATAGGAGTCCCGGGTCTAACCAACTCACTCGACTCCCTGGCTCACCGAAGAACCGTTTCTGCCTTTTCCCTGTACTACAGATACTATCACGGTGTCTGTTCAGTCGAGCTGAAATAAAGTATCCCCCCTAAAGCCCTCTTTACGAGAAACACGCGGTTTTCGAACGCTCAGAGCACCCCTTCAAATTGGAAAAAAATCGAACAAGCGCTTTCGCCAACTCTTTTATCCCTATGACCTCCAGAGACTGGAACTCGCTCCCTGCCACCATCTTTTCCGCGACTTATAACCTTCAGCTGTTTAAGACCCGTATCCACAGATACCATCGACCCCTGCCCAGCCCATAAAATTCCCTCTTCTTCTTTTCACGATGAGGCCAACCCAGGCCTTTTTGGTGTAACTCCTTCTCTCATCATTTTCATTAAAAAAAATCAAAGCTCGGTCTTCCGAGTAATTTTAATGTTAAGTGAATTAAATTCACAATCGTCTTAGAAATAAATTTACCCTCATGACTTTGAAAAAATTAATTTTTATGTATATAAGAAAAAAAGAGAAATGGCTTTGATAACTAATGAAAAAAATGACTACGAATGTAAATTTATCAAAGAATATGAATAATAAAGATTTAGAAAAACGAGAAGGAATTTCGATATGGATTTTCGAGGATAATAGAAAATGGAAGGGAAAAAAGTTGAATAAAGAAGAATTTAATGAAGGAGCTTGATTCCAGAGTAAAGAAAAGCCTCTTTTCTCTCCCCAACCTGTTTGTGTTTGCCGAGAATGAAAGTAATGGCTAATCAGACTCGGGATGCCAAGAGCTCTTCAGATCGCAGACGCACACCTGATCCGAAGGCGCCTCTCTGCCAGGATTAATTGGCACGTGCGTCGATTAACCAGTTCAAAGGAAGATTTATCAGCCATTTGTAGTGGGATTTTAATAAAAAGACCCTCTCTACTAAATGGTATCTTAGGAATGTTTAACACAAAAACCAGCAGATTAAAATCAAAAAGATTTACTCTCATTTTGATTCGTTTATTTCACTGTACAAAGAGAATATAAATGAACAAATGCTTTATGGTACAAAAGAATTTAAATGTTTCGTTAAATAAATACAGGATTTTGCATCAAATATTTTGTTATATAAAGAGATGTAGTATATTAGTTTATTTTATTTCTTTTGCATCAGGGAAAAATGTTTGCCAAACTTTGCACGTTAACTAAAAAAGAGTGAAAAGTGAAACTTTTTCGGTACGCTGTTTGCAGTTTCGGTGAATTAATCATTTTAAATGATAAAATATCTAATTATAATATTCATTTCGATTTAATATTTTCTTACCTAGAGAAATACTGGAAATATAATTTGGTCTTGTTTGTCGTTGATAGGGAGGGAATGAGTAAATTTGTGGAGTATTTTTAACCGACTTCAATAAAGGAGGAGGTTCTCTTTTTTTGTGTCTATGTTACCTGATATCTTTGCCAATTGTGAACCAATTTTGATGATTTTTTTGCATTGGGTTCAGTCTAGTTTCCGATTGGTAAAAATATAAATTTCATTGGTATTGGACCTTTTTTGTTATGTTTGTTCAGGGATAACTTCTTATAAACCGATTTTAATGATTCTTTTTGCGTTTGTATCAGTATAGCTCCAAGATAGTCAAGATATCTAACAACTTATTTATTTATTTAATTTATGTATGTTCAGCGAGAACTTTTTGTCACGTGGACCGATTTCGATTATTCTTTTTTATTGGAAAGGGGGTTCCTTAGGGATGGTCCCATATTAATTTGGTCAAGTTCTGATGATATGATCAATGACGAAATAACGTAAATCTCAAATTCTTATGAGCAAATAATCGAAATTATAATAAATAAAATCTTTTATAAAAAAAAAATATTAAAACATTCATTTAAAACCCGCAAACGTTTCGAGAGAATTCCTATATTTATGAATTAATTTTATTATCATTTTCTTATTCATTCGCTCGGCGCTTTCTCTTACAAGATGCATGCAATGTATTATTTTAAGTCATTATTAATAACATCACTAAAAAGAGAAAAATAAAAATATTTTTTATAAAAAAAATAAAACCGACTTCAAAAAAATTAAATGCAACAAATAAAATAATAAGAACTCAAAAATCAAATAAAATGCATTAAAAAGTATAAAATAATTATCTTATTTAGTTACAACTAAACGACGAAATATTAACATGAAATCACTTTTTGAAGTCGGTGCCAAACAAACTATATAAGCTAGCGTAACCGCCAAATCTACTAAGGGCCAGTTGTATGTCGCAAAGTAAATGCTTTTTACTTTGCGACATACAACCGGCCCTAGTAGATTTGGCGGTTACGCTCCTATATAGTTTGTTTGGCACCGACTTCAAAAAGTGATTTCATGTTAGTTGTAACTAAATAAGATAATTATTTTATACCTTTTAGTGCATTTTATTTGATTTTTGAGTTCTTATTATTTTATTTGTAGCATTTAGTTTTTTTAAGTCGGTTTTATTTTTTTTATAAAAATCATTTTTTATTATAATTTTAAATCAAGATGTTTCTAAAGCGCCGATAGGTACAAAAATCAATGACCACTTCGGAGTTCTCACACACCGTAATTTTAAATTGAAATAAAAATTAGACCTAATTTTATTTAAAGAGTTCTTTACAGGGTTTTCTCACACTCTATGATAAAAAATCTTTTTTATTATTTTATATTTTTATTTATTTTTGACCCTTCATAAAATTCGACCCTCCCCAAAATAATCATTTCATTAATAGGATTTTTGATTTGCTTGCTGTTTTGATTTACATGAAGTGCTATAGATTCGAAGGATTGAACTTCATAATCAGTCTTTTTAATTTTACTTAAATATTTTATCTATTATTTATCAAGGCTTCAAATAGCAGATCGGATAGAGAAACATTGAAATTAAGAACTATAATTAACTAGTTTGTTGATATATTAATCAAAAGATTTACCTTTTATTTTTTTATTTAACTATTTTCGATAAAAGATAAAGTTTTCATGATAAAATTTGGCTGTTTTGAGTATAATATGATGTCGTAATATTAATATGACTTATATTAATTAATTTATTAATGGTGTATCAAAATTAACAAGAGTTTAGTCGATTTGCTCTTACCTTGCCGCGTCTGCACTGGTCGATTTTCGCCTCACAACTGAATAAAATGCCGTTTTTAATTCCTATTATCTTGAATGCATTTCTCTAGGTGGGCTCGATTCTCTAAAACAGAAAATATAAAAGAATATTTTTAATTAAAAAAATGAAAATTATCACTAAAAGATAAATGAAAATAAATTTAACATCAACTTTTAGATATCAATTTTTTATCAAATTATTATTACCTATTACATATAGATAGCAAAAAAATCTTAAAAAAAAAATCAATTTTAATTAATAGAATAAATTATTAATCCACACTTTTAAGCGTCTTACAAATCATATTTTTCTTTGGTTTTGCAGTTATTATTATTCGTTATTTTTTTTTATATGTTTCATCTCAAGAACGAAATGGATCATTCAAATTTCCAAAATTATATTAGGTTGGAGTTGGTGGTGTTTCATAAGGAGAAAAATCTTTGTATTTTTATTTTTCTCCGCGTTCCCTAAAATCGATCAAATTTCCAACAAACAAAAATCGAAAAAGCTGTTAATTATAATAGAAGATTTAAAAGGAGATATTAATCGCTATTGAACTTAAAATTAAGACGGGGGGGGGGGGGTTCTTTAATGATTATAAATTATATATTTTAAAATCGCAGGCACGTGGACAAAAAATTAAACAACAGACTTAGTTATTCAATTAACCAGACATTTCGTCACTTTATTGAGACTTCATCAGTGGCTCATTCAAGATAACTGTCTGTCGAAAATCTCTCAACTGTAAGACAGCCAGCAACGAACATTTTGTGAGGACAAGAAAATCTAATATTGTTTTTAAAATGTTTTAATTGTATTTTAATGGAAAATGTTTGTTGCTAGCTGTCTTATAGTTGAGAGATTTTTGGCAAAGAGTTATATTGAATGAGCAACTGATGAAGTCTCAATAAAGTGACAAAACGTCTGGTAAATTGAATAACTAACTCTGTTATTTAATTTTTTGTCCACTTCCCTGCGATTTTAAAATATTTAATAAAATATGGACGCGAATGATTAAATATTATAAATTATTTTATTAAATATTAAGTATAAGAGAGGAGCCAGGTGTATGATAAGTTCATGTGGATGGCCACATCAGCTTACTTTATTTACAAATTTGCTAGAATTATTATTTATAATCATAAGTTTTTAATTTAATTTAATATTATTTATCCATGACTAAATTTTGAGTGACACTATTAGTATTGAAGTGGTAATAAATATCTCATCATCCAGGCTAGGGGTAGATTTTCCCTTCTTATCCGACTACAATCATTATAAATTTTATTCAAAACATATAGGAATTCGAAATTTATAATTTATAAAAACCAAAAATAAATACTTCTAATTTTTAATTTTAAGTTTGTATCTTATTTAGTTAACGAGTTGCAATGATCTTACAGACGGACAGACAGAGTATCTATTAATAGAGTGTGCGGTTTTAATTTTTAAACGGAACCCTATAAAAGAAGGATGTTTAAAAATTATATCATTGTAAATGTAACTCAAACTTGTTTTTTTAATGTTCCCTTTAAGAAGTTTTACGGAACCCAAATGTGTGACTAAAATATCTGTTCGTCTGTCAGAGCATTGCAGTCTGTAAACTAAATAATATAAATTCTTGATAAATAAAGAAAAACAAAGAGGTTGTCTGTCCTCTGCTTGATGCAAATAAACATACAAACATATATCGAAATTATATATCTGTATATATATTATTTATTTGTTTGAGACTATAGTTTCAAAGGCTTGGCCCTCATCATCAGTCTTTTTAATTATAAATATTATTTTTCATGAGATCACGTGGATATTGAAATTTTGATGACGGCCAAGCCTTTGAAACTATAGTCTCAAACAAATAAATAATATATATATATACAGATATTTAATTTCGATATATATGTGTGTATGTTAATTTGCATCAAGCAGAGGACAACCTTTTTATTTCTCTTTTTTTAAGGGTCTCCACATCTTCGCTTATAGCCCTCCGATCCTCCCACTCAGGATCAGGTTGAGTGGCTCAGGGTGTGGCCACAGCAGAACGGTGGTATGAAACCTTAGTATGCTGAGACCAATAATAAAATAATAATAATAATAATAAAAGGAATACCGCATGTCGTCCAAATAATAAAAATAAATAAATAAAGGGAATCTAGGAAGAATAAATAAATAATCAAATAAATAAAACAAAAAATAAATAGAATGAATGAATTAACAACTCTGCTACTCTCGGCAAAATAAAAACTTTTCAAATAAATTCTTGAAATTTAAAAGTTTTATTTATTAATTTTCCTACAAATCGAATATCGTATTCAAATTTTTGTCTAATGATTATTTTGAGAAGGGTCAAAAATAAAAAATATTTTTTCATTTGATTTTTATTTATTTATTTTTTAAATTGATTTCGATTTAAAATGACGGTGTGAGAGAGCTCCAAAGTGACCATTTTTAAGTGATTTTTGTACCTGTCGACGTTTAGAAATTTAAAATTATGAAGAACTTCGACAAATTCACTCATTCTTTCCTTACCTAATATTAACGCCAAAAATAAACGAATTTGATACTTCAAATATTTTAGAAGATATAAGGGAAGGAACCTTCGGAATATGGTCTGAATTGCACTTGATCTGCTTATTTATTTATTAATATTTTGATTTGTCACTCAGGTTCCTTCTACTGTATTTTCATTTGTATAAACGATTACACTAAATCTTAAAGGTGTTATTATTTTCAAATGTTGATAAATTAAGAAGAAAAAGAGCAAAGATGACGAGGGAAAATATTTTGTCCTTGCTTCTTAAATTACAGGATTTTTTTTTTTACCTCTTTTTTTTGCCTTCTCATTGAAAATGCTTTGAGCTTGTCAATGTCGGATTACATAGGCATTGACTTTTTTATTTGAATTCTTTTTAATACAGTTGAGTCCCGATTATTCAACCTAAATGGATTGCGGGAGGGTGTTGGAGAACCAACCGAGAATGAAGGATAATCCCGAATTACCGAAACAAGTTATTGCGTGCAGGAGAACAAAACAAAGTGGACCGATTAGGTCAGGGGTCGTTAAACCGGGGTAAAAATAAAAATTTAGGGCCTAAAGATATATGTCTATAGTAATCTCTTTAAAAAACATAAATAAAATGAAATAAATAAAAATCACAGAGAAATCGATTGAAAATTGAATTAATCTTTACAACTAAAAATCCTAATTATGATATTATTGTATAGAAAATGAAACAAAATTATTTCTCCAAAATCTGAAATTAAAAAATTTTCGATCATATTTTTTGTCGATAATGAGAATTTTAATAATTTTTGGTATTTTTTTATATTTTAATACCAAAAACTGCAATCAACCTAATCAAAGGACATAGGATAACTCAATTTGCAATTTTTTTGTTTTTCTTGGAAAAATAAAATAAATGATTGCAAATTAAATATACTTAAGTACTTAATGAGGTTGATTGCAGTTTTTGTATAAAAATATAAAACATCTCCAATTGTTTATAAATATTTCTTCGATTGGAATAATTGGATATCCTGATGAAGACTAGAATACTTAGTCGAAACATGTCGATATTAAACTAACAATAAAATAATCCAAATTATTATCATTTTTTTTAAAGGGCCTCCACACTTCCCCTTATAGCCCTCCGATCCTCCCACTCAGGATCCGGTTGAGTTGCTCAGGGTGTGGCCACAGAAGAACGGTGTGAAAACTTAGTATGCTGCAACTAAGAATAAAATAATAATAATAACAAAAAAAGGAATACCGCATGTCATCCAAATAATAAAAACAAATAAATAAATACACTGGGAAAAATAAATAAATAAATAAATAAAATAAAATAAAAAAATAAATAGTTAGAATATGTCACTGGATTTGAAAAAATAGTATATAGTTAAATTAAGTAAAAATAAATAATTTAAAAAACAAATAAATAAGTAGACAGCAAGTTGCCATAGGCAAGGAATAAAAAAATAAATAAATAAGTAGGCAGGAAACCGCCATGGTCAAGAAAAATAAATTATAAGTTGTTTTATTGCTTTTGCCAAACCCTTAATTAAAATTCGAATAATTACTATATGCAGCCAGTTCTATTCACTTTAATCTTAAGATTTTGTATATATCGTTGACCTTAGTATATCATAATATCGAATTTTTAACTTTTATACTTTTTTAGGGTTCCTTTCAAACGTAAGACGAGACCCCAATAGTGTCAATACAATGTATGTCAGTCCATGAGTCTTTCTGTTTGTCTAATGGATCTCGTAAATTAAAAAGATATTAACTTGAAATTTGTAAGTTAGAAGAATTCATTTTCCCGCAAATCGAAAATTGTTTCATAATTTTAAATTGAATGATTATATTGCGAGTGTTTAATTTTTTTTAAAATATTGTTTGTACCAAGGTCTGTCTGGTATACCTGTATAGATTTCGTTAACTAGAATTAAGGTTTTTTTTAATTTAATTCATTCAATTTTAAAATCCTGATGTAGGAGAGCTTCAAAGTATGCTAACTATCAATTTTTACACGAATTTTTTTACTTAATGGCAATTAAACCAATGAATTATGGAAAAATTTACAAATAAATTCTTTATTAATAAGATTTTGAAAATTTATAATACGGCAAATAAAAATAATTCTTTTTTTCTCTTTCTACCTTTGTATTTTTTTTAAGATTACGGAAGCCGAAATACTAAAACATTTTTTATAATGTACCTTAGGCATCTCTATCTGATTCATTAATTTTTCTTACCTATATTATAAATGCAATGTTAAAATTTTCATTTGGTTATAGATTTTCCTCTATTAATTTCAGAAAAAAGTGTAATTACAAAATAAATTAAAAACTGTGTAACGTTTCTTTGTACAATTCTGTAGATTAATATATGAAGAAAAAAATAGAGAAATGCTCAAAATCTAAAACATAGTTTTATTACGTTTTTTCATGCTAAAATGAAGCTTAAAACTTGAAACTTGGTGGGAATGTTAGTTTTAGTCATAAATTTGCTAAGCTTGTTTATTTGTTTATTTATTTATTTTTTTAATTTAAATTTCAAACGATCAAACAAAAAGAAAATTGATAAAATCACGTTTTTATTTAGTTTCATCACGATTCGTCCCCAACTTCTAAAATAAGAAAGTTGAAATTTTGCACGAAGGTTAATATTAAGGCTTAAAATCTTCTCGTTATTACCTGCAGTTTTAGCAAAAAGATAATGGTGATGTCTTACAATGAAACCATGTTTGTTTAATTTTTGAGTTTTTATCTATTTCCTAAATTTTCATAATATTCCCACACCAACGTATTAATAAAGTTTATGTAGTTTTTAATTTTGGACATCTTTTGTATTTAAACTTTTGTTCTATTATGAAATTAATATGGAAAATACTATTATCAATGAAATTCTACCCCCTGTTTCATACTCTCTTGAAGAATTGGATGCGAATTTAAAATGAAACTATAATATGGTCTTCCTTTTTCTAGAGAATATAAAAAAACATTCTGCCTAGATTACTGAATACTATGGTTTTAATGTCTTTTGAAGATTTTACATGTAGGTCCAAATTTAAACAACTAAAAACTAAATATGTATTTATTTATTTTTCATTTAATGATTTTATTTTATTTTAATATACTTTCTACTTAATTAGATAAAAAATTAGATAAAAAAACCTCTTTTCCGATAATTATTTCAATTCCATTATTCCCCAATCAAGTCGATTGGTAATTTAATCCCCATCCTTCTCTTTCTTTCTACTTAATTATATTCAATTATTTTTATATAAAGTTGTCAATCAACTTCTCTATCGGCATAAACATTTTAAAAATTAAAGTATATTATACTCAGCACATAGGCTAAAAATAAGTTAGTAAATTTAGAGGGGTCCAAAATTGAAAGCTTGAAGTTGGATATTTAAATCCATTGCAAACAATACTTTTATAGTAGCTTCATTTTGGTTCTGTTATCTGAAGTGCTAGAACAGTTCTTTGAGAAATTTTGAAAAAAGTACTCTACAAAAATATAAATTTGAAATCAGATGATTTCATATTTCAGATATACTGTAAGTCAAAACAAATAAATTCATAATTTTTTCATTAATTGTTCAATTCAGAAATTGGTAACACACAAACATTATTTGACTATAATAATGTTTTACCTAGAACAAACACCTATCTCCTTAAAAGTTATTTGACTAGGCTCATATTACAAAGTAAATATCTGTGAAAATTTTGGCATGAGGTTTCTTCACAAAATCAAAATTTTTATCAATATATATAACAGCTCCGATGAGATAAAGCCAACAATTTCCCCCAAAGCTTGATTCCGGCGTAGTATTATCTACTCCAACTCCTAGCGCTCATTCCCTGTCAAATTAGAGAAGTGCCAAACCAGTTCATTTGTCAATACGTTTATCCTCATGACTTATAAAGACTGGAATGAGCATCTTCTTTCTCAAATATTTGAAACCTAAGATCTTTAAAACGTTCTCTCTCCTTCACTTAATCACTTTCTTCTCTCCAGTTGTCTGCAGGCCGCTGTAGTATCTCACACTTTAAAACGGTCACAGATTCAATAATGGAAACGCCGTGCATTTATCTTTGATTATTTTTATGATAAATATATTATTAAACAGTGCATAATGTGGTTTATTTTTAAAAGTTCCAACACTTTATTTTCATAAATGTAAAGATCAGTCAAGATCCTAGTAAGAAGCAAGCTGGAATACTGCAGTTTAATTTGTAACCCGCATGTCCAACATCAAATTGACCAAATTGAAAGAGTGCAAAATAAATTTTTAAAAATTATATCATATAAATTCTCATCAACTAATAACTCTCTTACCCCATAAAACTATCCCTCTTCTAGACTCTTAAGAACCGAACTAAATATCCAAAGTTTGTCATCCCGTAGACTACAAAATGACTTGAAATTCCTTCGCAAACTGTTGAATGGTCTGATTGATTGTTGTGAAATTCTCCAATATATGAATTTTAAAGGGCCTCAATATTACAGTGGCATTGTCGAAACCTTTTTTTATCCTTATTTGTAATACTAATTATTCAAAAAATAGAAGTCTGAATAGAGTGATGCTAAAGGCAAACTCCTCACAATTAGACTTCTTTTCATGTAGTGTGAGGGATACCAAAAGATATGGCTCACACTACGATTAAATGTCTAATAGATTGTATTATATTATTACATACGTTATATTAGCTTCACTTGTATGTATCTATCTGTGTATTTATTTATCTATCTATTAATGTGACTTTTGTTCTGTTAAATTCCACAATCATTTCTCTATAAAAATAATTGTTTACCTACTCAATTTAAATAAAATAATATATATATAACAGTTCTTGGAAGAATCGGAGAAAGAAGAACCTTGTGGAAGAGTCTGAAGAAGAGAAGAGGTCAGATGATGGGGCACACACTGAGACATGGGGGACTGCTTAGGGATATCTTGGAGGGGGAGGTGGGAAAGAAAAGGGGAAGGGGAAGAACCAGATTAGAATATTTCAACCAAATAATTGGGGATATGGGATGCCAGACATTTAGAGAGGTTAAACAGCTGGCGGGGGACAGAGTCGAGTGGAGACGGATTGTTGCATCAAACCAGTCTTAGGACTGTATACTCAATGATGATGATATATAACAAAAATAAATACATTACATTCTCTTAAATTCCGCAAACTTTTCTCTATAAAAATAATTAAGACTAAAAATTGGTTTTTTAGTTTTTTTTTTTTTTTTTTGGCTTTTCGGCCTTTCTAACCATATAATACATACCATTTACGATACTATATATTTTTTTAAATTTGTCCCTATCCCGGGGGTCAGATTTTAGCCGAATGCCTCGAGTCGGATTCGAACCCGGGTCCACTTGGTTAGCAGGATGATGCGCTACCGACTAGCCTATCTGACCCCCCTTTAGTTTTGTTAATTTGTTAATTTATTGTGTAAAAATATATATTGTAACTGGGATAACTCCCGTATATCGAATAAAATAAAATAAAAATAAAGACATCAGTTGGTGCATATTAAAAATAAACTGCAACGGATCGTTGCTAAACTTTATCCAAATTCATTTGAAATATTAATATGTTCTTGAGTAAAGTACATTAAAATATAATTTTACTAAAAACTTTATTTAACCTTTTTTGTGGTTCCCAAGGTACTTAATTAGGATATTAAATTTCATCAAAATTGGTTAAGTCATTTTCAAAATATTTAGAAAAAACTAAAAAAGTACCGAAATAAAGTACTAATGTTTGTGGGCCGATATGTACCAAAAACTAATCAGCGCTTCATTTTGTTAAACTAATGGTAGGTTTTCCATTGCTGAAGACATGGAGGAATAGACTTAAAATCAAAAATAACGATCGATTCTCATCTAATACTAGAGGAATAACCTTATTGTATTCCATTTTTGATGCTTTGACTATTAATGGCAACTTCTACTGAAAACGTGGAAGAATAGACTTAAAATCAAAAAGACTAAATTCTTTTATGGCAAACAACTCAAGCTTGAGTACCGAGCAATGGTTACCAATAAAAACCGAAACGTCAAAAATCCAATATAGAATGGTTATTCCTCAAGTACTAGATGAGAATCAATCGCTATTTTTGGTTTAAAGTCGATACCTCTATGTCTTCAGCAATGGTTACCAATAAAAACCGAAACGTCAAAAATCCAATATAGAATGGTTATTCCACAAGTATTTGATGAGAATCAATCGCTATTTTTGGTTTAAAGTCGATTCCTCTATGTCTTCAGAAATGGTCACCAATAAAAACCGAAACGTCAAAAATCCAATATAGAATGGTTATTCCTCAAGTACTAGATGAGAATCAATCGCTATTTTTGGTTTAAAGTCGATTCCTCTATGTCTTCTGCAAAGGTAAGGGATAAGAAAACAACGCAGTTGCTATGGTTACTTATAAAATTTCCTCCCAAATTTTTAGCATTTCACAGAGAGAAGCCTATCCATTCTTATTTAAGCAAGGCTAAATGAGCTATATTAAAAGGTTCAAATGAATAAATTTTAAAGAATTTAAAAAATTAAAAAGTACTCTCTTACTCTAGAGTAAAGTACTTTAAAATATAATTTTACTAAAAACTTTATTTATCCTTTTTTGTGGTCCCCAAGGTACTTAATTAGGATATTAAATTTCATCAAAATTGGTTAAGTCATTTTCAAGATATTTAGAAAAAACTAAAAAAGTACTGAAATAAAGTACTAATGTTTGTGGGTCGATATGTACCAAAAACTAATCAGCGCTTCATTTTGTTAAAAGAATGCTAGGTTTTCAATTTCATTTCAATCGGTGCAACGGTGTGGAAAAAATCGTGGGCCAAAAAAACGATAACATCCATCCATCCATCCATCCATCATACATCCATCCATCCATCCGCACGCACTAAATGAAAAAATGGCACTTTTTGGCCTCTCGACGAGACCACATGTAATTTTTGGCTAAACCGTCACGTGCTAAAATTCAACCTAATTGAATACTACAATTTGTGACTTTAATTGAGTCCATGGGTTCCGTAGTCTTTACCTGAGGACCCTTTGAAGCCACGCTTGCCCCGAGAGCGATTACAATACTTTACCCATGCTTTGCATTGGATAAAGTAAAAATAATAATAAACTCACTTTTTACAATTTAACGGTAATGGAAATAAAATCATCACTTTCCAAATGAAAAGTTCTAAAATTCGTGTCTAGGATGTTTTGCAATTAAATAGAAAGGCCATAGCCACTAGTCAAGACCCTTTTAACTTGGTATACCCCCAAACACCATTTCCTTGAATGTTTCTAAATAGAAAATCGAAGCCAACTTGTTGCCTAGTTCTACGTAATTAAGGGAGCTAAGAACGCCATCGATGCTTATGGCAGCCGAAAACTGACAGCCCCTGTAAACATTTATTAGTCGAAGCTTAGGGCCTCACCCTCTTGAAGTGCTTATTTATATTCATGCATCTTGGCAATTTGTGCCTCTCTAGGCCGCTTGTGATTCATTCGCAGCCCAAGGCAAGTCGCGAGAGTTAATTCGTTCTTGACTTAAATTATACAAGAAGTGGAAATACCGAGCCACTCATTCCCACCCTCACGATTTCTCTTATCAGACATCTAGAGAGGAAAAGTTACGTATGGCGCTTGATCAAGTTTTCATGATGGGATTAATTTTGAAATAGTGAGAGAGAAAAATACGTTTGCTCTTTTTTACCTTTTCGGTTGTAATAATACGAGGGGAGCAACAGAAATAGCTTCATCAAATGAATATGAATTATGTAATGAGTTTACGAAATCCGAGTATTGAATTAGCTTAAAAATTAACAATTTTTTTTTTAAGTATATATTTATTTTTAGAAATGTCTAAAATGTTGAAAAAAATCATTCTCTCACTATTAAACCAAAAAGTATGCTCGTAGAAAGTTCTGTCAAATAAATTGATTAGATTTTGGACTAGCTTTAGAACTTCCAAATAAAAAATAGGAAAAACCGAGATTTGTATGATTATGATTTGTATTAATATAAAAATGTTCTTTAGTAATTAATGTAACAAACGCCAGAAATAGATCATTTGAAATTTAATTTAACTAGATGGAAATAGAGATGAATTGAATTTAGCTGTTGTAATTAGATCTTTTATCCACCTCCAGTGAAATCTCAGTAAAACGATTATCACGAAATTATGGCTATTTTCGTTTATATGATGTGTATTTTGTAGATATTAATTAAATCTGAAATTATATATTCATTAATATTAACTCTTATCAACAAAAATTATACAATTCATTTATTAAAATTATCCGAAATTTATTTAATTAATATCAAACGTTTCAGTAAAATTGTTTTTGGGTCGATTGATTTTTTTTTTACAGTTGCGAGAAATGAATGAAATATTCATCTAGCTCACTGAAGGCATTAGAAACTTTTGCGTTAGAAATATATTTAACAAACTTACTAATTCAAAATATCTAAATCCTTTATAATAATATATTTAAAAAAAAAAGGATCACGGTCTTCATTTAACTGAATTCCCGGCCCTGCTAGGTTGCCAGGAAATGAAAAGCCAGATGAATTTGCTAAAAAAATGGAACAAACCAATAAGAGATTTTGATTTCAATGTCTATAATCATCCTAAAATATATATTAAACGACAAATCATAAAGAACTGGAGAGATGATGGCTCAATTTTGAAACAATCCATAAAGCTAATGATTTCAAGAAAAAAAATAACAATATTGATACGCCTGAGAATAAGCTAGTGGTTTTTCAGCCATAGTTATCTCCTGAAAAGTAAAGCCTCCTTGGCGTGAAACATCTGAAGAACTAATACCGTTCGTTACTTATGTCCTTGTCGAGTAGTCTCCTTTATGAAATTGCAAGAAACAAAAACAACCTAAAACTCAATATAAAGAAAATTTTCAACATTAAACATGATGATAATTTTTAATTATTATAAAACTCTATAACCTTATTTAAATAATACCCATTTAGGGCGCATATAGCCCTGATAGCTGAGAGCACCATAAATCAAATAATAAGAAGCCAAAGGATAAGAACCAAGATAGCACACTCTCTCTAGTAGATGTCTTATTAAGTTCTTATTGTCTTTAAAATGTCTTTAAGATGTCTAAGGCTTCGGCCACACCGGAGGCGACTAGCTAGGAGACTAGTAACAAAGCGACTTGCTTGGTTAGTCGCCCAAGAAAACGAACAGTCTAAAACATATGAGAACGGCCACATTAGCACCTGGTTACATAGTGAGTCACCTACGAAACGAAATTTTCATCTAGTGACAAGGTGACAACTGCATTATACACTACGGGAATAGCCCCTATCTGACTACTTGTATCTAGACTCCAAGTAACTAGGTGACTCACCAAGCGAGTCGCCTTGTCTCTAGTCTTGTGGTCGCCTCCGGTATGGCCGTAGCCTTGAAGATCTCCTAATGTCTAGAAAACATCTTCTAGACCAAACTTATTATAATATAAGAAGAAGAGATTTTATAGGATGGGTTGGAGTAGAGTTATATTTGCATGCGGGTCTTGAATAACTGAATGTTGTCGGTCGCTGGAAAGACGGTGGCAAAAAGAGAATATATATAGTACACGCCCCCTGTACCCCCTGTACCCCCCAAGAATTGCTCTTTTAATATAATAAGATAGGGATAAGGCGGAGACAGTTCTACGGCTCTCACTTGGCTGCTTGAAATAATTTCCCAAAATTTAACATACAGATAGAATACCAGGTTATGACATATATTATATGTTATATACTTTTCCTCCAATTTTATAAATATATTTTGATGCATAAGGTAAAGATGAGATGCTTAATTCAGACATACAATCTTAGTTGCTTGAGATATGTAATCAAATAATAATTTAAAAAAAATAAGTGTTGAAACTAACTTTCCAATAAATTTTGTTATTCTTAATTTGTAGTTTTCAATATTCTCGGGCTGCTCCATTAACCATTGAAAATAAATGAACTTACCAGATTGCTGGAAATCGCTCCGATAGGCTTTGTGCTCTCCAAAAGCCCCCTCCTCTCTCGTGTCTGGACGCAAACTGGAAAAAAAATAGAAATTATTTTTTTCAATAAATTCCCGTTAACCATCTTTCTAATCACTTACCAACTTGTTTACATGACCCAAGTTGATTTATCAGAAAATAATTAATGGGAAAAGTTCACTTTCCATGAATTCTCTTATTCTCTACAGGTTGACTTGACAATTTTTATACTCTTTTGACAAAGCTAAAATTTGGCACATCACTGAGTTTTATCTTTCTGCCAAGTTTCAACTTTTTAGCTTACTGATAAACAAATCGCAAATACTTTAAAAATGTTTCATTTTTTTCCTCCAGTTTATGATTGTTTTTATAAAAAGGATTATACAATATATATTTTTAACCATATTTTTAATCAAGAACATTTTATTATAATTTACTTTTATTTATAATAGACTGATAGGTTTGTCCAAATATCTTTACCATACACCTGCCCCTCTCATATTTAATATTTAATATAATAATGTATAATCATTTACGAATTTCTATTATTTAAGAAGTAGTAATATTTATAATTTTATAATGAAAGGCAGTCTAAATTATTTAAATTTTTCTTATTCAAATAACGACGTTTCGGAGACCATTTCTCTCCTTATTCATGGTAATGAATAGTTATTGATGAGTGAGTATAACTTGGCTCCATTTATCTCTTTTTCAGTGATAACAACAATATTACAATATTTTTCACCATTATATCACAAGTGTACTTAGTCAAATTGAGATATAATGGTAAAAAGTATTGTAATATTGTTGTTATCACTGAAAAGAGAGACAAATAGTAGCCAAATTATACTCACCCATTAATAACTATTCATTAGCACTGAAGAAGGAGAAAAGGTCTCCGAAACGTAGGTATTTGAATAAAAAAAATAATAATTTGTACTTGCCTTTCATTATAACCTACTTATTTCGCTTACCAGCCCGTTTTTCTAAGAAAATAAATCAAATTAAATTTTATAATTTTATTTTAAAACATAAATAATAAAAGTATTAACACTAGATGTTTGTATATCAGATAATTTCATGAATTCTAATTAAACATAATGATGGTCCTAATTTGTTTTTTTTTTAGATTGAAAATGTTATAATTGATTGATCCCTCCCTCCCATTTTGGGCTCATTAGCAATTAATAATCTCTCCTTTGAAATATAGGAACCCTCCCCCCTTTAAATTTGGATTCGATTTCAACTAAAATTTAATCAGTTCTTAATCTCAATAAAAAGTGAAATCTAATCAGCTCTTAATCTCAATAAAAAAAAACTACACGAGAAATTTCGATTTGATATTCACACTAGTTTTTGAACTAGAGCGTATACAAAATTTGGTAACCTACTAACTAACGTACTAACTGACATGTCGACAAAATAATGAATATTCATTTTTCGATGTTCACTCTATAAGGCTTTCTCAAAGACCAGAGATT
This sequence comes from Forficula auricularia, assembly GCA_024734495.1. Lineage (NCBI taxonomy): Eukaryota > Metazoa > Arthropoda > Insecta > Dermaptera > Forficulidae > Forficula > Forficula auricularia. The sequence goes on from JALMQS010000070.1 coordinate 2,732,368, forward strand.
CTCAATCTGGGTTCCGCGGAACCCCAGGGTTCCACAAAGGGAGGTTTGGCCTAGAGGTCAAAAAAGAAAAAAAGAGAAAAACAAAAATAGCAGATAGAAGTATTACTCTTCAAAAATTTTGTCATTTAAAGAAAAATAATACTAAATTTAGATTCTACGTATTCTCTTATACTATATATATTTATCTAGATTAATTTGCCGCAACGCTGACGTAATGCTGCCGTCAGGGAGCGCTGATGCCGTCTTTGCGGCAAATTTGAAATATAATTGTAATTGAAACTCGAATTTTGGAATGAAAGACTCCAATTGATTTTAAATTAAGAAACATTAAATTTATTGATAATTATTCCCCCCCCCTCACCACTCAAAAAATTAAATATTCAATTCGCTTTTCTTTGCGCACAGAAAAAGAAATTAATCACATCTTATTTGATTTATATTTTATATATTATTTGTTTATTTTTTAAAATTTGCCACTTTTTATAATTTATTAAAAATCTAAATTTTGTTATTCTTATTTTTTGATTTTTACAAAATTGAACGACTTAAGACACGCATGCCCGAGTTTCTCATGGCAATACTGGAGGGAGCAGCCTGTCATACAAACAACACCTGATTGATCTCTTTTAAATATTTGGAGCCTTATATCGATTATCGATCCCAAATTTAAAAAAAAATGATATAATATAATTCTCCTCCTCACACGACCCCACTTATTTAAATAAATCTACATATTTCCACACAAAAAATATCACAATGCTGTAGATTATAGAAAAAAAACTACCAGATTCATATCTAGAGCCTCATTTCTGTAGATGTGTCAGGACGAAAATGAGGTGAAACTTTTAAGAGACTATGTATTTTCGGGAGTTTACAGGTATACATTTGGAGTGTGGTTTTTTAAGAGGAATAAAATTTTTGGACCGAGACGCTGCCCCCCAGGGCACCAGCCCGGAGGGCTGAGCTTCGAGGGCGTGCCGAAGGCACGCACGAAAAGCTCGTAGTAAAATAAAACTTAAGAATGCAGTGAACATCATTATTATTTTCTCATTGATACCATTTTTGTTGCTCTAAAGCTCCTTAACTTTCTTATAATACAAGGATTAAGTTACATTAGTAACAAAATGAAAACATCATTTAAATTGTTTTATTATTATTTTATTATTAATTACGTTTGAAATAATATTGCATTTCAAATAGATGAGAATATTATCTATGAGTATACATTGAATATGTAAAAAAAACCTGTTTGATGCCAAAGGGGCATATGGGTATCCCAATGACATTACCAAAAAAATTAATAATAATAATATTCATAGATATTGTAATTTAATATGCAAGTTTTTTGTACCCAATTTCCCCAAAATCTAGCAAATTTTTAAAATGTGGCAACACCCTCATCGGCGGCGGTATATTATTATTTGTAAGCTATAAAAGTAGCATGATGTTGATATTTTGACGAAAAATTAAATATCTCATATTTTAGTGCTAGAGGGTTCCTCAGAAATATATATAAGTGCTCTAGGGTTCCTCGCTCTACAAAAAGTTGAGAAACATTGTCATAGACATAATCATTATGGTTTTGTTCAATTATTTTCATCAAAATAGTTTGAGCAGTTTTTGAGATATTTCAAAGGAACAAAGCAAAAAAGACACTTTTTCACGCACGATTACAATACTTGACCATATCCATAAAGAATATGGTATCAAAAGAGGTTGGAGCACTCTCAAATGCATCAGTCTTATGTAAACTAATTAACTAAAGAGATGTTAATCAAACATTAGAATCGATAATTATTCTCTAATCAGACTGGTTGCTGATTCAAAGGCTTGTGTCTGTTTAGGGGTGTGGTGGCCTACTCGATCCCGGAAGAACCTTCGGGCGAACTATCCCAGGATCTCACCGACGTCGCTTACGACGGATGGACAAAAGAAGGACGCCTCACCGGTGGCTTGGGTCGACTCGTCGACGGCGAAGTGGGTGGTGATAATTACAAACTTGACATTGGATATGGAAAAGGTAACACATCGATATTTCTTTCTTTTGTATTTTTTATCGAATATTCAAATTTTAACTTTCGCTTTTTAATATACACCGCACAGACCAAATTGCTGAAATTTTGATAGTGCATTCCTATAATGACATGAATAACCTTTAAGAAAGGATTTTTTGAAATTCGAACCCTAAAGGTTGGAAAGGACCCCAAAATGTGTTTTCGGAGTTCCGAAGAGTTATCGAAATAGTTTTGCGGGTTTCGCAGCTAGTAATACATAATAATGTCTCCCAATCAAATAGTTTTTCTCGTTAATTAAAATTATTGAAAAAATCATAAATATAATCAGGAAATATCTATTTAAAAATTATTTGAGATTTTCAAAATATTATTTATTGTTTTAAGGAGGTTCCCTAATATAGCTCAGATGCAGTTCACTCTTTCCCTACTCTTACATGCGCAGAAAGGTAAAAATATTTTCACTGCTTCGTTTCTTGGATCTGGCAACATTGCATTCTTACCGACGCTAAAAGACAAAAATAAATAAAAAACACTTCATGAAACAGCCCAATTCGAAATTCCAGATGAGAACAGTATAGTTAGGTTGAGAGAATCAGCTAAAAATCTCAAATGCACCAGCTGCAGAAGTTTTTAGGATATGGAAAATTGAGTGATATTAGTGCGACGTTGCCATGTCGCTATCTCTCACGTCCCATAGCACGAGAGAAAAATGAAAACCATCAAAAGTACCTAACTTTTAACATTTTTCATACAAAACGAATACTGCTTGATACAATTATTTCAATAGGAAAATATTTGTTATATCTTCAGATTATGATTCTCAGTTTTTCAAAATAATATCAAGAAAATTACAATTGTTATTTAATGAAACAGTCGCTTTAACAACAATCGGGATAGGTTTCGCGTGTTAAATATTCAATTTTCAATGGTCAATATTTACAAATTTAGTGCCGCAAGGACTATTGAAAAAAATTTCTACGTATAAAGGACACTTATAAATATGTGAATTCAAAGTTTTAAAAGGATTGCAAGAAAATCGATTTATTAGGGAACGTCATTAAAGGGCAAAGCAAAATCAAAGTGTTTAGAAGAAAGTTAATTGATCAAGGTGATTATATAGATTGTTTGGGTTACATTTAAATGAGTATGGGTAATTTGATTATATTTGTTTTTTATATAGAGCCTGAAGAAGATGGAATAAATCAGCGAAATGTCGCAATTGATCGTACAATATAACACTGAGTTTCATTGTTCCTTTTTCCCCTGAATTTGTTATATTTATTGTTCTAAAGATTTAATACATAGCGCCTGACGAAGCAACCCGCAATTCAGAGCGTTCTATTTGAATGCATAACCTACTTCTATCGGGCGGTGCTGAATCCGTCATTCATTCAAGCCCAAATATAATACCAACACCTATCTTATTAATACAAAGTTATAGTCCAAGAGCTGGTGACACATTTTTGACTACGGATTTGACCCAACTAGAAATCATGCGTAATAGTACCGTCTATGATAGTTGTACAAGGAATGGCCAGTCTGGCTGGCTGTAGCAGCTGGACCAGGTACTGCGCATGGTGTGAGTGCGGTAAAAAATACATATGTGTTAAAAAATATTTTTGACCCACAATGAAATTATAAAAATTATAATTTATAGTCAATTATAAACATAATATATTCACCCCAGACCATTTGAGTGGTGGGACGTGGAACCAGACCATCCAAAGTGTATTTTTACAACATGCAAAAAAATAGCATCATGCTAAGAAGGGAAACATTCTTCAGCGCCCCCTTTTGTGAAAATCCTGTAATTTAGGGTATCGGGAAGGATAGGTTAACGCGTCACCCCCTCCATCCCCTCTCCAAAAGAACACATACACAAAGCTCAGATTCGTAATTATATTTATTATATTACATACCTATATATTAATTTTAAGCTAGAAGGGGTAATTTTTTGATGTGTTAAATTTTAGTTACAATTTTAGAAGGGGCGCAAAATTATAGTTTGCACACGGGCGGCCGAATGGCTTGTCGCGGCTCTGTTTATTTGCTCCAAATATCTACAATAAATTTACTCAAAAACAACCTAGTTCTCTCCTCCATTGCCTCCAATTTCAAGACTACAATAATTATTATTTTTATAGTTTAAAATTGATTTATTTGTTAAGATAGTTTTTGAATTTACTGTTGTTAATGATAATGAAACCCTCTTTCAAAAGGATATACATGATGTTGATGTCCTCTACAAATACAAATACATTGCAACAAATGTTTTGCTTTAATTTGATGGTTTGTTGGTTCGCTTGGGGCAACAGGTCCTTTTGTTTCTCTGTCACTATTTGATTAAAGATCATTTGGAACTAGAAGTCTAATTAGAAATTCAATATCATAACGATTCTCTAGAGAATATTTAATTAAATTTTAATTTTAATAGTTCTGTTATAATTTTTCTAAAGATTAAAATGTTTAGATATTAATAGAATAATGTTGGCTTTGGTAATGGTAAGATTATTCCGGCCCTTCCTATACACTCTAAACGGAAAGCGTTATCTGACTAGACATCTTTAGTTCAACTAGAGTCGGTATTATCCTAGAGAATGCTAATTAGTTGGCGAGTCTCTTTCCTCGTTATCTCCAGAGAACCTAACTAAATATCATCTGCGCCCATCTTGGCTATTTATAGTGGAGAGGTTTACTTGTCACTCGCTTCACTCTCCCCTCTGATTACCAATTTTATAACCGAGTGATGATAACATGGTAGGAATGGCCAAGATATTCATTGATTGCATTTATTCTCTGACAGTTTATAGGGTGATAAATTTCTCGATGACAGCCAGAAAAAAAAGAGTTTTTCATCAGCGATCAAGAAAATATACTGTGTGTACTTGCATTTAATCTTTTTTTTTTATTACGAATCAACATTTTAATTTAAAAACTTTATAAATTAAAAATTCATTTATAAATTAAGTAGAGTAAGTCCGGAAATAATTTTAATACAGAATTTAAAAATGTTTAACTCTCTCAATCCTAGAAGTTATAAAATCTTTAATATCTTTATTATTTTTTAATCATATTTACAAATGAAGATCAATACTTTCTTCCAACAACCAGGACCAGTTGGTTTATTTTTGTTTTGACAGTCTCCTGAATTGCAGAAAAGTAAAGTACCCTTGTAAGAGATCTGCGGATTTCTGGAGCTTACCTCAACTCTAGCTAAATGAATATAAAAGTTCAAATGCCCTTGTTAAGGATATTTTTTTACACTAAACATTTTTCATGTTTACTTAATTGTTATTAAGTGTCAGAAATATCCCCGAGGGTGAGTTCAAAGTTTCTAAAATGTATTTGAATAGATTGCAACATGTCTTGTTTTTTTTTTTTTTGAAATTTTAACTAGGCATGGGACTATTTCTCATCCTCTTTAACAACTAATTCTATGTATAATTTGTGGAATAATGCAACAATTCAAACGACATATATTTAATTGTTATGTACTTTATTTAATTTTGATAAACATAAAGCCAGAAATGATCAATAAGTATTGAAATGACAGCAGGGGTAGCAGCATTTACAATCCTCTATTAGAGAATCCATAAAATAGTCTAGAAATACTCTAATGAACTCCCATATATCGAGAGAGTACCTTCTATATGCTGTGATAAAGGATGAGACAAACGGCTCCTCCTGTAGAATTTGATAATTTAAAATAAATATATCGTCGAGAAATAGAATGAATGAATATGTCTAAATATAAATAGGTTAGATATTTTATCTAACATAACACATAATTTTTAAGCATATATTCTTCTAATTATTTATTAATAATGAATGAGCATACCATTGTGAGGTTAGCCTTTGCAACCATATGCGAAGAGGTTAATTTTAGGGTGGTTGAGCTGACAAAATATTAAGTGTTTTATTAATGGAGGTTTCATGTCAACTAACACTAAGTTTAGTATTGGCGAAAATCAGGTTAATTACATGAACTATAATTGCGAATTCACCCCTCCTGACATCTAGTGGCAGAAAGTTATAGGGAAACAATTTCCATTCTCCATAAAAATAATTATTTACTTTTTTAAATTTAGGGAACGAAGAAAATTTTATTTTTATTACAGACAAAAGGATCAGCCGGGGCTCGAACCCGGGATCTTTGCATGTGTACTGCAATGCTTTGTCATAAGAGTTTTAACTCCTATATCCACCAAGCTACTGATCCCTGATCCCAAACTAATACCTTTTGTCTATATGAATTATGGAATTTCTTTTTAATCCTCTCCTCGTTCATTTTTCGCAGCCTAGGCCTTGATTCATTAATTAAACAATTAAATATTCCAGCGCCTCCCAATCGATCTCAGACCCCAAAGATCGAAAATAATTTTCTCTTCACCCGGGGCGCGACCACAACGAGGCCGTGTAAAGACAATTAATAACAAATTTAAATTATTTACTTCCCCATTAACTAGTCTGATTCTGACCAACGTAATCCAGAATTAATTGAGAGTCCCTTTTCTATTGTAAGATTCCTTTTTTAAAACAATATCTTTTTTCTTTAATCGAAAAAATAAGTTTTTGGAAGCAAATATACAAACGTTAGGTACCTCTTTATAGAATTGGCATAGATATACAGATATACATATAGATTTACAAAATGCATTTATTCACTCACTCGTAACACTTTTTTATTTTAGCTTATATCAATATCATATTATACATATAATACGCGCTCTTTATTATCTATATTAATGACCTTTTAAATCTGCCCTCCAATCCAATATAATGTTACGCAGACGATAGCATCCTCCATAACGCTCAATCCTTACTAAACAATCGCGCAAACATAGCTTCCTCGATAAATTTAGATTTAAGCATGCTTAAAAAATGTGGATCTCACAACTTGGTAAACTTTAATGCTGGCAAAACGCAATGCTGCCTAATTTCTAGGCACGCAGATAGGAACCTTCCAGACATTTCCTTTGATTCGAGCTCATTGGGATTCCGTAATAAAATATCAATGTTAGGTGTCACCTTAGGCTCTGACCTTTATTGGAATGACCATATTATCTCAGTAGCAAAAGCTGCAGCATGTAAGCTTGGCTTTCTTTTCCGAACCAAACGCTTTTTCACCCCCACTCAACTCATTAAATTATACAAGGGTCAAATTCGCCCCTGTCGAATATTGCTCGCATTTGTGGAGAGTGGCCTCCAAGCATTCTCTTAATACCTTAGATCCAATTCAGAGGCGGGCTATCAGACTTATAGGCAATCCTACATTAACTGACACTCTCGTCTCCCTAGCCCATCGAAGATCTGTCTCCACCCTTTCTCTTTTTATAAATATTACCATGGCTTTTGTTCTGACGAAATAAAATCGATAATCTCAACATAGGCTACATTCGCACGAAATACACGATTTTCTAAGATTCAACACCCCTACTCACTTAATATGGATACTAATCGAACAAACGCATTCCTCAAATCATTTATCCCTATGACTTCTAGAGACTGGAACTCTCTTCCCCGACCGTCTTTCCAGCAACGTATAACCTTCAATCTTTCAAGACTGGGATCCACAGATACCTTCGACTCCTACCCAATCCCTAAACCTCTTCTTATCTTCACGATACAAGGGTCCACCACGGACTACAGAGGTTGTACCTTCTTGGTGCAATTTCTTCTTGTATCAATATCATTATAAAAAAATAATAATAAATAATATATATACGACCGAATGCGAGAGTAATAATACAATTCTCTCCCGGTGTTTTGATATATATGTAATTGGTTAGGAATATAAAATAAACTTTAAAAACTACATTTACTAATGATAATTACAAAAATTTAGAAAAATTTGTACACTAAATAAGATATTTGGTTGGCTAGCTATAAATTAATATTCATAGAGGTATCCGTTGAAATTTAAAATTTGCCAGGGACCAAAATTCCTAGTTATGTCGCTAGTTATAAGCCTTAATTTGTACAAAGTTTGGATGATTTAAGTAAATATGGCCAGCGGTAATTTATACCTAAATATATATTTATTTTTAATGAAACGCCCCTCACAAAAAGATTGAATATTTAAACTATTAAGGTAGTTGTTTCACCATATGTGTTTTCTTAGGATTTCTTTGAAATTTAGACAGATTATTATTTAAATACTTCTGCATCGATCGGTGGCAAAACGAAATTTATGAACAATATAGTTCCGGAGATTTTAAATTCCAAAGATAGAGTTTTTCAGACTTATACATTGCACTATACGGGATTTCGGAAAGTTTACATACATATTTAATTATAATTAAGAAACTTCTCTTACCATTGTTATAAAAAACTAAACCAACATTAAACAATAACTAATACATATTTTAATTCATAGTTACAGCACAGTTTCTGAGATAATAATGAATAAATAATTAAAAATTTACACTAAAAACAAGCTGGCAACAGCGCATTTATTTAACCTAAAAAGTGGGTTAACTTTAGTACTTTTTTGACTTTTTTCGCTTCAGCCATCGTCGCAACAGCTTTCAATTGCTTATTAAGAACTTTTTGTTTTATAAATCTTCCTTTATAATATACTTTATCTGACATTTATATGATAAAATATATACAAGCTCGGACACTGTTGCCAGATTTATCAAACGAGCACAGGAATGGATAATAGTGGTACATAAACAGCAAAAAGTTTTGGGCTTATGAATTGGGAATCATTATTGTCTGTTCTATATACTCTAGCATTAAGTTTTTGCTAGTATTGTCGCGAAACTACTACTTTAATACAAGATATTGAAACATAATAAACAATTCAATAATGATCCAGAGAGTTAAATTGTAAATTCAGTATTATAGTATTACTTTAGGTAATCAAAATCTGCAGATGGAATTTGCGAATAATAACGCCATAAAAGGGGAAAGCATTTGAAAGAAATAGCAAAACATCTAGAGAAAACTTATTTTATATTCATTAAATACACTTTTAAGGAAATATTAAAATCCAATCTGCAAGATTGCAAGGTGTAATAGGCTTAGATGTGTTAAATAATAATAAAAAAAACTGAATGGATTTCTTCAGCTAGGAATATAAAAGATATTAAAGGTACAAATGGAAAATGATAAACATATAGGTAAAAACAAATTTTTCAATTCGAAAATTTCACTTAAATAAATAAAGGGATTATATGTCGTTGCTATTAAAATGCTTATGAGTGTAATTTCGAACTAAGCGTAGATTGAAATCACCCTATGAAGAATCGCCAAGCTATATAATGGAAATAGTCTATTAAGTTTGCGAAGCCTAGTATAAAGCGTTTAGGTATATTAAACTGTTTTTTCATTAGGTAATTTTTTGGTTTTTATGTGCTAAAATAATCATTGAATTAATGTTCATAAGTTGGTGAAAATTTTAGGTTAAGTTGGTAAATACATCTATATATATAAAAGCCATTGTCAGACAGTACCCGTGGCGCAGCAAGGAACATGTGGGAGAAAAAGCAACTAATATTTAATTACAGTTGTTATATTATTAAATTTTACAAATAAAACATATCTATTCTCTATATTATATATCTATAATATCAATATATATTAATATATTCCTCTATATAGCTTAGAATATTAGATTTACGGCGTGTCTCATTTAAAATTTTAGTAGACAAATTTGTTAATTTTAAATATATTATATATTAATATCTATTTATTTTTTGGAAATAATTCATACCGCGAAAATTAATTTTTTTTTTTTTTAATTTAAGAAAAATATAAATTCTTAAAATTTTAGTAGACAGATTAATTTAATTTATATATATATATATATATATATATATATCATGCGCGGATCCAGGGGGGGCGATGGGGGCGACCGTCCCCCCCCCCCCCCCCAAAACATTGAAGATCAACATTTTTTATATGTTTATTTAATTTTTTTTTTTTATAACATTAAATTTTAAAATTGAAGAAAATAAAGTTCTATGTGGGGGGGCGGCGTCTTTGACCCCCCCCCCCCCGCTTGGACAATTCGATCGCGACACACTTCCGAGATCAAAAGTAGATCTTATATACCGGCGACCGCCCCCCCCCCCCAAAACAGAGGTCTGGATCCGCGCCTGATATATATATATATATATTATATATATTTAATTTATAATATAAGTTTTAATGAGATATGATTTAATGGGATAATGAGTTTAATTCTTAATTTATTACTGCGCGGGTCATTTGAAATTTTATAAGATAAATTAATTTTAAAATTATTATATATAATTAGTTTAGAGACACTTTTTAGATAAATTTAAATATTGAAATGTATTATTAAAAAAGAAATAGGTTTCCAACCGATCGGGAATTTAGAGAGAGAAATGGTTGCATGCTTTAATAAAGTATTTATAAAGCATTTAATGATATTTTTTCATCTTTCTTTGATCAATATTCATTATTCAAAAAATATTTTTTTCAAAACATATAATTACGGACAGCTAATAATCACATCTCGAGACGCTGCCCGCCAGGGCCACCAGCCCGGAGGGCCGAGCGGTGCCGGGCGTGCCGTAGGCACGCCAGGTACAGCTCGTTATTAAATAATTGCCTGAAGAGTTAGTTCGCAGCACTGATTGAGAACTATTCTTCCTCGATCATTTAACATAGATGAGCTATTTTGTCCATCTCTATTAAGCCCAGTTGCTGCATTATGGAGGCTCGGGACTGTTTATCATTTTTATAAGAAAATTCTCAAATTTTTACCATCGAACATTGATGTATTAAATATTTATTCCCGAAATTTGAAGTTGATCGTCTGTCTCATTACCGAGAAATAAATTATTGAAAATTGTCCTTTTAACATGGAAGTAAATGGACCGAGCTTTGAAAGGGCTATAACTTCTATGCAAATTATACCATTTTCAATAAATTTATACAGATCATTAATTCAACTTTTATGAATCGAATGATACATTTTTCAATAGATTTGACATGCTAGTTAATTACTTATTCATAAATGTAAAAAATAAAAAGTTATTTGCAGCTAACAGGATATAACAAAAGCACTAATGTAGAATTGCAACCCTATTTCTTGAAATCGTTTTTGTGTTAAATAAATGTTTTTATATTGAGAAAAATTTATCTGAATATTCTCTTTATTAATATTATCAAAACAAATATTTTTATTCGAAATTAACCTCATTATTAACAATTTTTTTATTAAAAAATTTAGTAGGCAGACCTTGTCACTCTCCAGAAATACAAAAGATTTTTCGAAAATCAAACAGATAGATAAGCTGTCCCGAACTCCCTTAACATAGACGAGCTATTTTGTCCATATCTACATATGTTGCTGTATTAAATGACACCCTCAAATTTCAATTATAATATTACCATTCTAAGGCAAAAGATAATCTAAGAACTTTAAGTAAAATTAGAGCAATAAGTGAAAATTTGTTAATGAATCCATACCTTTTTTTTAAATTTTTGTGATTTGACAATTTTTGTTCATTAGAAGTCTTTTTTACTTTCACATTTATATTCTATAGAAAGTATAGAATATAGTAATGTGAAGTATTGCGATTGCCTGCATGGGTCCTGACTCTTTGAGAGCTTGTATCTCAATGATGAAAAAAGTTAATTTCATTTCGTAACTTCTAGGTGGAAAAATTCGATGCCCTTAAGGGGACGTCCCTTAATTACGTGAGGCGTTTAGGGGGGAAAAACGGGGGGGGGTCGAGCCAAATCTCACCCAATCTCACGTGGGGGACTGGGGGATCTTGATAAATATCACGAATTTTTTTATGTTTAAGTGCAAATTCATTTTCTATGTCCTCTAATTCTAAAGTTTTGACAATTTTTTTTTTGAACAGGATTTAGGATATAAAACCGGATATTGTAGTCCCAGAGGCCAAAAAGTGGCCAAAAATCGGTCAGTGCGTATGTACGAATATGCCCTTCTGTCTTTCGCAACCATAAAGTCTCAGAGCTACAAAATTCTAAACTTAAGCTCGATATAGGCTAGAAAGAGTACAGCAAGCCTTTTAACTTTAGTGGATGTAAGCCACAACATCTGGCATAATTTTTGACGGCTGGCGTTTTTTGTATATAAAATGTAAACCTTTTCTTTTTTAACCGACTTCAAAAAAGGAGGAGGTTCTCTATTCGACTGAAATTGTCAACCGATTTTGAAAAATTTTTTTGCATTGGGTCCAGTCTAGCTTCCGATTGGTCCCATTTTTTTTCGATTTTTTTTTCATAGGTATTAGACCTTTTTTATTAGGTTTGTTTAGACCTAACCTCTTTGTTTATGAACCGATTTCGATGGTTCTTTTTTTATCCGAAAAGGGGTGTCTTAGGGATGGTGTCATATTAATTTGGTCAAGTTCTGATGATATCATCACTATTAATAACATCACTAAAAAGAGAAAAATAAAAAATTTTAAGAAAAAAATAAAAACTGACTTCAAAAAATTAAATGCAACAAATAAAATACACTAAAAGGTATAAAATAATTATTATCTTATTTAGTTACAACTAAACGACGAAATATTAACACGAAATTACTTTTTGAATTCGATACCAAACAAACTATACCTATAAGCGAGCATATCCTCCAAACGTACTAAGTAAGATCCGTCGAGTGCGATTCATAAAAGGTATATGTTTGGAACCGACTTCAAAAAGTAATTTCGTGTTAATATTTCGTCGTTTAGTTGTAACTAAATAAGATAATAATTATTTTATACCTTTTAGTGTATTTTATTTGTTGCATTTAATTTTTTGAAGTCGGTTTTTATTTTTTTCTTAAAAATTTTTATCTTGTAAAGGGCTGCCCCCTCTGCGTGGCGCAACAAACACAGTCAATTGAAATCGGAAAACCGGAAGTGGACATTTACATGAAAGATTTTTTTTTTTTTTTTTTTTTTCTCAAAAACGGAAATAATGATTTTTTTTTAAATTAGTAACTTATCAAGCGTCATGAGTTATTAGTCCTGTATAAATTTTAATCCGATTAAAATAAAGGAAGGGGTGTAAATTTGGAGTGTCGTGATGATTTCAAATAAGTGAAAATGTGAAAGTTGTGTGGTGAACACACAAGTTAATTTAACTAGAAATTTGAAACTTGATGCAAAGATGCATCTAATTAATATAAAAGTGAGCTGAAATTTCTACACATAATTGGAGACATCTATTTAAGAACTCTTATAAAATAATTTTTTTTCGATTTTCATTCTGGAGTTCTAAAGCTAGAAAACCCAAAATCTAATCGGTTCATTATTCACTGTTTTGGTAACAGAACGAATATTCTAAAACATTTATAGCTATCAGAATCCAGACACACACACACATATATATATATATACAGACAGAAGGTCTTTAAATATCTTTCTAATTAATATATTAAGTGAATATATATAAAAGAGAATTATTTTTGACCTCGACATTATTAAACAAGATATACGAGCCCCGTCCCATCTCAATTGGCCCACCAATATTTTTATTTTTTAAATAAAATTATGCTTATTCACGGTAAATATAATTTAAATATTTATTTTTATTATCATTTGGAACAACATTTTAAACAATTTAAAACATTCTATTGTAACATTTAATTTAAAATTATTTTTTAATTGTTAAAAACAACGAAAACATACAAAATCCAAAACCTTTACCACAGTGTGACGTCACCTTTATTTTTAATTACGGCTTGAATTCTTTTGGGCAACGTACTTATTAGGTTTTGACACTCATCTTGAGTGAAAGTATCCCAAATATTTTGAAGTTTGTGTTTTAACTACTGTGTGACTACGTTTCTAGATGGTTGTATTCGTAATAGCTTTTTCATTGTGTGCCAAAGAGTTTCTATTGGTGACAAGTCGGGACTGTTTGCCACCCACTCCAAATGTGGAACATTATGATCAGAAAGCCATTTTAAAGATTTTCTTGATGTATGGCAGGCCGCTCCGTCTTGTTGGAACACAAAATTATTATCATTCTGCAATGCATCTGCCATTGTTGGAAGTAACGATTTTTTAAAATCTCTAAATATTTATTGGTGTTTACAATAATTCCATCAATGAAGTGAAGTTTTCCAACACCTCTAGCAGACATTGAACCCCATACCATAACTGAAGCAGGAAATTTTACTTTCTTTTTTAAACAATCTGAATTGAAAGCTTCATTTTTCTGACGAATAACTCTGCTTCGATTGTCCCCAGCACAAACTTCAAAACGAGACTCATCACTCCAATGGACATTATTCCATTCATCACTCGTCCAATTAATGTGACTTTAAGCCCATTTAAGCCGATTTTTCTTTTGTTTTAATGTCAAGAGTAGCTTTTTTCGCCTAAAAAAAATTAGTAAAATTACAAAAAAAATTTTGGAATAAGTTGCAATAAAATTACCTTGTAAGTTTTAAAACCTAACTTAAGGGCTTCTCTATGGCACGTGGATCTTGAAACACTTCGCCCCACAGCATCGCTCCAAAGAACAGATAATTCACCATAGTTCGAACGCCTGTTTTTTCTAATAATCTTCTTCAATGCTCGTCTATCAATAGCTGATATTTTGGATTTCGACGCATACCGAGGTTTTGTAGCTATTGTACCCGTTGTTTTATAAACTCGAATAATATTTCTGACAGTAATCGTCAATTTCCAAGTTTGATTTTCCCTTTTTAAATAAATTGATAATAATTGAGCTAATTTTTTCATCAACAACCTTTCCACGAGTCATTTTTACTAATAATAAACAAAACAAACTTTCTTTTGTTGGAAAAAGGCAAAGCCTACTTGATTATTTCACATATTCAAAGATTCTTAAAAAAAAAAAAAAAAAATCGTGAAAAGCAAAGAACTATTTTTTATATAAAAATATGTTTTTAACAATTAAAAAATAATTTTAATTTAAATGTTACAATAAAATGTTTTAAATTGTTTAAAATGTTGTTCCAAATGATAATAAAAATAAATATTTAAATTAAATTTACCGTGAATTAGCATAATTTTATTTAAAAAGAAATAATATTGGTGGGCCAATTGAGATGGGGCGGGGCTCCTATATTTCGCTAGACCACTGCTGGTTGAGGCTATTAGGGTCAGCTAAATCTTAAATCGCGAGTGAATCAAATATAGGAAACTCATCATTAGAAAGTCTTGCTTGAAAATAATGTTTTCCCACATGTCAGACATTTCTAAAAACGGAGAAGAAAAAAGTGAATTCAGAAGTTCTGTCGGCCGGCGAGCTGCCCTTGCTGAGGATATCGACTAGAAGTAGGAGAGAATGTTCAAAAATTGAGAAAATTAAAAAAAAAATTGTTGTATGGTGAGTTATCGAATTATTTACTTACTTACTTCCTGTGGCCGAACAACATTTCCAATGTTTTAGCCTCCTCTATAATGCCTCGCCATTTTGTCCTATCCCGTGCTATAGAGTTCCAATTTCCTTGAGCACCCAACTCGTCAAGATCTCTGGTTATATTGTCCATCCATCTTTGCCGTGGTCTACCTGGTGGTCTTCTTCCTATCGGTTTTGCTTCGTAGATCCTGCTGATAGCTCGATCTTCATCAGCACGCACCACATGTCTCACCCAAGCCAGCCTTCGTTATCGAATTGTTGTAGCTAATAAGCTGAAATTTGGTCCACAAGTTTGTATTAATAAACCTAACCTATTATGCCAAGTTTTGACTATCTATCTTAACAGTTCCCTGACAAAAATTGTTAAATCATTATAATTTTCAGAAAGTCTATCGAATAAAAACTGTCCTTCAATTTCCAACACATCAAATAAATAAATTAATTTTAAGAATTGGTTTTTCCATTTGTTGTTACTTTCTGTCTTGTTATTCGTATTCGTGTACTTATATTACTCAAAGTAAAAAATTATGTGTGGGCCCTTTGAAGACACCTTATGAAATATCTAAAACGCCTTCATATTTTGCAATATTTTATTACTTCATTAAAATATCTTCAGAAAATTTTCTTATCGAATTTCATCATCCAAAAATGAATCAAATTTGACACTATATTTTAAGAGAAATATTTTTCCTCATAAAAAATATATTCCGTGTAAAACAGAAAAAAAACTCAAAGACAGGAAGCTATAATAATTGAATTGCTGTGATCATAATGAAATATGTTTCTAAAAATAAATATTTATTTTGATGCATCAAATAAATATAAAAGGTCACGCAAATCGTTTCCCTTAAAGAGAAAAATAAAATCAAGAAAATAATATTCAATTTCGCTCAAAATATAAAACGGAAACCAATCTTTATTAAATAACACGATTTTTTTATTTTACTCTCTCAACTTTGATTCAATTTATTCTATAAATTTTTCTTGTTGAAATCATGAGATATTTTTATTCCAATCATTAAATCACTTATTCCTCTTCTTTAGAGATCACATTATCTGAACTTTTAGACTTATTTAGACGGGGGCTGGGGATTAAATATCATCCAATTAATTGAAATGGTCACAATCATGGTGCCTATTATTTAGTACAGATTCACACACTCGCATACATAAAACACAAACTGCATGATATGTAATTGCCAAAATGGCAAAGAACGTAAAGGCAAAAAATTAAGGGGTCTTGTTAAATATCTAGAAATAGTTTTTAGAATATATAGTAGTAGTTTTTAAGGAATTTGGTGTTGGTACTTGGTGAAACATTTTTTAAAATTATTGGATAAAAAATACTTGGTAGGTTTCACGTTAATATATAATATATATATATATATATTATAATATCTTAATGTGAAACCTACCAAGAATTTTTTATCAAATAATATATAGTAGTAGTTAAATTGAAATAAAATCGATATAACAAAAATGTGGGCCTCAACTTAAGGACCTTATTCTACCTCATCGAAATGAGCCTAAAAGTTTATTAAGAACAAATCTCCTATAATGCTTTGTTGTCATTTTGTGTTTTTTTTTTTTTTTTTTTTTTTACAAAATTCATATCTCAAGATCAGATTATGAATTTTTAATGAAATTTAGTATACCTGTAGATGTCAATAATCTTTATAAAAAATAATTGTTGGAATTTATTGTTAGAAATTTTCTTTGTTTATTTATTTGATCAAAGTCTACTTGTGACTGTCTTAACTTCCTCTAGTAAATTATTGTTGACTAGTATCAGACTGTATTGTTTTTCCGTAAGCATAGATTTGCTTGAATAATTCCTGTCATAACTGGGTTGTATGATATCAGATTTGAGCAAATGGGGGTATCATTTGAGCAATAAAGCTGAAACCTGGTGTGCTTTATTAATTCAAAATTGAGTGTCGAATTTCAGCACATTAGAAAGAATCATTTAAGAGTTCCCCATATAACGATTTCTGATTTTCTGCATAATTCATCTGGAAGATCTCAAGCTAGAAAGCTTGAAAATATTATCAGCTTTTGTTTTAAAAATACAAATATTTTTGCCACAGAATGAAATTTCTACTACCTTTCATTTTTTAGTTATTATGAGTATCGGAAATGACGAGGGGTGAACCGCGACTTAATATTGTGAACACCTACTTCCACTTCCACTTTCATTTCCAAGTAGAAGACAATAGATAACGGGGCATTATCTAATGAATTCCAAAATAATTCCACATAATTCCAAAGACGGTGTACACCTAATTTCAATCGCGGTTCACCCCTCGGGAAATGACATACAGAGACGGACAAATAGCCTTCCGATAGGCGCGCCCTCTAGACTACCAAAGACGGTCGCGCCTATTAAAGGGATTAAAGAAGGATACAAGGAAATTTATTTTTTAAAAGGGTCACGGATGTAATAATCCCTGCATGACTATCCATTATCTATTGACATGTATGAATGTGTAAAGATGTAAAAGACAAGTCCTGACAAGTTTTAGTCGAGGAGAGAAACTATCAATTAAATGGGATTGTTCTAGAAAACCCCAATTCCTAGTCTACTTGTACTAGAATGATTAAACTATAGACTTGGTTAGTGTCGTAACATACAAATTACTGAAATAATAAATATTTTAGAAAATGAAAATATGAGAAGAAGAAGAATTTTTAAATATTCGAAACTTTTAATTATTTTTTTTTATCTTAAATATAGATGAGCTTATAATTTTGCTTTTAGTGAATTTTATTCTTGAAAAAAGCTTCACGTATTGAACAAATGTACATTCATATTTCGAAAAAGGGAAGAATATATCTCTACAGATAAATCTTAATATTTTAATGAAGTTTATGATTTTATGTTGGGCCCCCGTGTATGCCCCCCGCGGGCCACGGGTTGGACAGCCCTGCTCTAGAGACTTAAACTTGCTTTCTGTCATCGTCTTTCCCGCGGCCTATATCTTTCTATTGTTTAAGACCTTCATTCACAACTATCTTCAACTCCAACCCAATTCATAAATCTCTTCCTCTTCTTATTCTTTTCAATCCAGGTCTAGTTAAGTTTCACTTTTTTGGCTGTAATCCTTTTCGCATTAACTTCATAAAAAATATCTTAATTAAAAAGAAAAAATCATTCATTAAAATAATTTCTCTTTACTTTTCAGACATTTCTAGGTACGAAAAACGGAAAAAATTGGAAAATTTTCAAGTAAACTCGCTCCTCCAGTAGACTTGACCTGTTAAGTATTGAGGAAGAAATTTAGCTCATTTTCCTGTTGAGAGTTTGTTTCTTCATAAAATTAGACAAATTACATTTCGAGTTTCCAGTTTGGATTTATTAGAAGATTCATAAATAATATGTCTAATAATCTAATATGTAAAACTGTTGAGCTCGTCATTTAGCCGCTGACTTTTCGGTCTGGAGACAATAAGGGACCCATACATTTATAAATTGATTGAAATAATTAAATTGATAAAAAAATCGATATATAATTGCACTACAAAAAAGTAAGTTTCTGACATTTGATTCAAGTTTGAAACAAACTTTTTTTTGTAAAATTGTACCTTTTTTGTTCTAAACCTCTGGGACTAATTCAGTTAGATCAAACTTTTATATATTGACTTCTCTCTTGTTCGGAAAAAAAAGTTAATAACATAATCTAACATTTTGTAAAAGTTACATTTTTATTCTATTCATATTAATGAAATCGAGATAAAGATAAACTTTTAATATTTCGTATATTTTTATCAATTGATCATTAGTACCATTAGGTTTATATGTATTTTATTTATAAAAGCATATTATTTCTATTTAATATATAATATAACAAGCAATGCTCGGTAACTTTTTGCTTCAGTTAAAAGCTAGATATTAACCCTCACCCTCCCACCCCACCCCACTCCACCCCTTCGACTCCGTTGTGGGTTTTAATATAATAATTTAAATTTCCTAATTTCAATAAATTATATTTGTCACTAACTATAAGTGGGTTTTAAAATTAAAAATTATGGTTTAAAAAACTAAAAAACACACCTTTGTCAGAAATTCACTAAAAAGTACAAAATAATGTACCTAAAAACTTGTTTATGTTCAATAACTAAGTCAAATAAGCTGACGTGTTCTGGAGTGGCCATCCATTTGACTTTACCATACAACCTGGCCCCTATAATTATTGATAATCATGTTGGGGGGGCTTGTTAGTTTTTGCATTTTTATACTTCTGGTGTCCCACTGATTATGTATACAAAATTTGGTTGAGTTTGGTAAATGGCCAAGATTTTCATTTTTTGACCCTACACCCCCCTCCCCACACAACCCATTTTGGGCGGTTAGTTTTTGCATTTTTAGACTTCTGGGGGTCCACTGATTATGTAAACAAAATTTGGTTGAGTTTGCTCAAACGGCCTAGATTTTTAATTTTTAACCCCCCTCCACCCCCCTTAATTTTGGGTCGATATGCACCAAAATCTAATCAGCTCTTAATCTCAATGGACCAAAACTACGTGTGGAATTTTGTTTCGAAATTCACACTATTTTTTGAGCTAGCTCGTCCACAAAAATTTGGTAACGCACAGACTAACGGACAACCAGACTAACTAACAGACATTTTGACAAAACAATTATTATCTCAAAAAATATAATTTTTTCGATGTCCACTTATTAGAGCTTTTTTATAGAGCGAAATGCCATGGTTTCGCTTAATTTTTTTAATCAAATTAGTTTAAGCCGTTTTTGAGATATTTCGAGAAAAAAAGGAACAAAACCACTTTTTTCATGCACGATTACAATACTTGACCAACCCTGTATGGTAAAGTAAAAGCGTGGTTCGCTTCTTTGAGAAGCCTGTAGGTAGTTTTAATTAATTTCGACAAAGTGCATGACTTAGTTATTGGACATAAAAAAGTTTTTAGGTACATTATTCTGTACTTTTTAGTGTATTACTGACAAAAGTTTTTTAGTTTTTTTAAACTATATATATATATATATATATAACCAAGAATTGCTCGTTTAATATAATAAGATATATAATGATATAATTAACGAATCACAAAAAATTGTTTCTGTTAATAGACGTTTAGACCTAATCCACTTCTAGATATAAATTCGAATATGTGAAATTCGTCATATTACAGCTTTTGAAACTCAAATCATGAAAAAATATGGCAGGTGCCTAAGGCAAACTCATGAAATGACATTTATACTCTGTAGAGCTTTGTCAGGTTTTGAAACCGAAACAATATGTCAGCATTTGCATACGAAATATGGTAGATTTTTCAATTTCTGGTGGTTTTAAACCTAATTTTCAAAGATTTAATACAGGTTTTGAGTTCAATTATACTTTTATTCACGCCCGCCTGTATTTAGGCAACTAAATTGGCGTAGAAGCTTAGAAACTGCGTAGAAGCTAGGCTAGTCCAATCATTTGAGAAAGTTTTCGAGCTTTGTAAACAAGTTACGTGTGAAAATCATTTCAATATTCAATTTTAATACTCTAGCAGCCCGACGAGCATTTATACTTTATTTTGAGCTAAAGTTGAATCTTGGCTCAAAAGTCCAATATCTTAGTGTAACTAAAGTGTTATACACATACTTGGTGGGACCCTCCAAGGTCCAATGTTTGTAAGTATTGTGAAATAAATAAATACAAAAAATAATTTATCATAATTTTCACCTCTCTATATTCTAGATCTAAGCCCTTGTATTAAAGCTAAAACCAAATACCGAAAATAGGGTGTCAAAAATTAAAAATTTCACCCCCTTTGACCTATGGCAACCAAATTTTGTTCAGTTATTCTAACGTCATTGATCACATGGGATACTCTTAATTCAAAAATCAATTACCCGAAATGGGGGGGGGGGAGTTCACAAATTAAAAATTTTAACCTCTTTAACCTGTTGTAACTAAATATTTATTTGTATTGTTTTGTTTGAATAAATTCGGAGGAGAATTTTCAAGGACACAAATAACAATTTAAGCCAAGAGCCATTTCATCTGATATTACCTGAGGGGCCCGCCTTCGGCGGCCCTCTTGATAGGAAGGAGAACACCCTGAATATATGTTTGCTTATATTATGAAATATCTGACGGGTTTTGGATTTGAACTAATCTATTGAATTAAATAATAAATAAATAATTCTCTTACGAATAGCCTTACTATTAAACATATTCACTCAAAATTAAACTATTAAATGTCTAAGTATTTACTTGTTTTCTTCCCAAATGATTTTTTTTTAAGAGAATATTTTAACAAAGACACTCCCTAAAACTGTTGAATTGAATCTAATGCAAATCGGCTAAACAGGTAATCGCGATCATTAATAGCCTTTTGCTGGTCTTAGACCTCACTTAAATTATTAAGATAGGAATTAGAGTAGTATTTTATTCTTAAAATCCATTCGTTTTTTAAAATTCAAAATGCTCCCCCCCCCTCACCCATCAACTCTCTTTAAATAAATGTATACCACTACACACTCTATCCAGACCAGGACAAAACACTGATTGTAGAAGTAAAAGGGTTTCTGTGGACCTCATCGGGCTTTGCCAAACGATTTTCTCTTTCATAGCATTCATTCATCTAAAACCGGTTGATGTTTAAGGGATCCAAAAGATTTTTAAAATAACCTAATAACAAACATCAGAATATTTTTATTTTTTTATTTGAATACTTTACTGCATAAAAGTTCTAATTTATATAGTAAGAAATAGCTATCTTAAGCTCTACTTAATACGCCAGTGTAAATATTAAATAAAATGAAAAATGAAAAGGTATAAAATAAAAGATGAGGAAAAGAGAGAACGAAATGGATGGAGATTATGACTGATAGATCCAAACAAATCCCTTTTAAAGGTCTTACGAGCGAGCTTATTCCTATCTTTTTGCTAGATTACATTAATCACTGTGAAAAAATTCTATAAGAATAAATATAAAATAAAATGGATTCATATCAAAATGAAAAGTATTTTTTTCCTCCCAGTAAAGTAAAGTTTTATTATTTATATAGAAATTTATTCGTTTATGAATTTTTCATATTGTCTTTTCATATCCATATACACCATCAACTATTATTGGTCTGTGATTTTATTGTCGAAGATTTCATGAATTTTTACTTCCATAAAGAATGGTCATTGCTATTTTCCTCAACAAACAATAAATATAGATGTGGAGATTTCAAGATAAAAGTGGAATTTATTATAGTCAACTTAGCTATATATACGATATATTATTTTTATTAATATATTAAATTATTTATAATAGTATTAACATTTTGTTTGTCTACCTCAGTGTTTCTCAACATGTAAGTGCCGAGTGAGATTGTGAGGCTTTTTGACAAATAATTCAAATTGCATTGGTTTTGTAATTTTGAAATACACTTGCGGACAAAAATCGAGCCACCTAATCTCTTTTTTTACCGACTTCAAAAAAGGAGGATGTTCTCAATTCGACTGAATTTTTTTGTGTCTATGTTATCTGATATCTTTGCCAATTGTTAACCGATTTTGATGATTTTTTTGCATTGGGTTCAGTCTAGTTTCTGATTGGGAAAAAAATTTCATTGGTATTGGACCTTTTTTGTTATGTTTGTTCAGGCATAACTTCTTTGTTTATGGACCG
This sequence comes from Forficula auricularia, assembly GCA_024734495.1. NCBI lineage: Eukaryota > Metazoa > Arthropoda > Insecta > Dermaptera > Forficulidae > Forficula > Forficula auricularia. The sequence continues at coordinate 2,755,350 of JALMQS010000070.1, forward strand.
ATTTTAATCTTTAATTAATTCTTTCTGGATCAGTATAGCTCCAAGATAGTCAAGATGAACCGATTTCGATGATTCTTTTTTTATTGGAAAGGGGTACCTTAGGGGTATCCCATATTAATTTGGTCAAGTTCTGATGATATGATCAATATGAAATATGTAAATATTGAATTCTTATGAGCAAATAATAGAAATTGTAATATTGAAGGAGACAATAAAGAGTGTGTCTTCTGTTGGAATTATAAATTATATTTAATTCCAGCAGAAGACACACTATTTTATTGTCTCCTTCAATATATAAAAATTCTGCTACCCTCGGCACAAAAACTTTTAATTTATAGAATTATAATAAATAAATTATAATCTTTAAATTGATTATTTTTCTTAAATTAAAATTTATCTTTTCAAGAAGATATATAGTTAGACCTGAAAAATAAAGGCATTCAAAATTATTGTTGAATTTTTCCAATTCTATCGATCACTAGTAAATTATTTAAAAGAGATCTTAACCACTAATTGTATTTTCTACCTGGCTAATTTCAGTCGATTTTCTTGTCATGTTTAGATTAAAACTCTTTTAATTTTAAAAAACTATTTCATTTATTCTAAAATGTTTCCACTCTACGAAAGGATTATGTATAAAAATTTTAAATTTAGATTTTTAATATACGACAGATTTTTTGAATTTTTAGCGGGATTAAAAGATGTATAATATCACATTTTGAAACAAAATAGTATTTTTTGTTTATTCATTTGAAATTCCCATCTATACATTTACAGACTAGAGAAAATTGTCTAAACATACCCGTTATCATTGTTTCTGTTTGTGCTCAAATTTTCGCTATTAATTTTTCAAAACAAAAATATATCTATTTATTTAAAAATTATAATCAAACTAGCTATTAATTTTAAAAATTCAAAATTTAAGTAATTCTTGTATACACTTAATCGTCAAAACTATATTATGTAATTTTGGGGTTAATACCAAAGCGTTTCAAATATTAAATAATATAATGGTTTGACATAAGTATCTACTAAGAAAGTGTAATTTTCATAAGACAATTTTTTTTAATATATATATATATATTAGCCATCATGACATGGGCACACATATACAGGGTGTTTCAGGAGGAATAGTCAATATTATAGGAGGTGGTAATATAGACGAATTGCAAAAAAAAATGCCATATAACATGTGTCCAATTTTTATTGAGTACAGAGATACAGCTGAGTTCAATGCATTTTCGTTTCGTGTGTTGGTACCCCAGTTGCTATGGGCGTATTTATCGAATATCAGCAGTAGAGTGTTGATGTTCAAGTTGTGAAGTTGTGGCTTAGTTTACATTTAAGTTTTCATTGTGATTTGTTGGCCAAGTCTACTGTACTGTAGCGTGACATGTCGCGCGTATTGGGTGCGTGCGAAAGTTCGTTCGGAGTTTGTGAGTAAAAGTCACACAGCGATTAGGCAAACAAAAATCTTTATTCAATAAATGATATATTCTCCATCGTTTTCTATAATCATTTTCCAACGTTCTGGCAGCAGACGGATGCCTCGATCATAAAAACTACGCGGTTTAGATTCGAAGAACGAAGACACGCCGTTTTTTAAGGCCTCCAAAGAGTCAAAGTTTTTTCCATTTAAATAATTTTGCAATGACCGGAACAAGTGATAGTCAGATGGTGCGATATCAGGAGAATGCGGTGGATGCGTTAGGACATCCTATTTCAGGCTCTTCAGCTTGCACAGCGTCTTTTCGAAACGTGTGGTCTGGTATTGTCCTGATGAAAGATGACTCCCTTGCGATTTGACAAAATCGGACGTTTCTCTTTTCGATTCAAATTGGTTAATTGGCGACAGTACTTGTCCGAATCAATCGTTTCGCCAGCAGGAGAAGCTCAAAATAGATTATGCCCTTGCAATCCCACCAAACTGAGAGCATCACCTTCATCGAGTGTAAACTGGCCTTTGGCATTGCGTCACCATGCTCATCTGGATGTTTCCATATCCGTTTACCCTGAACATTGTTGTAGAGAACCCATTTCTCATCGCCCGTCACTAATCGATCCAAAAACGACTTGTTCTTGAGCCGCCCAAATAAAGAAACGGCCGCAGAAATTCGTTTGATTTTGTTCTTCTCGGTCAGCAAATGGGGCACCCATATATCGAGCTTCAAATCGAATCCCATCTTTTTTCAACGCCGAAAAGCGGTTGATCTGTCAACGTTTAGTGCTGGAGCAGCTTCTTCTGTTGAAATGCGCGGGTTATTGAGCACTAAAGTACGCAAAACATCGTCATCAATGTCAGAAGGTCGACCAGAGCGTGGCTCGTCTTCAAGGTTAAATTTTACGCGCCGAAATTTAGCAAACCATTTTTCCACAGTTCGTTTAGCTGTTGCTTGATCCTGATAAACATCTTGAATGTTTTTCATGGCTTCGGCAACATTTATTCCCTTCCGAAACTCGTAAAGCATAACATACCGTAAATGCACTTTATCGATATTCATTTTTAAAGTGATATTTATCGAAACAGTTTGTATGAAAACAAATGATTTTTTTTTAATGAAAGCTGAAGAGGTCACCTTTCCAAGGATATATAATATGTAGGCATTAATGACAACACGTTACGATGCTCATATCTCCATCTATTGAAACTCCGCACTAACTTTTTGCACGCACCTCAATATTTACACATGCTGAGTATGTCGATATTGGGTTACATACTAACAGCTGTATTCAATAAAAATTGGACACATGTTATATGATATGTTTTATTGCAATTCGTCTATAATACCACCTCCTAAAATATTTACTATTCTCAAATATTTACAGCTCCCATCATATCGATACTACACATGGATTTGAGTTTGATGAGGCTGTCATCTTGATGAGATTGGAGAACAATTATAAGCGCCTGTTGGCCGAAAAATGTTTTATTAAGATATATGGGCAAAGGGCTCTTAATTTTCAAACTGATTGTATTGGGCTTAGCAATGCCTACTTGTCAATATTGACAAATACTGATGCCCAAGTATAATAAACATTGAGAAAGGGGAAAAGAATTGTAAAAAAAGAAAAAAATTTATTATTTATTTTTGTTTTTATATATTGTCATTTTAAATTCGAATTTTGTTATTCTTAATGTTTATTAATTATTTGAGAAATCCTCTTAATTGAGAGATGTTTGTGAGGGGTCAGTGATCCTAATTAGATCAATGTCCTCATAATGTTATTATTAATTAAATAAATGAAAATTTGCTGTATTTGTACTTGAGACGTTGCGCATATCGAGTGAGAGCACACCATTTTATAATTCATATAATTTTGTATATTATGATAAAATCCATAACAACTCTTCCTGCGGACAATTTATTTATAAAATTAATTGTGCCGCTAATACCGTAAGATATAATTTTGTAATTAACAACTTTGAATTTTTTTTGTGAAAATTTTTAATGTATTTTTACATGTGTGTTCTATCGCTTTTTTCAGCTCTTAGGAACTGATGATGGCATTATTTAATTAAAGCCGAAACGTTTTCCATAATTGGGAGTTTTTTATTCAGCAGAGGCTACCCATTGGCTGAATCCCTCTCCATTACTTAATTATATACATATACTGCCATCAAAATTGTATCATATTTACTATTCCTCCTGAAACACCCTGTATATTTATTATACCTTTAATTATCCCTTTCTGTTAAATATAATGAGCCGATATATTACATTCGTCTTTAAGTTTTCACTGGGCACTTGTTTTGAGGTCTTAGAATCCAAAAATCTCCAGATGTGTATGCGTTTGTAATATCTATACCTCAAAAATAATATTTGAAATATGATCTAGATATCAGAAGGGGTACATCAAAGTTTGAGTTCAAATTATTCTATTCTTTCAGAGGCCGTCTATCGTATTATATTTTTAAATTGTTAAAAAATGAAAAATCTTCAAAACTATTATGAGGTTTCCGTAAATTTTAGAGAGGTTTAATTTTCAAAAGAGAAATTTAGGCTGAAGCCACCTAAATTCCACTTAATTAGATAATCTCATTAGAACTCACTGTTCATTCTGATAAGATTAGATATCTCAGTAAATAAGTGGGATCTAGGTGCTTTCAGGCTAAACTTTTTGATAATTAAATCAACCACCAACCAAAGCATCAAATCTGCAATCTGTTTGAGCTAGAAAGTTGAAACTTTGCAAAGAGGTGAAATTTATTAATACAAAATATCCCAAGCTTCTGCTCATTCGCTACAGATTTTCAATAACTACTCATATAAAAATTTAGTTTTTACTTTAGCAAACTAAGTATGACGAAGTATTATAATTAAATATGAAAAACTGCTGTTTTTGCTTTGTTTTTTGGAAATTTTTCAAAAAGTGCTCATTCGATTTTAATAATTATAATTAAGAAAAGAAGGAAAAAAAAATTTGTCTTTCTATGCCTTTTTGTTAAAAATGAAGAAAGTTTTTGAACACTACTGTGGAGAGAAGAAGGAATTATTTTATTTGTTTCATTCATTGACCCTTTGAAACCCTGAAGAAGGAGGGAAAAAATCCTCCGAAACGTCGGTTTGAAAGGAAAGGAGGAAGGATTCCAATAAATTACACCTTATTTTATATGTGTTAATTTTTTCTTTCCTCACTACCTCTGGGCTGCCTTCCATTACTTTCAATTAATATATACAGCATTAGGACCTAATAAAAGTATTATATTGTCGCCTTAGAGTGTAACCTGATAACTCACAATAAGGAAATTATACAGGACAGAGAAAAAACAAACAAAGTTTAATATTGTTGTTGTGGAAAAAACTAGTTTTCACATTTTTTTTCTACAACTTACAATCGTAATTTTAAGTAGCAGGTTTACTTGGACGATGCTCCGTCTCTTTTTCTTTCGAACGTTGTTATGATAAAAAATGGAGTTAGCAGATTTACACTCTAAGCCGACAATTTGATATATATATGTGTGTACTATGTTATTTCCATCAAACAGAGGATAACCTCATTGTTTCTTTTTATGAATACCAAATATGCCAAACTTCTGCTCATTAACTACAGATTTTCAATAACTACCCATATAAAAGTTTCGTTTTTACTTTGGCAAACTAAGTATGGCGAAAGTATTATAATTGAAGATGAAAAACTGTTGTTTTGCTTGTTTTTTGGAAATTTTTCAAAAAGTGTTCATTCGATTTTAATAAGAAATATTAGGACCTAATAAAAGTACCTATTATATGGCAAATTTAGTAAAAATAACACAAGCAAGTTTATTAGGATTGTTTGAAAATTTATATTAACATAAAAGTTTCGCGGTTAAATTACGAGTATTATCATTCAAATAGTTTGACTCCTGATTTAAACAATCTTTCATTTTCTAATAAATTGATTATATGTTAAAGATATATAATATAGATTTCTCATTTCTCATTTGAAATGTTAATGAAATGTTGAATCCTAATTAAAGAGAAGGAAGTAACTGATGTTTACAGATACCAGTTTTTTCATTTAAATGATTAATTAAAGTTCCATTAAGAACTTTCTTCTAAGTTTTTAACTCAAAGAGAATCAGTATCAGTGTAATATATACCTTGCTGGTAGAAATAGTTTAGAGATTAGAGGAATAGAAATTGATCCTTTTATTATATATATAGGAGTAACTAACTGAAAATGGGATTTCAAAAGCAGTGATGTTTTGCATAATTGAATCAAAGGAGAATATTTAAGTGTTTTTTTTGTAAATTTATTATCCCCCACCTTAAACCTTAGTTCTTTTATTTAAGGTTGTGAATTTCAAAGTTGCGTCTAACCAATACCTATAGAATATATATATATGTATATACTTATATATATGTAGGTATTAGAGTCTACTTTAAATGGATACATTTGCATTTGATCAAAATGGAAATTAGGTATTAGAGATTTGAGGCAAAGAAGGGAAAGGCAAAAGGAGATAAAGAATTGCAAACCAGGCGAGAATCCTTGAATTCATCCCAGTCGACCAGCAACTTTCCTTCTTTCCATTTCCATCCTTTCCGTCTAGCCTTTTTTTCCAATAACCGTTTCTTTCCCGTTCAACGCTTCTCTCTTTTTTTCTTTTATTTTTAGGCTTTTTCTCAATTAGTTTTCTATTTTCATTTTAATAATTTCAAATTAATTTTATTTACTGTTTTCCGTGGGAGTTAAAATCAAGTTGTGATGAAAGTTATATCATGTAGGATAAGCAGGGCCGTGCCAAACCATTCGGCCGCCCGTGTGCAAACTATAATTTTGCGCTGACTGGGGGATTGAATATATAACATCTCAGATTACAAATCCATTTGGTGATCCATATCAGTGTTTGGTATAAAAGCGCCATGCGGGCTGAATCGCGAAATGATGGATCATAACTAGATGATCACTTCTTTTTCATTCTCTCTTGACTTAAGATTCAGCAGACTCCAATAGAATAATAAAATCAGATACGAGTAGTTTTCACAAAGAAATAAAACAAAATTGAGTTTTATTTCTTTTTTTGTGAAACCTACCTCGTATCTTAGTTTTATTATTATATTAAAATGTTTCACCTAGAACCAACACCTAACTCCTTAAAAGTTATAGACTCCAATAGCCTCAACCAGCAGTAGTCTCGCGATATATATATCTTGTTTAAAAACGCGATCAAAAACAATTCTCTTTAATATGTTAATTATTCATTAATATATTAATTAGAAAATTACTTATAATTTTGCGTCCTCTTCTAAAATTTCACTAAAAGGCTATAGGGATATATGGTAATCATACTGAATCGGCCCCCGAAAGATAATTTAATGACACTTAGTGGATATGTAGGTACTAATAAAATAATAAGATCCTGAAAGTTTCAAACCCCTAACTCAATTTGTTTTTGAGAAAAAGAAAAATATGTAAAAAACAGAAAACAAAATTCCCATGATTGACCAAACCGATTGATCTAAATTTTTAATATGTTGTGGGGACTGATAATAGCTTCTAGGACAAAAATTATGAGCTTTATAGGTTAATTAGATCCTTGAAAAAAAAATTGTTTTTCTTTTTATTTCTATTTTTAACCATGATACAATTTTGGCACAATTATGAAACTATTTTTTAATCAAACCTTATCTATTTACATATAATACTAGTACCTTGTCAAATTTTGAAAAAAGGTATGCCATAGTAGAAAAAATAAAAACCAATATTTTTTTTAAATAATCAAATAAAAGCTTAAAACATATTAAAAAAAAATGTTTTTTTCTGTTTTTTAAATATTTTGCTTTATCTTTCGGGTGCCGATTCAGTATGCTTATACCCCAATGACCTTTAACACATAAAAATATAACTGCTTGTGTTGAATTTAAATGAAATATTCTTTAACTTTTAAGAAGTTACGTGTTGGTTCTAGGTGAAACATTTTAATATAATAATAAAACTTGAGCAAGATGTGAGGTAGGTTTCACAAAAAGTTTTATTTGTGAAACCTACCTTGCATCTTGATCAAGTTTTATTGAAATATTCTTTGAATTTATTTAATCTATATTCTGTTTTGTTGTTACAGATATATCAAGGGAATAAATATTGACCGTACATTAGATTATAAATTTTGATTTTGATTGATAAACATAAATATATGAGTGGATATTGATGAGGAAGTCCAAAAAAGAAGATAATTTATACTATCTTTTTATTTTTATTCAAAAACCGACGTTTCGTGTCCCTCCTTCTTCAGGGATTTGAAAAGTCAGTGAAGGAAATCCAATGCCACATTCCCCTATGTCTCCTCTTCATGCAGTAACAATAATATATTGTATTTCATTCTCAGCAGAATTATAATGTAGTAATTCCTTTTGAACCTTGCAAGGACTAGTAATAAATTTAAATATAATGCCGAGAGTAGCAGAATTTTTATAAATTGAAGGAGACAATAAAAGAGTGAGTCATCTGTTGGAATTACAAATCGTTATAAATAAATTGAAAATGTATAATTACAGCAGAAGACACAATCTTTTAGTGTCTACTTCAACTATTAGTTTGTTTTAAAATAAATAAACCAATTAAAAAATAAATGAAATTCAAAAAAAAAAATTGTTTGTTACTATCATATCACAGCCTCAAAGAGTCTTAATGTCATTTAAAAAAATGCAATTTTGTGCCGGAAGCCTAAAATCTAATCAGTCCTCCGTATTGGAAATATAAACATGTTGACACCAGAACGAACTTTCAAAGAATTTTCGTTCTTGAGTTATGCAGGGTATCAGAATCACACAGACGACACACATACATACACTAGCAACCCAAGCAGAAATAAGCTGACGTGGTCTGATTTAGCCATCCATTTGACTTTACCATACAACCTGGCCCCTCACTTATAATTAATATTTGATAAAATTATTTATAATCATGTAGGGGGTGTTAGTTTTTGCATTTTAAGACTCCTGGGGGCCCACTGATTATGTATAGAAAATTTGGTTGAGTTTGGTACAAGGGCCTAGATTTTCAATTTTTGACCCCCTCCCCATTTCGGGAGGTTAGTTTTTGCATTTTTAGACTTCTGGGGTCCCACTGATTATGTAAGTTATAACCTTAAGCCCGAAAAATGTCTTTTTAAAAAGATTGATTTTTCTTTTGGGTCTTTGAGGACTATATTTATTTTTTGAGTAGAGCTGGGGTGAATTTACTAATATTGAATTTACTAATATTCAATTTACTAATGTTCCTGGATAGCAAGTGATTTATTTAATTTTGACTTTTATCTAATGATTTTGTAATTTTTTGGGAAAGAACGGTTTTAGTATTGAAATCAATCTTTTTAATATTTTTTATTTTTATTTTATTTATAATTCAAAAATTGATTTTACAATGTTATAAAGTTATTTGTTACATGAATGTATAATGTTTATTATTTATTTATATATTGTTTTACAGATTGATAAGTTTTTATTTATTTTTATTATATAATATTTATTATATTTATGTTTTAATATTTATTATAATCATAAGTTTACGATCAAAGGTTATATTCAAAGTTTTATAATCAAAGTTTTATGTTCGTTACATACGTAAATTTACATTCATGATTTTACATTACATTCGTGAATTATGATGAGAACACACACAAAGGGAGAATTTGGATAACCGGGGTCTTATGTCCGAAAGTCAAAAAATGTTTATCTGCCCGGGAGTTTTATACTCGTGTAACAATTGATATAATAAGATGAAAATTTCGCACGGGTTATTACCGTTCGCCTTGGTTACGCGATGATACAGCGACCAAGGTCAATTGTCAATTTTTATTATGGGTTACCTTGAGAGTCCTTGGTTCCTTTACTAGCTCGAGACAGAGGGAGGGCACTTGGTCTTGAGTGACCGAATTTATGTTAGGAACTTGGTGGTAGTTACCCTGGTACTGCGAACTGCTTGGAAAAGAGGGCAGGTGAACCCGTTGCCGAATGGTGAGTTAAGACTGATTTTAAGCCTGGCAAAACGGCTCTTTTATATAAATTGAAAATGCTGAATTCGTACTATTCAGTAGGCGCGCGGGTGATTGTGTAGGCGGTATGGAATCAGCCATCAGCGTGAGAATATGTTCTGCTTGGAGATTCCGTTGAGCTAGCAAAAAGGTGGTGACTCCAGGGGAAGCCGGAGGCAGGCAGTGAATCGTGGGAAAGTTAACTCCTCCCCCTTAAGCTTGAGGATCGCCCGGTAAATTTTGATTTTCGGGATGAGACTCAAAAATTGTGGCCGGTATCTGTGACAAACTAGTGGTTTCAGTTTTGTCCTTATTGGTAGGAAAGCGAAATACGAAATGATTTTTGTATTTAGTAAAAAGAAAAAATGACCCGAAACAAGTTATAATTACTAACATAATAATGATTAATGTATTTAAGGAATTTTGAATATAGTTAGGGTACCAATCTATTTCGTCAATTTCGTCTTCCTGTACATAGTTCGTTTCTATTCTTGATAAAGAATGAACTTTGGTGGTTCTATTTATAGAAGCATATTTATAATTTTTATTGGTTAATAAGGGAATTTGTTTAGTATAGTTAGAGTTTGAAACCATTAGTTTATTGTTAATTACACATTTATTTATATTGTTTATTTTATATAATCCCATTTTCAAATATTTATGTGTGTTCTCGCATTGATAAAGTATTACATTGTTTTTTTCTACATTTACTATAGCTGTATCCGTATTCGGTACTTTCACTATTATTGGATATTGAATTAATTTATTGAACTGACAATAGCTGTTATTCTTTTTGATAATTAAGTTTTGTATACAGGGTGATGCCTTTTCATTATTGGTTTTACAAAAGAATTTATAATTTATATTCATACAGTAATTAATTTTTAATACATTGCTATTAGTTATAATGAAATTCTGATATAGTTCATCTATAATTATAGGTTGTTTTGTTATAATGGAAACAGGTAATGGGATAAATTGGACTATGGAGAGGTTAGTTCGTTTATAGTTTGCAATTTCCAAAACTATATCGATGTATCCGAAATGAAGTTTACATACTGGTTTAATAAATGATGTAGCTTCCCAATAATTATTAAAATTTATTTCCAAATCGTTGGCTTTATATAATTTTAGTAACTCCTTCATTGAAATTATACTTTCGTGGAGTGTATTTAAGTTACAGAAGGTGAGTGATGTTTCGAGATTTTCTAAAATGTTTATAAATGAATTTGATATTAAAGTTAATTGCGCCAAATTTTGAATAAGTAAATTTTCTGAATTTCTCGCGATTTCATGTTTCATAACCGAAAAAGTATTGGCCAAATTTTGTTCGTTAATTCTTATTTTGTCTAATTGGGTATTAATTTTGTTTATAAGTTCATCGTGAGTTCGGGAAATAATATTGTTTTGAGTTTGTAATTTTCTTTGATTCTGGGATAATTGATTCAGAAGGTGATCGTATCTGTTACGATCTTCTGCGTCCATTGTCCCAGTGACAAATTTAAGTACTGTGCCTAAACCGTTCACTAACCCTCTTTTATTTCTTTTATGGGTAGCTAAATTATTTATTTTTTCATTTTGCGTTTCTAATGTGAAATTTAGTAATCGAAAGTAAGAATCATGTTCTTTATTAAATTTACTTCCTAATGGAATAATTTCTAGGAGGTTCTCAACCGCTTTATTTATTTCTGAATGGGTTTTAAAGGTAAAGTCCAAGTTATAAAAGTAATGTATATAATGAAATTCCGAAAAGAGGTAAGGATGTTCGAATTTAGTGAGGTAGAAGCCGGCGTTGTCAGTAATATCTTCCAAATTTTCTCCAGATATGGTCCCAATAAGTAGGGTTAAAGTCAATCTGAAAAAGGTCAGTCAGTTAGTCGGGGAGTAGACAAAAATTTTGATTTTTGTGTTTCTAAAAATGTTATTTATTAAATGTTCTACATCCTTCCAGTCGAGTTTGTCTAGACCGCAGCCGATCTTGGGTATTGCTAGTCTAGTGATATTATTAGTCATAGAATGTCTTTTAAGTTTAATTAAGGAGGATTTCAAGTTTTCTAATTTTGGTTTTTCGTAGCTAAATTTTTTAGTGATTAAATAGTAGACAACCCTACTTCTTTGTTTCAATATTCCGACGTCTCCTACTTCAAGTTTCTGTTTTTTCAGAGTTTCGATGTTATTAAATTTTTTTCGAAAGGTTACCGCTATTCCTGCACTCATGTTTAGGTCGGCAGCGACACAGTGAGCTAGGGAATAGTTTGGGGGTGCATCAAATAGGTTGCCTCGTATATACGTGATAATTTTTTCTGGTTCTACACGGGAGAAATTAATCGAATGAATTGGGGCAGTGTTTCCGGGATCTCTTAATTTTCGAGGTCTTTTTATAGTCGAGAGATGAATTTTTTCAGTTTTATTATGGGTGCGTGGAATAATTTTACCTAACTTTAATTTTGGGTCTACTAATTTCAGAGTTTCAGGGTCATATTTATTTTTTGTCTTAATACATTTTTGTTTGTTTTCAACATAGACTTTCTCAGGAATTTCTGGTAATTTTTCGCGATTTTTGTTAAATGTGGAGATAACTTTTTCTTTGCCCGTGTCTAATATTTTTTGGATATTTTCATATAACAATTTTGAATTTTCTTTATGCATTTGGCAGTAGTCTGAAATAACGGGTTCTTTGGAATTAATTTTGAGCGGTGTATCATCGTCGATATGTCCGCTTTTTATTTCGAAAGGCGTAAAATTTGTCGCGGAATGTTTAGTGTTATTGTAAGCTATTAAAGCATATAATACTTTGGTCGAAATGGGTTGGTTTTTAAAATTTTCTCTATTATTAAATAATCGAATATGTTCGATAAGAGTAGAGTGAAATCGTTCCACAATTCCATTAGAGGATGGGTTTTGTGGACAGGTGAACCTAATATCAATTTTGTGAAGTTTTAGGAACTCCTGGAGGAGATTATTTTTAAATTCTCTACCGTTATCTGAAATAATTAATTTAGGAACGTTATTCATTGCGAAGTATTCTAATAATTTATCGACTACTTCGGTTGGCTGAAGTGATTTTAACGGGTAAGCTTGTGCGAATTTAGAAAAGGAGTCCACTATTGTTAGAAATTTCTGGTTTTCCATCGAGAGGCTGTCCAGATGTAAGATTTCGAACGGGCGTTGTGCTGTAGGGACCAAATTTAGTTCGAGTTTCAGAGGGTGTCTATCGTACTTGGATTTTTGACATATATCGCAGCTGTTTACATATTCTGTGATATCCTCTTTTAACTTAGGCCAAAAATATTTATTTTTTAATTTTTCGTAGGTTTCGGATATGCCACGATGATTTGTTTTCCCTGTGTGGTAATTTTCTAGAATCTCGGTCCTTTCCTCAGGATCCTCGATATCTCTTAACAGGTTATTTGTTCTAAATATTTTTAATTTTGCAAAGTGCTTAGCGATAATTGGTTCTAATTTTTCGAGAGTATGGGCGTCTGAGTAAATGTAGTAATTACATGAAGGCGCGGTATAATTTTTTAGAAAGTTTATAATGTCGGGTTCGAAATTTTCTACTGATAAATTGACTATGAACCTTTGAAATTTTTCAACAAATAATTTTTTTATCTGAATTGAAGTAGCTGGGTCGTTAATGATTTTTAGATGAATTTGATTTGAAAAATGGTTAAGGGGTTTGTCTATTGCTTTAATTAATTTTGGCGGTGGGGTTTGAGATAGTTGTCTGTCTAAGTTGTCTAATGTGTCAGGGCTAATAGATACTGGGGGTTCAGTGTTTTGGTTTAAAATTTCTACGGGATTTATTGTTGTAAGTGAGGGGGAAGTAGTAGGAGGGTTTGGTATAATACTTTCATTTAATTCCCGTTCCAAGTTTTGTATTTCATTCGGATCTATTGGCGTAGTTAAATTTTGAGGGTTATTTATCCATTCGTAGAAATCGATGGTTTTCCGAACGTTTACGTTGATATCTGCGGGGTTTCGAGATAAAGAATCTGCTACATAATTTGTGGAGCCTTTTTTATAGTTTATGTTGAAGGTGTACTCACTTAATTTTGTTCTCCATCGAATAAATTTAGAATTTGGATCTTTCATATTAAATAACCACTGGAGAGGTTTATGATCACTAAAAATTTCAATTTTTCTGCCAAAAATATACGGCCTAAAGTACTTTGTAGCGTATACTATCGCTAGAGCCTCCTTTTCAATCGTACTATAGTTAATTTCTGCGGGGTTTAGTGTGCGGCTTGCATATGCGATAGGTTTGTCATGACCCATTGGTCCTTGTGACAATACTGCACCTATAGCATAGTCTGAAGCGTCGGTTGTGATGTTAAAAGTTTTTGAATAATCTGGATATTGCAAGAGGGGTTCATTAGTCAAGAGTTTTTTACAATATTCGAAACAATTTTTGTATTCAGGGTCTGAAATATTAATTTTTGCAAATTTTTTGTTAATTTGGTGAGTGGCTTAGTTATTCTCGCGAAGTCGCAGATAAATTTCCGGTAGTAACCCAAAAGTCCAAGAAAAGATTTAATTTGTTTGACCGTAGTTGGAATAGGAAAATTTTTAATAGCTATAATTTTGTCGGGGTTTGGTCTTACACCTTCTGGTGTCACTAGGTGACCTAGGAAGGACACCTCCCGTTTTAAGAATTCACATTTATCTAATTGAATTTTAAAGTTTGCTCTATTGAGCCTATCGAATACCAAATTTAGTCTGCCGAGGTGTTCTTCGAGGCTACCAGAGAAAACTATGATGTCGTCTAAATAGACGAGACATATTTTATTGAGTAATCCTCTCAGAATGTTGTCCATAACACGTTGAAACGTGCTAGGGGCATTTTTTAATCCGAAAGGCATTCTTCTATACTGATAATGGCCATGGTCAGTATTGAATGCTGTTTTCTCTTTGTCGGCCGAATTCATCTCAATTTGATGAAATCCGCTGGCCAAATCTAGGGTCGAAAAATAATTGCATTTACCTAATTTATAAAGAATTTCATCTATATTGGGTATCGGATATTTATCGTCGATTGTTTTTGTATTAAGTTTACGGAAATCGGTCACGAGTCGCCACTTTTGTTTACCCGAGGCATCAGGTTTTTTACCAACTAGCCAAAGGGGTGAGCTCCATGGGCTATAAGAGGGCTCTATTATATTTTGTGCTAAAAATTTTGAAATTTGTCTTTCGACTTCTTGTCGATGAATTTCTGGAAGCTTAAATTGTTTTGTGTATACTGGAATATCGTCGGTGGTTCGAATGAAGTGTTTAATTTGATTTGTAAAGGTTAGGGGTGAGTTTTCGTCATAAATTATATTTTTATGTTTTTGGATTAATTTTGCAAGTCCGAATTTTTCTTCGTTGTTTAAATGTTCAACTCGAAATCCTGAAAGATCAACTTTAAGGTTGTTCATTGTTGACATTTTCGATTTGACATTTAAATAATGAATTTTAAAAGTTCTCTTTTTTGTGATTAATTTGTCATTAATAAAATCGAATTTTGCCTGAATTTTCCGAATATTATCAAGGCCTAATAACATTTCAAACTTGGAATGAAAATTATATAGGTGAAATACAAGGGGAATTTTATTATTAAAAATTTCGAAAAATGGTCGTTTTATTGCAAAATTTTGTTTACTAGAACCGTGGGCAGATGTTACAATAATGGGGTTAAAAGTGATTTGATTTTTAAAAATTTTATTTGCTAATCTAGGATTAATATATGAATGTGTACTTCCAGTATCTATGAATATTTTAATTTTTAATGAGGGGTGGATTATAAAGGGTAGTTCTGGAGGAGTCTTTTTGTCTAATAGGGAATGTGTTTCTATTTTGGAGAAATTTTGGAGGATTTGTTTAGTTTGTCTTAAGCTTGGTCTTGTGGATAATAATTTTTGGTGGAAAGATTTTGTTGTTCCGGGGCCGGTTGTTCTAAAAAATTTGCGTCGTTTTCGTCTAAAAAATTTCCTTCATTATAATTTAAATTTTGGGGTCTGTTTGATTGGTTTATAAAATTTTGTGCAAAACCTCGTCCAGAGGGAGGGTTTCTATAATTTCTGCCTCCTCTGTTAAAATTATTTGGTCGACGAGGGGTAGTAATAGTAGGAGGGTTATTTCGAGGTGTAAAGTGCTGTCTGGGGGTAAAATTTTGTTGGGGGTAAAAATTTTGGTGTGGGGTAAAATTTTGTCTTGGTATAGAATTTGGTGCGAAGTTATTTCTACTTGGACCAGGGCTTTTATGTATATTTATTGGACCAATTTTTAGTTCTTTACTATAGGAATTTTTCATTACTGAAAGGGCTTCCTCTAAAGTTTTGGGGTCTTTAGTTCTAATAAGTGAGCCTAAGGGGTCATTTAGACCTACGAGGAATGACTTTAAAGCTAAACGGTGAGCTAGCCCCATTAGCTCAGGTTCTGAATTATAATTTAGTGTATAATAATTGTATAAGAGATTTAATTTTGTTTGGATAATTTTATAAAATTCTAATGGTGAAGTACCTACTTGTTTACAGTGAGTTAAATCGATAATGAGTGTGGTATCTTCCCTCTTATCTGCGTAGCTATTTATTAGACAATCCTTTAATTCCCTCCATGTATCAAAGTTCTGTGCGTTTATGAATAAAGCGGCTTCTCCCTGAATTTTATTCCTAACCCTTCCAATTATGTAGTCTTGTAGTCCATCCCTATTATCCTCAAAGAATATATTTAATACTTTCTCCGTCTGTACAATGAATTGGGTGAGGTTGTCTATTTCACCGTTAAAGATTGGTATAATTTCTAGATATTCTTTTATTTCCTGAATTCTACTATTAGGGTAAGTAGGAGCTGGTACAGATGGGAGATTTTGATTAGGGATTGAGAATATATTTTGTGTATTAGTGTCGTGGACTTGGGGGGTGGGAGCTATACTAGAGATGGGGGCTGAAACGGAAGGGGTAGTATTTGTGGCGGTAGACATATTGAACTTTTATCAAAAATCTTAAAATTATTTATTATTATTCAGCGTATTGTCAGTAAAAAAAATTTCTTAAAATTAATTAAAAATAACAATATTATTTATTATAATGATTAAACTTTTATTTATATTTTCTAGCTATTTTAATTACTTGATTTTATTAAAAAGATATATTATTTTATATTTATTTTAATTAGAGGGGTAATTTTCTTTCTTTATTTGTTTATTTTATTCTTTGTTCTATTCTCTATTTCTGTCTAGTAAGCTCTTTATTGACCTACTTAATATTTCTTAACCTATCGTAATTCTGTTACGTAATGCTTGACCTATTTTTCTTCTTTGTTTGTTTTTATTGTCTGACCTACTTATTATCTGATATCTTATGTTTCTCTCTGTCTTTTTATTGACCTATATTTGAATCTCTTTATACTTATTTCTACCTCTGACGTAATCTCTTTGTTTACTTGAATCTATCTCTGTTTATCTATTTATTATTTATATATTTCCTTCTCTTTCTTTAAACTACAATTGAGTCTCCCTATTTCTGTTTTTAAAAAAAAGAAACCCGCAATTACAAGACTTTATTCGTTTTGCATTTGATTTAGTCAAAATAATTACAAAAACACTTTAATATCCTGATTTGGTTATTTATTTTTCATTATATTTCCTATCAGTAATATAGTGTTAGACTCAATATTTATTTACTCGTAATATTTTCCTCAATATTTCTTTATATATAACCTATATATTTCTTTATTTATTTATATCTCTGTATTTCCTTTCTATATTCATTTACTATACTTTATATTTTTATTTTATTATTTATTAATATAAACTTCAATATTTCTTAACACTTTTCACTACTGTTTATAGTTAAATTTTGGTTTACTCACAGGTGTGTCTCGTAGAAGTGCATATTTCTTTTCAGGTGAGCTGTTGATTCACTTTTTTATTTTTTTTTTTTTTTCACTTTCACTGGGGGTTAAACACTTGGGGGTGAATCACTTAGGGGTAGGTCACTTGGGGGTAGGTTGTTTTTTTAATAATGTTTTTTATTATTCACGAATGTAAGGTTAAATTTGTTTGGGCGCCAAAAACCGATTCTTTTCCTTCCCAATTTACTTTAGGCTTGCAGTTTCGATATGACTGTTCGCAAGAGTCAGTTATAACTTTAGTGAACACAAGTCCTATGGAAGCCAGTTATAGGCTTACGAACGTGACAGTTATAAGTCTTTGTTCGCTGGGTGCTAGTTATGGTGTTAGTTATAGCTAGCGTCAGTTATAAGCGACAGTCATAGGTGATAGTTATAAGTGACAATTATAAGCGACAGTCATAGGTCTCTGTTCGTGGGTGCCAGTTATAACCTTAAGCCCGAAAAATGTCTTTTTAAAAAGATTGATTTTTCTTTTGGGTCTTTGAGGACTATATTTATTTTTGAGTAGAGCTGGGGTGAATTTACTAATATTGAATTTACTAATATTCAATTTACTAATGTTCCTGGATAGCAAGTGATTTATTTAATTTTGACTTTTATCTAATGATTTTGTAATTTTTTGGGAAAGAACGGTTTTAGTATTGAAATCAATCTTTTTAATATTTTTTATTTTTATTTTATTTATAATTCAAAAAATTGATTTTACAATGTTATAAAGTTATTTGTTACATGAATGTATAATGTTTATTATTTATTTATATATTGTTTTACAGATTGATAAGTTTTTATTTATTTTTATTATATAATATTTATTATATTTATGTTTTAATATTTATTATAATCATAAGTTTACGATCAAAGGTTATATTCAAAGTTTTATAATCAAAGTTTTATGTTCGTTACATACGTAAATTTACATTCATGATTTTACATTACATTCGTGAATTATGATGAGAACACACACAAAGGGAGAATTTGGATAACCGGGGTCTTATGTCCGAAAGTCAAAAAATGTTTATCTGCCCGGGAGTTTTATACTCGTGTAACAATTGATATAATAAGATGAAAATTTCGCACGGGTTATTACCGTTCGCCTTGGTTACGCGATGATACAGCGACCAAGGTCAATTGTCAATTTTTATTATGGGTTACCTTGAGAGTCCTTGGTTCCTTTACTAGCTCGAGACAGAGGGAGGGCACTTGGTCTTGAGTGACCGAATTTATGTTAGGAACTTGGTGGTAGTTACCCTGGTACTGCGAACTGCTTGGAAAAGAGGGCAGGTGAACCCGTTGCCGAATGGTGAGTTAAGACTGATTTTAAGCCTGGCAAAACGGCTCTTTTATATAAATTGAAAATGCTGAATTCGTACTATTCAGTAGGCGCGCGGGTGATTGTGTAGGCGGTATGGAATCAGCCATCAGCGTGAGAATATGTTCTGCTTGGAGATTCCGTTGAGCTAGCAAAAAGGTGGTGACTCCAGGGGAAGCCGGAGGCAGGCAGTGAATCGTGGGAAAGTTAACTTGTATACAAAATTTGGTTGAGTTTGCTCAATTGGCCTAGATTTTTAATTTTTAACCCCCTCCACACCCCTTAATTTTGGGTCGATATGCACTAAAATCCAATCAGCTCTTAATCTCAATGGATAAAAACTACGTGTGAAATTTGATTTCGATATTCACACTAGTTTTTGAGCTAGCACGATCCACAAAAATTTGGTAACGCACATACTAACTAACTAACCAACAGACAGACCAACAGACAGACTAACTAACAGACATTTGACAAATCAATTATTATCTCAAAAAATATAATTTTTTCGATATTCACTTATTAGGGCTTTTTGTAGAGCGAAATGCCATGGTTTCGCTCAATTCTTTTAAATCAAAATAATTTGAGCCGGTTTTTTTCAAAAAAAAAAAAAAAGGAAAAAACCACTTTTTTTTATTCACGATTACAATACTTGACCATACCATGTATGGTAAAGTAAAAAAAATCATGGTTGAAAATGATTTTTCTCTACGGCTCAGACATCTTGACTCCCTCTCAATAAAAAAGAAGTGAATTTTCTAAAATAAAAAAAACATTTTGATTAAGCTCTTTGGATTTAATAAACACTTTTTGATTTTACATTAAAATATTCATAAAAGAATTAATTTTCTAATTGGAATTATTATTTTTGTGATTCCACGAATTTGAATTTGTTTTTAATCTTTTTGATTCACCCCTTATGCAAAGTCAACAAGAAAAAATTAAATTTTATTGAATCATTCTATAGAAGAATAAAAAAACTAATTAGATTTTTGTTAAATATATTTTTTGTTTTGTCTTTGCGCTTGGGGTAAGAATGAGCAAAAAGATTATCTTCCTGCTGGCGCAAATTTACCTCACGACATGGAATTTCTAAAAATCTTTTAAAATTAAGCCGTTAAAAACAATGCTAACCAGCATAAGAGTTGAAAAAATCACCTCTTAATGAAGAATCTTAAATTAAGGATAATTACCCCTAATGGTAAAAGAATGGTCTTAGAAAATGTTCTATGTTAAATTTAAGTCCTTAACTCAGCCGGGAACAACTAAAAAAATAATTCGCTTAAGAGAAAATAAAATAACAGTTACACCTCACTTGCAGTAAAGGGATGAGTATAGAAAATATTAAATGTGATTTATTATATTCTAATTGTTCTAAAATCAACCCCAGCCGCCCATATTAAATATTTTTGTTCACAATCAATCCCTGTGAAGGGATGAATAGTCTAACAAAATATAAGTACTACTATGGCTTGCGTTCTGACAAGGTAAAGTCAATAATATCTCCAAAGGTTTATTTGTATGAAGGAAGCGATTTTAAAAACTTTAATACCCCTCCGTGATCAAATTGGATATAGATCGAAAAATTTTACTTAGGAAAAGTGGTGTAGGTTTTAGGTGAAACATGATATTAATTAATAAATTCAAGGGAGTGTAGTTTCACAGTGAATAAAATAAATCTCAAGAGGTTTTACAAACTCAATATATTTCGGATTATTAGTCCATCATCAGGAGTTTACAGATTAAAAACTAAAAAAACCTTAATAAATTAAAGGGCAGTGTAGTTTCACAGTGAATGAAATAAAACTCAAAGATGTTTATACAAACTCAATATATTTCGGATTATTAGTCCATCATCAGGAGTTTACAGATTAAAAACTAAAAAAACCTTGATAAATTAAAGGGTATGTAGTTTCACAGTGAATAAAATAAAACTCAAAGCGGTTTTACAAACTCAATATATTTCAGATTATTAGTCCATCATCAGGAGTTTACAGATTAAAAACTAAAAAAACCTTAATAAATTAAAGGCAGTGTAGTTTCACAGTGAATGAAATAAAACTCAAAGATGTTCTATACAAACTCAATATATTTCGTATTATTAGTCCATCATCAGGAGTTTACAGATTAAAAACTAAAAAAACCTTAATAAATTAAAGGGTAGTGTAGTTTCACAGTGAATGAAATAAAACTCAAAGAGGTTTATACAAACTCAATATATTTCGGATTATTAGTCCATCATCAGGAGTTTACAGATTAAAAACTAAAAAAACCTTGATAAATTAAAGGGTATGTAGTTTCACAGTGAATGAAATAAAACTCAAAGAGGTTTTACAAACTCAATATATTTCGCATTATTAGTCCATCATCAGGAGTTTACAGATTAAAAACTAAAAAAACCTTAATAAATTAAAGGGAGTGTAGTTTCACAGTGAATGAAATAAAACTCAAAGAGGTTTACACAAACTCAATATATTTCGGATTATTAGTCCATCATCAGGAGTTTACAGATTAAAAACTAAAAAAACCTTGATAAATTAAAGGATATGTAGTTTCACAGTGAATAAAATAAAACTCAAAGAGGTTTTACAAACTCAATATATTTCGGATTATTAGTCCATCATCAGGAGTTTACAGATTAAAAACTAAAAAAACCTTAATAAATTAAAGGCAGTGTAGTTTCACAGTGAATGAAATAAAACTCAAAGATGTTTATACAAACTCAATATATTTCGTATTATTAGTCCATCATCAGGAGTTTACAGATTAAAAACTAAAAAAAACCTTAATAAATTAAAGGGTATGTAGTTTCACAGTGAATAAAATAAAACTCAAAGAGGTTTTACAAACTCAATATATTTCGGATTATTAGTCCATCATCAGGAGTTTAGAGATTAAAAACTAAAAAAAAACCTTGATAAATTAAAGGGTATGTAGTTTCACAGTGAATGAAATAAAACTCAAAGAGGTTTTACAAACTCAATATATTTCGGATTATTAGTCCATCATCAGGAGTTTACAGATTAAAAACTAAAAAATACCTTAATAAATTAAAGGAAGTAGTTTTCACAGTGAATGAAATAAAACTCAAAGAGAAAACCCAAAGAGGTTTTATAAACTCAATATTTTTTTTTTTTAGTTTTTAATCTGTAAACTCCTGATGATGTACTAATAATCTGAAATATATTTAGTTTGTATAAACCTCTGAGTTTTATTTCATTCATGTGAAACTTCACTCCCTTTAATTTATTAATTTATAGATGGAAGAAACTCAAGTTCCTTTATCTCTATGATTTCATTACTTCTCCACCTCTGACTTTCTTGCTAAATATTATACAACCCTCAATCTTTCAAATCACGTTTTCGTAGATATCTTCGACTTCTGCCTAACCTTTGGAATTTTTTCATCTTCTTTCCCTGATATAGGAACTGCCATAGCCTATAGTGGTTACACCTTCTTGCTAAAACTCCTTCTTACCTAAAAAAAATTTAAAATACAACCTTTTGCAAAAAATAAATAAATTCCTGAAATTTTAGGAAGATTCAAGCATTCTAGTACAATCTCTTCTAATAAATCATACTGCCTCTGTCCGAAAATATGGTATACATTTTAATATTTTTTTTGTCAGAAAATATAGTACCTACTACATTTGCGAATAAATTCAAATAAAACTAAAATTAAATATATATATATATATATATATATATATATATTAAATTCATGTTATTATCACAATAACTAAATATAAACAATTTTAGTGTATATCATAAAGAGAAACAAAGAGGTTGTCCTCTGTTTGAGGCAAATAAAGATACACAAATATATATTTTATTTATTTGTTTGAGACTATAGTTTCGAAGGTTGGCCTTCATCATTAGTTTTATTTAATTATAAATATTATTTTTCGTGGGGTCAATATCGCGTGGATATTGAAATTTTTTTGCTCTTACTGGGCCGAGAAGCCAGTTAGCATTAAAATAAAAACTTTTCAATTAGTTTTTTAGTGTATTCCAAATTTATTTAAAGTGAGTTTACCCTTGTTGAACGCTTCTTCTGAAAATCTATACTTTTCAGAATCAACCCTCATGACGAAGTTCTATGTTCTTCATAAACTGTAATAGCTGTTGGAAGTTGTTCATCATTAGTCAATTGCTTCAATTTGGCATTTCTTTTATATATTCACATTATTTGGGTTAAAATTTTTCATCTTGAAATTACAGCGGTGACTATTTTTATTTTTCTTAAAAAAAAAACTAATTTTTGGTCTTCAAATTCCTAATTAACTCAAAAGTAACGGCTATCAATTATGTTAGCTTATTTAGCTATCAATGTAAACAATAACAATATAATGAGTATTGTCAGGTGCCTTTCAAACTAGATAATCTAAGATTTTTAGAGGGAGTAATATTTTTTCTAGTCATACTAATTACTTAAGTAGATACCTATCCTGTAGTACTAAAGCGCATTTGTGCCTGCTTCTGTACCAATGTATCTATGAATCTATGTCCGTCCCCCAACAAAAACAGTCGTCATGGTTACCAATTTAAATGAAATTTTCTATTTATATAAAATTAAGGTTTTGTCTTAGCGTATTATCCTGCTAACCAAGTGGACCCGGGTTCGAATCCGGCTCGAGGCATCCGGGTAAAATCTGACCCCCGAGGTAGGGACAAATTTAAATAAAATAAATAGTTTTTTATTGTTAGGATAAATAAACTGAATTTGCTTCTTTTCAGTAATTTATTTTGATTTTCAAATGGTTATTCCAAATATTTCGAGAGCGTTCTCAGCATCTCTTCCTCAGTGGAAACTGAAAATAAATAGTATCGTAAATGGCTTATGGCTAGAAAGGCCGAAAATCCCAAAAAAAAGGTTTTGTCTGTACATTGGGGTGGTGGTGTGGGTGGGGGTGCTGGGTGGGTTTCGGGGGAGGGGTCCAGGGGGCGAACCCGCTGGCTAGCAATAAGGCCGCCGAAGGCGGGCTTTACAGCTAGTACGAGACTATAATAAAGTTTCCAATAAGCAAACTCGATTATACAGAATATGAGTCGTATAATTAATTTTTCCTTTTTATAAATTTAACCGTTAATGAGAGTGAAATAATAGCAAAAGGTGACTTATTTTTTCTCACTGTAGATTAAGGATTTCATTTACACTTCATAAAAAGGGTTTATTTTCAAAGCGAAGACATTATTTTTCTTAATTTAATAAACACTTTTTAGTTTTTCCCTAAAATACACATGATCTATAATTTTCCAATTATTCATATTTATTAAATTGAAAGTTTTTTGCCGAGAGAAGCAGAATTTTTATAAATTGAAAGAGACAATAAAAGAGTTCTTCTGTTGAAATTATCAATTTTTTTATTTTTTATAACGAGACTATAGTTTCGAGAGCTTTGCCCATTTCTTCAGTCTATTACAATTGATTCACAGAAATTAATGTATGTAAAATAATGAATGTATTGGTAAATCTCACTTACTTTCTGTGAATCAATTGTAATAGACTGATGAAGATGGCAAAGCTATCGAAACTATAGTCTCGTTATAAAAAATATAAAAATATATAATTCCAACAGAAGACACACTCTTTTATTGTCTCCATCAATATTAAATAAAGTAAAGAAAAATATTTTTTTGGAACTTTTTAAAAAAAAATTTAATATAAAATACTAGTTAGGTTTTACATAAATAAAAGATCAGATGCTTGTTTAGCACGACTCAATATATATTTCGGGGTATAAGCCCATCTTCAGGAATTCACAAAGGACTTCTAGTAGCACAATGTTTCAAAATATATAGTAACTATACTATAGTGCCTATAGAGATTTCGAGAATCTATGTAGCCCCTATATAGTTACTATATAGTTTGAAACATTGTGCTACTGCTGTTCTAGAAATCTATAAAGGCACTATATAGTTTGAAATATTGTGCTACTAAGGACACATCTTTACTTTATTTAATATGTTTCACCAAGAACCTACACCAATCTGCCTTAACAAAATCCTTCAATATTATTATTTATTTTCAATTGAATAAATACTTTATAGTTTTTCACTAAAATACCTCATAAATGTATTAATTTTCTAAGTAGAATTGTTTTTTTTATCATTTCGAATTCTCTCAATTTGTTTTTATCTTCCGTGATTTAACAAAGACCTTGGAAATTTAATAGGGATGGGGTTGTTTTTTTATTAAGATAATAAATATATCGGTTATGGTGGTTGTATAATTGTTGAAAGCACCAGCTTGAATGGCGTCGCCTCACTGTTTAATTGCATCCTCGGCGAGAACAAAACCATCCTCGATTAATAGCGCTGACTTAAGAACCGGAGAGATAACTCCAGATGGAATAATAGCTTATGTTTGTTCAAGATGGGGAGATTGATGAGGGTGGGTGGCATGGCAAGATAAACGGAGCTCCAAATGACAATCTGATCACTCGCAAAAATTTCTTCTGCTATAAATAATTTAATTGAACTTTTTGAAGGGGTGAAGTGGAGATAAAGAAGATGGATAAATATTGTTCGAGAAGCTTTGAATAAGAGGGTAAGTCATTAAGATTTTCAACCTGACGGGATTTCTCTTCTAAAGACAAATATTATTGTATTGTACATAGATTCATATCTAGATTCGCAAACTATTGTATGATACAATGATGATATTGATCATTCCTTTGATTTAGTATTATTAAGATAATAAGTTTAGTTATAATAAAACAGGTTAATTCAGAAGTTTTTTTTACTTTATAATACAAATAAATAAAAAAATATAAACAAAAAACAAGTAATCGAACCGCGAAGTTGGATAATATTTTCACTGATTTCTAATATTAATTCTAAGTATCTAGAAATTATTTTATTATTTTTTGATAGGGAAAAATGAAATTGAGCATCTGACAGTATTCGAAACTGTGTCTCTCTTTTATAGTCTGTACCGAGAAGTGATCCGCGATTGGAAGTAGGTGTACACCTCTTTGGAAGTATTTTGTAAGTACTTGAAAATATTTAAAAGTACTTGGAAATATTTGTAAGTACTTGGAAATATTTGAAATACTTGAAATATTTGCAATTACTTGAAAATATTTAAAAGTACTTGGAAATATTTGTAAGTACTTGGAAATATTTGTAAGTACTTGGAAATATTTGTAAGTACTTGGAAATATTTGTAAGTACTTGGAAATATTTGGAAATACTTGGAAATATTTGCAATTACTTGGAAATATTTGCAATTACTTGGAAATATTTGGAAGTACTTGGAAATATTTGAAAGTATTTGGAAATATTTGGAAGTACAAGTGGAAGTAGGTGTACAGCATATTAGGTCGCGGTTCACCCCTCGGCCTTTACCATCTAGGGATCTAGGCATCTAGGTGGCCGTCCATAAATTACGTCACACGAAAATCAAGATTTTTAGACTGCCTTTCCCCATAAGTTACATTCTGTCACATTTTTATTGAGTCTCCTGTATTGGGACGTCACACTATCACTTTTATACACTTATTGCTTGCTTACAATTTTTTGACTAGATTTATTTTATCAACATTTTCAGGTTGAAATAATAATAACCTGAAATCTAAACAATATATTTGAAAATTTTTAAATTTGAATTTTGTGACATCACAATTTTTAAGATCCCCGAGACTCTCTGTCACATTTTGTTACAAATCTGAGATGTTTCCTCCCCTTTTATTGTGTGACGTAATTTATGGACGGCCCCTAGGCTGTCTAAAAAAATAACAACCAAATAAAAGATAAAAAAATTACCACGATTTAAATATTGTAAATAAAATATTTTTCGGGCTAAATAAAATTAAAATAAAGAATCGTATATTATTTTATAAGATCAGGAACGAGGCTTAACGAATCCGGTGGAAGATGGAATCCTTTAAGAATGATGGTTATTTTTCAAAATAAAAAATCTTCATCATGGTTGTTAATTTATTTTATTTTGATCATGAAACGTTTCGGCTTCAACTCGGTGCCATTTTCAGTCTGCAATTACATTCAACATTATCTTACATTAAATTTGATAAATATATATCTTATAATTCACAAACATTATAAATATCATGTTTGTGAATTATAAGATATAAATTTATCAAATTTAATGTAAGGTAATGTTGAATGTAATTGCAGACTGAAGATGGCGTCGAGTTGAAGCCGAAACGTTCCATGATCAAAATAAAATAAATTAACAGCCATGATGAAGATTTTTTATTTTGAAAAAACCATCATTCACAAAGGATTCCATCTTCCACCGGATTCATTAAGCCTCGTTCCTGATCTTATAAAATAAAATAAAGAAATAAGTGAAAAAAATGTTCAAGACTGGGAACGCTCTTTTATACCTATATAGGTACACTTCAAAAATCGAATCGTTAAATAGGGGATATTTCAGCATTTGTAGCTATTGAGTTAAAACCCGGAACAATACATTTCTAGCTCACATTGTTCGCTGATAAAAAAATTGCCAAATCTTCAAATTTTGAGGAATGCTGAGACTTGAAAAAGTATTTTGATGTTTTATCTCAAATTTACAATTTTATTTTTGTAATTAGTTATGATTATTTAAGTTAATTGTATCAAGTTATTAAAATGAATTAAAGTACAATGAGATAGTTAGATATTAAAAAAATACTATATATATATACAGGGTATGGTCAAGTATTGTAATCGTGCATGAAAAAAGTGTTTTGTTTCCTTCTTTTTTTCAAAATATCTCAAAAACGGCTGAAACTATTTTGATTAAAGAAATTGAGCTAAACCATGGCATTTCGCTCTACAAAAAAGCTCTAATAAGTGAAGATCGAAAAAATTATATTTTTCGAGATAATAATTGTTTTGTCAAAATGTCTGTTAGTCTGTCTGGTTGTCTAGTTATCCGTTAGTCTGTGCGTTACCAAATTTTTGAGGATGAGCTAGCTCAAAAACTAGTGTGAATATCGAAACCAAATTTCACACGTAGTTTTGGTCCATTGAGATTAAGAGCTGATTAGATTTTGGTGCAAATCGAACCAGGTGGAAGGGGGGTTAAAAATTAAAAATCTAGCCCGTTTGAGCAAACTCAACCAAATTTTGTATACATAATCAGTGGAACCCCAGGAGTCTAAGAATGCAAAAACTAACCGCCCAAAAGGGGGGGTGGAGTGTAGGGTCAAAAAATGAAAATCTTGCCCATTTACCAAGTTCAACCAAATTTTGTATACACAATCAGTGCGACCCCAGAAGTATAAAAATTCAAAAACTAACCCACCCCACCCCGCTACATGATTTTAGGGGCCAGGTTGTATGGTAAAGTTAAGTTGATGGCCACATCAGAACACGTCAGCTTATTTTGATTTGTCCTTATTTGTTTTTCATAAGCACAGAATAACTAAGGTTAGGAATTTTTTTCAGAATTCTAATTTAAGTATTTAATTAAAATGGGACTGGTTCATCTAAAATCATCTAAAAATGGCCTTGTTGAGGCCCTCCTACACCGTTATTTTAATGAGAATTAAATTTTAAAAATTCAGCCTTATTCTACTAAAAAAGCTTTTACAGGGATACCTTACAACCTATGGTAAAAAGGTATTTTTAATTTTTTATCCTACTTAAAACTCGACCCTGCTTAAAATATACATCCGATTAAAATTTTAATACGACTTTTGATTTAGGGAAATTTGAATACACATCCATTGTAGGTCAAGACTTTAAGTTTATATCTTATTTAGCTTACGAGTTTCACTGCTCTGACAGACGAGACGGTAATACACATTAGAGCGATTCTAATAGGGTTCTGTTTTACTTTTTAAACAAGACCCTACAAATTAGATATTCCCTGTTTCATAGGGAAAGAGAGACAGATTCCTTAATTTGGTAAATTTTAACTTGCTGTTTTTATTACAAATTACATGACCATTGAAATGAATTAAATGTTTTACCCACTGAAGTTGTCAGACTACTATTTATAAAATAAATAAATAAATATAAATAAATAACAGACATGAATTGGCTACTAAACAAACATCAAGTGGGTTCAGATATTCCGCAGAAGCTTAATTGGCCCTTGAACTGAAATGACTTGTTAAAAGCTGCTTGTCATTTTGATAGCGCAGTCGCCTAATATAAAATAAATCCTTTTACATAAAAGCTAACAATATACAAAAACTAGATAATATATAATAGAAAATCTGGAAGGACTTTACCCGCCATTTTACTTTACTTATACGCTTGCCCACTCTGGAGAATTTAAATAATTTTATACAAAAAAAAAAAAAAAAAAAAAAATTTAAATTGTACAGAAAAAATAGGGTTTATGGCTGGTATTTACTATTAGAATAATGATAATAAACGAAATACCCATGTTAAGGTCTATAGAAGGAAATATTATATGACAAAAATTATATAGGTATATAATATTTTAAGAAACATTAATAAATTATTTTAAAAAAAGGCAGTCCTTAATAAGGGACGAATTTCAATTACAGAATGCATTTTGTCTTTAAGTGAAATTCGTCACTTGTTAGGAACCACTTTTTTATCTTATAAATTAGAAGTATTTTCATTTGTAGACGGACTGGAGTTTGAAGAAAAGGCAGCCCAAAGATAATAAAAACTACTAATTCCCAATATTTTTTATTATTATTGAAACATCATTATTTTTCTCTTCAATTGGTCAGGACTGTCGTTGATTTCACGTGAAACCAACCAATTAAAAGCGATACATGATGGCAAATACCATATACTAGTATATGAATGATAGGAAGAAGGGACAATAAATCATTGGTTAATTAACACAGTGAACGAACGGTTCGAGCTAGAAAATTGAAACTTGGCACACAAACTCCAGCTTTTTAATTCAAACTTATTTGACAAACTAAAGCAAATTCAATGAGTCCCCCATATAAAGATTCAATTTTTTTTCCTTAATTTTTCATGGAGTAAATTCTTTATTACGGCTGCCCCACTTTGTCCTGAATAAAAGAAATTTAAAACAACGTTATGTCCCATTATTAAATTACTCCAACGGACTTTAGTTGAGAACACTTCATTTGATAAGCTTGGAAATTCTTTAAAGTTAATGCATCTATGCTAAAATTAGTATACCTATACTGGTATATGTTATTTAAATTTTTATCATTTATTCCCGATGTTTTGTCTTCTAATTCTGAAGATCTTTTCAAATTGTAGGTATAGATATATTGATAAAGTCAATTCAGCCACATTATCTTTTAATATGATGTGGTCACAGTGGAGTAGCCAGAAAATTTTCTTGGGGGTTTTTTTTCTTATTAAAACAAATCGGTACTTCAAGAAATTAAAAAAAGAACATAATTCTTGAGGTCCTGACCCCCTCCCCGTGGCTACGCCCCTGTGTGGTTAACTCGATCTATATTTCTTCTTCTTCTTCTTCTTTGAGCCCTAGGGTTGGCGATTTCTATGACTATCCAATCTTCAGGAATTTTTCTTGAAAAATTGTTTACAGAGATGATTTTTCTTTACCTTTTTTTGGATTTAGTCAGGAGCCTTAAATTTTTGTCAAAGTTATTCATACTGAAGCTAGATTCGATCCCAAGAGTAAACGCGATTCGAAGTCGACCGTTCTAGCCACTTGAAAACAGTTTCAAAATTAGAAGCCGAAATGTCATGAAGAAACTAGAAAATTTTCCCATAATTTCTAATTCATTATCTCAAAAAAATTTATCAACTCAATCTCGAAAACTTCAACATGCTCTCGTTTGATGTTGAATATTTATCATTCAAGGCAATAATTAGAAGAAATCATCGGGTTGTATATACATGAAGTATAAATAAAACAAATGTTAACAACAAAACAAAAACAGTTTCCTTGATAAATTTTGATGTAGGTATTATGTCAGTTATCGGACGCGTTATTCAAATTTCTTTTTAATTTTGGAAATTCAAGTACCAAATCATATCGTATTATTTCTTTCATACTATTTGTTTGTTTGTCATGTCATTGGGTTTTAAGGCCATCAAATATAATATCCTGTTAGATTTTATTAAACAATAGTATCTCCAAGTTTCTCTATATTTGTTTTTATCTGATATTCATTCTTTTTTTGTCTGCTGCTGCTGCTGACAGTAATGATATATATAGAGGATTGTATGAATGGTTTGAGATCTTGATACACATTTCAGTTGATGTTACTCTCGGTGAATAAAAATTGCATATACTTTCTTGTCAGGCTTGCAATCTAAATTGCATAGCCTAAGCCAGGGCTTTCCAAATTTTTTTATGAGCGTGACCAACTTAAAAAGATTTTTCCGTGTTATTCCCAAAACCATAAATGGGTAAATGCTGTCTCCTTTTTTAACGTCATTTCAAAATTTTACTTTCACTTCTATATGGGAAGTATTAGGAATACGGGGACTTTTGAAGTCTTCTAATTTCAATATTAAAAATTTAATTTTTATCTGTTGAATTCTATAATAGTTCGAAATATATTATTTAGACTTTATAATTAGATATACAGAGATTTTAAAAGAGTTTACTTACATAGGTAAGCAGATATTAGGCTATTTATAAACAAAGAAGATACAATTGAATCGGTCATTTCAAAAACCACCTAAGTCATACAATAAGAACTTTTCAGGAATCAATAAAAACTGTATAATTTACAAGAAAAGGAATTTTCAATTAATTTTTTGGGCTGAATATAGTCTTTGAACTTAAAAGTTTGAGAACATCAAATAATCTTTATAAATAAATAATAAATTTAAACAAAAAAAAAACTATTCTTGACTTATGTTGTTTTAGCAAGAAACAGGGTTAGTGGTATCAAAAGTAATGAAGAAAACACTTAAACAGTTTGTGAATATCGAATAATATTTATAAATGAATAATAAATTTAAAAAATAAATAAACTATTCTTGACTTATGTTGTTTTAGCAAGAAATTGGGTTAGGTGGTATTAAATTTGAACAAAACAATCATATTTAAGTTTTAATCAAAAGTAATGAAGAAAACACTTAAACAGTTTGTGAATATCGAATAATATTTATAAATGAATAATAAATTTAAAAAATAATAAAATAAATAAACAATTCTTGACTTATGTTGTTTTAGCAAGAAACAGGGTTAGGTGGTATAAAATTTGAACAAAAGAATCATATCAAACAAAGTTTTAAATAAAATTATTGAAGATAACACTTAAACATTTTGTGAATATCAAATAATCTTTATAAATGAATAATAAATTAAAAAATAAATAAATTCTCGAAATCTATATAGGCACTATATACCTAGTTTGAAACATTGTGCTACTAGAGCATTCTTGACTTATGTTGTTTTAGCAAGAAACAGGGTTAGGTGGTATTAAATTTAAGCAAAACTATCATATTATGACTTGTTTCGTTTGAGAAATGAACGACGACTTCGGGGTACTGTTTGAAGAGGAAGGAATGTACTGACGTTTATGGTTTTTACTCAGATTATGGGTTTACCTTTATAAAAATGTTCGCGACAAAAAAATCATGTTTTTAAAAATCTTGACTTATGTGGTTTTTGAAATGACCGATTCTATTCTTTCTTTATGCAAAAATATTTATTATTGGCCATTTATTATAGTTAGAAAGAAAATTCTCAACAAAATTCTTATTCTGTCACCAGAGCCCAAAAAATACCCCAAAGGCCAGTGGAAGTCTGTCTGTGGTAGCGGATATCACATTATAGAAAAGCCTGCCAGGCCCTATTGCAGTTTTTTTTCAAAAACTAGCTTAAATTTGAGAAAAAATATTATATCAATAAAACTTCATTTCTTTGTATTTTTGTGCACTGACGTAATTAAGAAAAAAATAAAACCGACTTCAAAAAAATTAAATGCAACAAATAAAATACACTAAAAAGTATAAAATAATTATTATCTTAATTAGTTACAACTAAACGACGAAATATTAACATGAAATTACTTTTTGAAGTCGGTGCCAAACATATACCTTTTATGAATCCCATTCTACGGATATTTCTTAGTATGTGTGGCGGGTACGCTCGCTTATAGGCATAGTTTGTTTGGCACCGACTTCAATAAGTGATTTCATGTTAATATTTCGTCGTTTAGTTGTAATTAAATAAGATAATAATTATTTTATACCTTTTAGTGTATTTTATTTGTTGTTAGCTTTAATTTTTTTGAAGTCGGTTTTATTTTTTCTTAAAAATTATTTTTATTTTTCTCTTTTTAGTGATGTTATTAATACTGATCATATCATCAGATCTTGACCAAATTAATATGGCACCATCGCTAAGATACCCCCTTTCTAATAAAAAAGAATAATCGAAATCGGTTCATAAACAAAGAAGTTAGGCCTGAACAAACCTAACAAAAAAGGTCTAATACCAATGAAAAAAAAAATGAGACCAATCGGAAGCTAGACCGAATCCAATGCAAATTTTTTTTCAAAATTGGTTCACGATTGGCGAAGGAATGAGGTAACATAGACAAAAAAAAAAAAATCAGTCGAATAGAGAACCTCCTCCTTTTTGGAAGTCGGTTAAAAATTGCCAAATCACGAGTTTTAAAAAAGTTTTCTCTATTTCCTTCTATTTAAATATTAAAATATGTTTTCACTGATTGACAAATTAATTATTCATATTGATTAATTTTATTACTTTAGTTTATAGAACAATATTCAAAAACTGCCCCCTAATATATATAATAAATTTTATTGAAGAATTTTAATTATTTTAATTTCGATTTAATGACAAATTATATTTGCTAATAATATATAACATTAAGCTAAAGTAAAGAGAAATTATGAAATATATTATTCTAGAAAGCTTTTAATATTTAAACAGAAAGTATCTAGAAATTAATAGAAACCATTTAGGATAATATTTCATTTATATATAATTAATAATTTTCCTTCATTCCAATTTATATACTTTTAATATAAAATATAGGCAAAGAGTAAATAACCGTGTGTGTATATGTGTGTGTATGTGTGTTACACGACACAGGTTTTGTTCCCTTTGTTCAAAATTCATCATTTGTTAACTTTCCTAATGAGAAATGAGAAATTCAATATTATGTACAATAAAATATATTTATGCAAAGAAAAAAATATGTTGATTCATATGTTCCAATAAAATTAATATGTATAATAATATATATATAAATCAGAGAGAAGGCCAAAATAAATCTATTATTCACAATTAAAATAAATTATAATAGAACCAAAAAAAAATTTGTAATTCATAGAAACTTAAATCTCAAAATAACACCCTCAAAAGAGATAAAATTTATAGACATTTGGTAAAAGAGCCTGTAATATCTAATCCCACCCAAAATATTCTGTGGAAAAGCAGGCCAAGTTAGAAATAGTAGTGAAATCTAGTTTGGAGTCACCCTGTTATATAATTTTACTATAAAAAATGGGAAATCCGGCCTCAAAACTTTTTCATAATATTAAATACCAGTATTGGAGTCTTACAACATATTTTTTACTAATACGGATCTAATTAATACAATAAAAAAGTAAAGTTACAATTCATATTTGTATCTTTGCAATTAGTTAATGTGATTTATTTTTTTACTTAATGCAATCTTGTAAATTTCCTATCTATTTGTATTATAAACATACAGTAAATTTACATTTTTTTTAAGAGTACAAGTTAAATTCGACAAAATTATAAGTTGAGAAAATAGTACTTTCAATTAAAATTCATTCTTTTCATTTTGAATGACAATCTAAATTTATGGATTCTAAATTTTTAATTTAAATTATTTTCTTGAAATTTGGCTGGTCACGAATTTTGAATTTATTTGATTTACTCTAACGGAATATAATACGAAATAGCCAAGTTTCATGAAAATAATTTAAATTAAAAAATTAAAATCAATAAATTTAGATTGTCATTCAAAATGAAAATAATGTATTTTAATTGAAAGTACTATTTTATCAACTTAATTATTCTTTGCGAATTTAACTTGGCAGTACACTAGATTTCACTATTTTTCGAACTTTGAAAATGATTTTAGGAATAGAAAAATAGAAAGTCTGTTTTTTTCTTATTTTTTTCCTATAACTATTCCAAACTCTACCATTATGCCAAATTTTATTATCCTAGATTCATTTCATTTATAAAAGATGCAAGTTTACTCTTTAATCTTCAGCCCTTCATTTTAAGGGTTGAAAGAGGAAAAATCTGCTTTTTTTCGAATTTTCCTTCATTTGTGTTCTAAACTCTACTATATTAGTCAGTGAGGGCAAAATAAGTCATTTTCTCAAGTCCATATTTCAGAATTCATTTAACCTATATTATTTAAATTTGGTATTCTCTTCAAGATGGATTACATAATTACCAAGCACGTCCCCAGAAATTCCATTTGGGGATGAGGGGGGGCTGAGGTGATTTTTTAAAATTCATTCTGCAAGTTCGAAAACTGAAGTTTTCAATATTTATACTCTGATAATCAAACATGATCTTAATCAAATAGAAAACTATTTTTTTATTACACAGAATCATTGACATTTTCACGAGTTTTCCCATAATCTATAATTTACATAAACAATTGATCCATAATAAATGTATTATAACGCATAAAAAACGAATTCACAAGTTCAGGCGTCGAGATTTTTCCAGAATTTCGGGCGGGGGCTTTAGTCCCATTAGCCCCCTCCTGGATACGTGCTTAATAATTACATGCGTATAATTCCGACTCTGTATCTCAAATAGGTTCTGAGCTGCAGGGGGTTCGAAAGTGGCGCAAAATGGTTCGTATAAATAGCGTACAGCGTGTAGGGACAATGCTCGAATTTGGCCTACCCACGTTATGCGCTATGATAAATAGTCAATAGAAATATGAATAAGGTAGATCTAACTGCTTTTAAAACAAGTCTAAGTTCCCAAGTCTATCGACTTGTACACATTAAATAAGCCAGACAAGTGCTAGTCGGACTTGTATACCAAGAGTTGCTTATCTAATATACTCGTATATAGAACGAAAATGGAATATTACTAGCTGAATGACCTCGCCATGTGAATTCATTATTTCAGCCCTCTCAGAGGCTGGCTACCTAGTTGAAATATCAAATTTGTTCTTATTTTTTGTTGGAATTTTTTTTTTTTTTAATGCAATCGAATGCAACAAGGGGCGCACCAGTAAAGATGCAGCTCCTATGGATCTCGAAAGACCCTTGCATTACCGAAGAGAAGGGAAAGTTGATTAAGTGAGAGGGTGTAGACGTAGGTGTCTATGCACCCCGGTTTTGAAGATTTGAGGATTAGAGGTGCTGGGAAAGATGGAGGCTGGGAGAGAGTTCCAGTTCCTTGAAGTCATGGGGATATATGTATTCGCGAATGAAGTGGTCCGGCACGAATGAAGAAAATATTTTCATGACATTTCCAAAAGCGGACTGTTACAAAAATCACCTAAAAATGGCCACTTTGAAATTCTCTCTCTGTTTTAAAGAGAAAAAATTAGACCTAATTTAACTTAAAAATACCTCATAAGAGAAAAAAATATTTTTCATTTTCTATAAAAATTCGACCCTTCCCAAAATAATAATTTCTCTGAAATTTCAGTCCATGAGTCCCACTCCGGACTACAGAGTTTGCACTTTTTTGGCCCGATATCTTTTTGCATCAGTATCATTATATAAAAAAAAGGAGCAAGTAGAAGACTTAGAATAAAAAATTTTCCCCAAATATGAGGGATATTTATGTTGGTATTTTAAAGAATCGAAAGAATTGGCATGGATAGGCTCTGTCGTATCAAACCAACCTCAGAATTGACGACTACTCTATGATGATTAAAATAGATTTTATTCAACTAAAATAATCGTCATATATTTTGTATTTACCATAATCGATTCTATTCAGCAGTCTTGAACTTGTTATGACTATGATTAAAAAAAGTTAATTATTTTTTAATGTCGAAATCGAATCGTTTTCATGGTCTCATTCTATTAGCTGATATTGAAAACATCCAGCAACCTATTTAGATTTAAAATCAATCAAGCTTTGGAATATTTTTGCCATGCGTTTGAGTCCTCTCTCCCTCAGGAATATCATTCAAAATTAAAAACCATACTCTCGACGCACAATGGAGTTCCAGTCAGCCTACACAGTTTCACTTCCATTTGTACAATTGTTTATATTCTATAAGGGCTTATTGTTAAACTTTTTCAACCTCACTTTATTTTTTATTTAATACACTCCGGGCAGTTTGGTCAATTCTATCTCAAACACAAATATAATGAATTCAATTTATAATAATAATAAAAAATACGTATATAGGTGGTATATTGTGTAGCTCTTCGCTGTGACAATAAAAAAATATTAATACGAGAAGGCTCGACGGATCACAAAAGAGCCCAGTAAGCTCAAATGAATATTCCTTTATTTGAAATTAAATATGTCTGTGATATGGAGTTTTTGATAATGGACAACAACGAAGACCTATTTCGTAAAGAGTAAATATTGAATCCATTTTAAAGTAGAAAGAGTCCCTTTGATTTAGGCTCATATTTTTTTTACGTTCATATTTAATAAAAGAAATATTTATACAAGGTGTATGCGAAAATTCGAACTGTTTTTCATTATGTAAATATTAAATTAGCGAAAAAAGTAATCTTTTTCAAAGCTCAGTATGCTGACTGCAGAATTTTGTGAATTTGAGCAATTTTTAACATCATTTTCCACATGGAGGAAAGTTTGTGTCGGCCTTTTTTATGACATTTAATCCCATCCTAGACTATAGAGTTTACTGGAACCATTTTTTTCAATAATAGCTAGCTTATGTCTTAAAAGTAGTTATTAATTTATTTACGAATTTAAATAAAATAATCGATTTAATTAAAACACCAAATGTATGAGATTCTCATTTAAGCTACTTTTTTATATTATATATAGGTAACAATTAATATTTATTGATGATTCATTGTTAATTCTTTTATTACATAGGTATCTGTTCTTTCTCATTAGTACAAATAACTGATTGAATGAAAATTCGTTTAGTAAGTTCATTGACATGAAAAACAATTTCTTATATAGTAGTAATTATTTTTATAAGTTCTTTTTTTACGAGTTATTGAAAATATATTCTCACTGGTTAGTTCAGAGCGAAAATTTATTTGCAGAAGACTTAATTAATAGTCCAAAGAGAATTTAGAACCCCCACAACTTCTCACCATCTACAAGGCCCAAATCCGCCCCTGTCTCGAATACGGCTCTTATCTATGGAGAGGAGCCTCTAAATATTCTCTTGCTACCCTGGATGCAATTCAGAAACGAGCCGTCAGACTAATTGACGATTCCACCATCACCGACTCCCTCGACTCGCTGGCTCATCGAAGAAATGTCTCTGCCCTTTCCCTTTTCTATAAGATACTATCACGGCAGGTGCTCTGATGAGATAAAATCAATAATTCCCCCCAAAGCATGCTTTGCACGTAGCACGCGTTTTGCCGACTCCCAACACTCTTTCGCGGTCAAATTAGAAAAGTGCCGGACCACTTCATTCGCCAATACATATATCACCATGACTTCAAGGAACTGGAACTCTCTCCCAGCCTCCACCTTTCCCAGCACCTATAATCTTCAAACCTTCAAAACCGGAGTGCATAGACACCTACGACTACACCCTCTCACTTAATCAACTCTCTTCGGTAATGCAAGGGTCTTTCGAGATCCATAGGAGCTGCATCTTTACTGGTGCACCCCTTCTTGCATTCGATTGCATTAAAAAAAAATTAAAAAAAAAGAATGAAACCGTTAGCTCAGGTTGTCTAAATACAGGCGTTCCCAGAAAGTGCTGCTCTCTCCGGATTTTTTCGTTTCTATGCTTCATGGTCAGATGTATAGGGAAAATAGTACTTTATACTAAGCACTAGTCTTTTTTTATAAATAACTAGCTGCGATCCCGCCTTCGGCGGGCCTCTACTAGCCCCCACCATATTCTTCATATATTTTACCTTTATAATAAAAATTAGAGGAAAAGCGAAAACATTTTCAAGACTCGGGGCTAAGCTCTTCAATTATTTTACCTAGTAAATTAACGAACTATATGTTTAACAGTTTATTGAGTCAGAAATTAAATTACATAATATATAAATAAAAATGTGGTTTTAGTTTTTTGCCCCAAATAGCCTCAGGAAAAGCCCTAAAAACAAGGCATCTCAAAAATGTTTATTTTAATTGAGTTATGTTATATTTACATATAACAATTCATTAATATAATATTATGTACTAAACTTGAACATTTTTTTTTATCATACCTACCTATTATATATGATGAAATGTTTTATGATATTAAAGAAATAGATATTTGAATAAATGATTCATAAAGGGTCTTTCAAAAGTCGTGTCTAGATGTTTTTTAAAAATAAAACATGTAAATACTTGGATTTTTCTGATGTTTTTTATTTTTTATAAAAATATGGCTCTTAACAATTATATGTGAAAATTAACATAATTTAAATATACACCACGAGCAAGTCTACAGGCTCTCAAACGAACACCAAAATTTTGAAGGACGCGTTCACACATTTCAGCATCAAGTTTATCAATTTCGACCCGAATGTTGTTTTTCAGCTGTGCAATTGTTGTTGGCTTATTCACAAATACTTTACTTTTCAAAAACCCCAAAGAAAGTAATCTAATGGGGTTAAATCGCACGATCTAGGTGTCCAGTTTACGTCACCATTACGTGAAATTAATCGTCCTGGAAACTTAGACCGCAATAGCTCAATGTAACTTTAATAACTTTAATGCGTTGTTCTAGCGTGTAACTATCCATGGTTAAAATTGTACATGTGTCCACTTCACAAATGTCAAAGATGAAATAAAAAGAAGGTAGCGTTCAGAAATTATTTACTACTGACATCTAGGCGCGACTTTTGAAAGACCCTTTATAATAATGTTTTGTGGGGGGTCGGGTAGGCTAGGGGTTAGCATGTCAGCCTGCTAACTAAGTGGACCCGGGTTCGAATCCGACTCGAGGCATTTGGCTAAAACCTGACCCCGGGGGATAGAGACAAATTTAATAAAAAATAATTAGTACCGTTAATTGCCTTATGTCTAGAAAGGCCGAAAGGCCAAAACAATTTCATGCATTATTTCTTCTTTTTTTTCGCAACTCAAAGATATAAGAAGACGCCAAAGCGTTAATTTTTTCCTTTCTGGTAAAATTTGCTCTTTCATGGTTGAACTTGGCCTTACAGTCTCCACTACAAAAATAAACAATAAACTGGAATTTCTGGTGAAACAGATGATTGATAAAGTTAGAGATTGAATCTAATATTAGACTTTTAAAAATGTTGAATTGAATGAGAAAGCAGTCTATTTGTGTATTTTCTTTATGTTTTTTCCTATTATTTGAATTAAAAAAGTATTTTGAAGCTTTTTGTATTTAATGATTTAGTTTTTATTATTTCATATTATTACATTTATTATTAATTATTATTATTTATAATATTGATTAAAACATATGCAATTTGTATATGAATTGAAATGAATTAATTGTTTTCATTGATTATTCTTATTTTTAACATATAGTAATTATTTGCATATTATTTATTTATTATCAACATATTTATGTAATTATATTAACCGTCAGCCTTTTGAAACTCAACCATTTGTTTGAGATTAAGCAGCTTGGCCTGAGTGGGAATAAAATATTCAATATAAATTATGAACGACAAAATTGAGTTATATTATA
Source organism: Forficula auricularia (assembly GCA_024734495.1). Lineage (NCBI taxonomy): Eukaryota > Metazoa > Arthropoda > Insecta > Dermaptera > Forficulidae > Forficula > Forficula auricularia. The sequence goes on from JALMQS010000070.1 coordinate 2,795,677, forward strand.
ATATCGTTTAATATTTTTATGCTCATTGAGTTTTTAGTGGTGAAATTATCAATAGTCAATCACTTTTGACTATAACTGGTTTATTAGTCGTTAAGGTAAAAGCCCCAGTAGAGGACCATTTAAGAACAATTTTCCTTTGTTTTCACTATAAAATTTTCATTTTTACCCGAAACTGCTGTTTGAAGGTGTATATTATATTATTTGCTGATATTTCTTAATTAAAAACTTATATGATAAACTTTTATAAAGTTATCCATTTTAATTTAAAAAAAATAAAAAACCATCTTAATGTTTTGGAGCTAGTAGTGGACCATCTAAAACCTAGTAATAGACCATTGCTAGCACTAGTAGTGGACCATCATTAATTAATCTTTATCCAGACATTTAACTTGGCTAGATTAATTATGGATGGGGTAAATGAGATAAAATAGGATATTAAATAATTTAAAAACAATATAATTAATTAATTATCATTTTATTGTGTAATAAATACAAATTAATTAAATAAGTTTATCTCAGGGAGGTCAATTAAATTTCTTGATTTGCTCGTTGACATTTATATTAAACGTGTCGTAAGGTTTACTCTGGTCTTCTCTTTTCTAATCAGTTTGGTTAAGGATTACTGACTGTCTCAATTGAAATATTAACCACTCACTATTTATTTAAGACTTAAACTGCTAGATCCACATCATTTTGTGACTAATGGAACATCGTAATTAACACTTAAATAGCAAAATTAATAAATTCTAATTAATCTAAAAATGACCGTCCCGGTCCATTTCTAGATAAATCTTTAATATTAAGAACCAATAGTGGACCACCCCTTCACTACCTTTTCAGATAAGGTTTTATAGCCAAAATTATACTATTATGCTAGATTATTATTCTAAGAATATAAATATATAAAAACTTACATTTAAATAAATAGTGAGTGGTTAATATTTCAATTGAGATAGTCAGTAATCCTTAACCAAATTGTTTAGAAAAGAGCACACCAGAGTAAACCTTACGAAACGCTTCACATAAATGTCAATAATTTAATAAATTGATTAACAGCACGTGTTCGAGCATCACAGCTTGGTTGCTAGATATCACAACATTAATATACATTTAAAATTGACGCTGCTAAAAGTAACAAATTTTTATTTTATCAACTGTTCTGCCCAAAGGTCCATTACTAGAGCATGGTCCACTACTGGGGGTTTGCCTTAAGTCGGAAAACTAATCTGAAATTTTTAGCATGCCAAAGAATCTAAGACTTTTCTGTTTCCTCCTAATTCAGAGAGTATCATTAATAATAAATTTATGCTCAATTGTTTAAACTCTGGATAAGTATTGCATAGTATAGTATCAACTATATTTCTTCAAAATTACAATAGTCAAAGAAAATTAGAACCCGAATTTTTCACTATGCATATTAATGTTAGTATAGGAAAGAGAAGGCTACTCCGAGTTGTTGGAATCTTTCGGGTCTATATTACTATTAATTATTTCCTTGAATCATCTTTAAAAATTAATTATTTTCATTTTCTATAATATAATAATAATAACACTGGTGTGTTTCTTAACCTTTTTGGTTGACGCCACACTAAAAATATCTGGAATCATTTGCGGCACACCTAAATATAAAAAAAGAAGTAAAAGTTGTATGATACAAAAAAAATTGAAGTAATTACAAATATTATTTACAAAACCCATGCATTTTTAATTATTTGTCAAAAATTTTAGTCAAAATATTAAGTGGGAGATAAATTTAACCTAATTTATCTAACGGAGAATTTACCACTGCTCGAAGCCCCTAAAAACTTAGTAAATTGGATATTGGATTGTATCTAACTTTCTGAGATTTGGCTCGTGATCCCGGCTTCTAAACTTCTACTCTGTTGTTTTCACGATGGAGGGGCCATCCCATACAGGCCTTTAGGGGATGTACCTTCTGGTGTATCTCCTTCTCACATCAATATCATTAAAAATAAAAAAAAAAAAAAAAAAACGCTTGCGGCATATTTGACAATCTCTCGCGGCACACAGGTGAGAAACACTTGCTTTAAGAGCCTAAAATCTAAACATTCTCCGCATTGAAAATATAAAAAAATTGCTAAAGAACAAATTTTCTAAGACGATTTCTTGTTATGAATTTAATTTTTTCTATTGAATGATAAAAATGTAGAAAAAAGTAAACCTTTTTCACGACCCAGTACGTTCGCCAGTTAGAACAAGTATTTTTCACATTATTGTCTGAATTTTATGCAAGTTCAATTAAATATTTGCTTTCTCTATAAAGAGTATAATTTTGATCCAAGAGCAAAAGGCCATTCCTAGAATAATAGAAATTAAAGATTGAATCTTTAATAGTCTGAACAGGTCTCGACTTGCATTTCCTTCGCTATAAAGGAAGAAGTTAGATAATTCTATCCATGCCCTTTTTAGCTATTTTCCTCGATCGAATTCAAATGAAAGAATCGCTCACCCGCATATTTATTAATTAAGAAAAAAAATGAAAATGTTTCCAATACTCGGGTCGCTAGATATCCCTACCGTAGTAATTAATAATAAACACACATTATTGTCTGAATTTTATTGAAGTTCAATTAAATATTTGTTCTCTCTATAACGAGTATAATTTTGATCCAAGACCAAAAAGGCCATTCCTAGAATAATGTAAATTAAAAATTGAATCTTTAATAGTCTGAACAGGTCATGTATTTGGCACCTTTGCATTTCCTTCGCTTTAAAGGAAGAAGTTAGATAATTCTATCCACGTTTCCTCGATCGGATTCTAATGAAAGAATCGCTCACCCGCACATTTATTAATTAAGAAAAAAAGTGAAAAATTTTATAAGACTCGGGTCGCTAGATATGCTGTAGTAATTAATCTTCTTAATCTTCTCAATAGGCCTGCGCCTGTATCTCCAAATGAAGGACGTTGTTCCATTCGATTTTTAGTCAGGGTGTACATTTAGGCCCTCTTTACATCATTTTTTGGCCTTCCTCGGCTTCTTACATACTGGGGACGACATTCTTTTGCTACTTTTGCCAATCGGCCCTCTCCCATACGATCTACATGGGCTGCCCATTCTCTTTTTCTAAAACCGACCCAGTCGACTATATCTGGTATGCCGCTTATCTCCCTTAGGGCTGGTTGTTTGTCGCAAAGTAAATGCTTTTTACCACTAACACAGGATAGGTGGTAAATGGAGGGTTGGGATGGCCAATCAGATGACAGGAACTTTCAGTGCCTGTCATCTGATTGGCCATCCCAGTCCCTCCATTTACCATCTATCCTTGGTTAGTGGTAAAAGCATTTACTTTGCGACATACAACCGGCCCTTAAAAGTTCACTGCGGACTCTATCTCTTAGGTCCGGTTGTATGTTGCAAAGTAAATGCTTTGTACCACTAACAAACGGTAGATGGTAAATCCATTTTTCTAATTATCCTCATCTCGGTTGTTCTGAGAAGTTGTTGGGTGGAAATTGTATCTGCCCTGTCTCTGCAGCATATGTCAACACTGGGCGCACGCTGGTCTTATAAATGCGAACTTTGCTCTCCGCTGACATATATCTGTTTCGCCATATTAAATTGTTCAAACAGCTGGATATTCTGGCTCCTTTAGTCACTTGAGTTTTGACTTCTTCTCTCAAATTAGCTCGATATTTCTATTCCTAAATAGTTGAATTTGGAGACTTGTTCTAATATGGTATCTCCTAGTTTTATTTCAATTAATAATAAACTTGAATATAGATTGTTTATTTATGCCTATATTATAACTTCCCATTAAAATCTCAATAAAAATTTTTCTTTTTGTATTTTTGAACCGAAACATTTAAATCTAGACTGTATACTATTTGTTTGTTTGTTGTTTTTGTTATAGGTAGTGGCTGGGTCGCATGGAACAACGACTCTTTTCCTAATCGATGCGTCGAGTTGGTTTTTGAATTTGATCAGATTCGGAATTTTTCTGCTGTGCACATCTTTACTAATAACTTATTTACCAAACATGTTCAGGTGAGTAATAATAATTTTTTTATTTTTTCCATTCACTCCATAAAGAAATGAGTGCGGAAGACTTGACCATATATGATAGAAGATGTCTGTTAAACCTCTTGAGCTATTTCATACATATTTCAAGCGAAATGAATCGTCATTTATTTCTGAGACGCTCTATATATTACATATGTAAAGCCTCATGTTGCCAGGTGACGATAGTCAAGGGCTGAGTGCGTAAACGTGTTTTTACATGTCTCTAGTAAAATACACTTTCTGTTTTATCAGTATTATTTTTTATACTAAGATTTTTATATGTATTGATATAATTAAAATACTAATAGTTTTAAAATCTTCTGAAAGTTTACTGCGAACGTAATAATATTAATTTTTTTCTCTTATACAGGGTGGGGCAAAAGATCTAACACGTTTTAAAGAGGTATAAAAAATGAAAAAATTTAACTAAAATAAAACTGAATATATTTTTGAAAAGAATATAAAATATTGTTTTTTAATGTGTTCTAAACATTATATCAGACAAAAATAAGCTGACGTGTTCTGATGTGGCCATCCACTTAACTTTATCATACAACCTGGCCCCTCACTTAAATTTAATAAAATTATTTATATTCATGTAGGGGGGTTAGTTTTTCCATTTTTAGACTACTGGGGGCCCACTGATTATGTATACAAAATTTGGTTGAGTTTGCTCAAATGGCCAAGATTTACCCTGTATGGTAAAGTAAAAAAAGGGAGGCAAAAATGAAAATTCTAGCCCTTTTGACTAAACTCAACCAAATTTTGTATACATACCTATTCTGTGGACCCGCAGAAGGCTAGAAATGCACAAACTAATCACCCAACATGGGGGGGGTCCAAAATGGAAATTCTAACCCTTTCGACCAAACAATGTATACAAAATTTTGTTAGTTTTTCATTTCTAGCCTTCTGGGGGTCCACAGAATATTTATACAAAATTTGTTTGAGTTTGGTCAAAAGGGCTAGAATTTTCATTTTTGACCCCCCCCCTTTTCGTCTAATATTTTTTAAAATATATTTTTAAAAAAAATTATTTTATGTTCTTTTCAAAATATATTCAGTTTTTTTCTAGTTATTTTTTTCATTTTTATACCTTTTCAAAATGTGGTAGATATATGCCCCACCCTGTATAATAAAAATGTGGAATTCTTAGATTTTATTTCTACTTTATACTTAGAATCTAGAATCTAGAGTAAGGAGGTTCTAGCATTTTGCCTTCCTTGAAAACCTTGAAGAAAAAAAAATTGTCTCGGACCGCACAAAAAATAATAAAATCCTCCATGACAAATAAACAAAAATGTCATAGCCTATTAATCTTTGAGTTCTTTTCGTTAAGATTTTTTTTAACTTTGAGGCAGCTCAAGAAGTTTTAATCAAGTTTTAAGAAATATTGTAGAAAATTTAAATAAAAAATGTAGGTATATAGATTTATTTTTTAGATTTATTGTATTTTTTTATCTGATATTGTTTTTCTAATCCTATACTTTCAATGAATTGAAAATAGTAAAAAAATAACTAAAATTTCTTTCTTTCGTGTGGTGTAGGTTTTAGGTGAAGCATGATATTAATTGTTGAACTCTTGTAATCAAAGACTTGAGTCTACTCGTATGTATATCCAACTTAGCTGTACAGTTTCAGAATCAAAATACAAAAAATTCGACAGTTAAGTTGATTTTAAATTAAAAATTAACTAACCCAGACACTTTTAGGGGGGGGGGGGGCAACACTGAGGCAGAACAAAGCTAAATTTGTATTTTTTTTATTTGAAAAAAAAACTTTAGGGTTGTCTGGCTCAGTGTTGCCCCCTTAAAATGTCTGGCTTAGTTATTTAATTTAAAATTAACTTAACTGTCGAATAGTATTTGTTGGATTTTGAATCAAACACTTTTTTTGGCGAATTTTTTTTAACAATTTTCTCCTATGCGTAGTAATAGCAGTACCCAGGTAGATCAGGAAAACAGCCGATTCCCTACTCATCTATGCTATTAATACCTCTAGGTGAAATATCTACTTGAATCAAACAATTCATGAAAAATGGGTCATGGGCTCTTGGACTATAATGAACATTATTTTCATTCTAAGATAGTATATGCTCAGATGGTCATATTTCCTTCATATGGAAGAAATTCCATTTTTTAATAAAATCAAATCAATCAACTTATTTAAATGATATTACTTCTTAATTATTAGCGCTTGGTACGTTCCTTGTATGTTAATAACAAATATTATTTTTATGTGGAGAAAAGGTATTGATCACAGATAGCTGATTGCCAATAAATATCAGGATGGTGAATTCGCATTGAATTTGCGCTATCTTATTAATTCTCTATATCTTGAATAGATCTCAGTCCTATCGTGATTTTTGACAATACTCAAATAGCATTAATTTTAATAAGTAAATTTTGTATTTAAATAAAATATAATTTCCAAGAATTAGTATAGAAACTGGTCAACTCTTCCGCATTCTCCTTATTATTCAAAATATTAACTATTTAACAACATTACCTTTTGTTTTTAACCTTATTTAGATTTAATTTAGATTGATTCATTATTTCTATTGATATTTTTTTCTATTTGTTGGTCTATTATTTTCAACATAATCGTAAATAAATCACATACACACACAATCACTTATCCGTATTTTGTATGGCTATAAATTGAATGCTTTCAAGAGTTGTTGGAATAAATGATGAATCGCTTTGAAAGCGAATAGAAGGGCTGACTGTTTTGAGAATGAGATGAATGAAAATTGAAAAGGCTCTTGAATAAATTCCAGCCTAGTGATTTGATATTTGGGTGACAGGTGTTTTCCAGAGCCAAAGTGACATTCAGCATCGGTGGTCAATTTTTCAACGGGCGACCTCTCGTCTACACCTACATGCCGGACACTGTACTCGAACAGGCGAGGAATGTCTCTATCAATCTGCACTCGAGATTGGCCAAGTTCATCAAGCTACAGCTTTATTTCGCTGATCGATGGATAATGATCAGCGAAGTCACCTTTGACTCCGGTTAGTTCACGCATATTTTCTCGATTTCAACATTTCATCTATTTCAGTGTTTCTCAATTTTTTTGGTTGACGGTACACTAAAAATATTTAGAATTATTTGCGGCACACAGAATAAATTTAAAAATATTGTGTGTTGAATCGTATCCATAATTTAATTAATTTATAAGATTTTGGGAAATTGGATAAATAAATTGAATTCAGAGGTTTATATTGATTAAAACGGACGTTTCGTCACTATATTTGGGACTTCTTCAGCGACTTATTCTTCAACACAATTGTGCTTTTTGTGCTTCTTTGTTTTAACTGGGATGAAAAATTAATGTGTTTATGAATAAGATAAATTAAAAAAGATAGAATGTTTTTTATAATAATATCAGACAATTGAGATGAAGAAAAAGTCGCTGAAGAAGTCGAAAATATAGTGACGAAACGTCTGTCTTATTCAATATAAAAATCTGAATTCAATTAATTTATCCAATTTTCTAAGATCTTATAAATTAATTTTAAAAAAATTTTAGTAACTTTTGAGGTAATTAAAAATACTATTTCAGAGTTACAAAACCCATGGAATTTTAATTATTTGTCAAAAACCCTTGCGGCACATTTGACAATCTCTCAAGGTACACTTGTGTGCCGCGGATCACAGGTTGAGAAACACTGATCTATTTATTTCTTTATTTAAATACAACCGTGTTTGGTGGCCTTATTTTATTTTAATGAATTGGCTAAGGGGTCAGTATGATGGGAAAAAGTTCTAATAAAAGTTTTCTCTTATTAAATCCTTTATTTTAAGCAGACGTAATCGATATTTTACACGTTTCGAGCGCTACACAGCTGCTCTTCTTCAGTGCACGTTGTCCGGAAAACATCAGTGCATGTTTTTAATTTTGGTTTTAATATTTTTATAATAAATTTTTTTAAATGGTGGAATATTGAGGTTTATATAGTACTTACCCAAGTCACAAAAACTTTATGATACTATTTATTTATATTTTTTTTATTTGTTTGCCTTCGGATACATACTTCATTTAGCCCAGGGGTGACCAACCTTTTTTTACAACGGGCAAACTACAAATTTAACAATGTTTTGAGGGCCGCATATAATAAACTAATGATAATACAAACACTGAATGATGAAATAAAAGTATCTCTTTATTAAAAAAATAATCCTATTATAAAAAATTACATAAATAAAACACTAATTAATAGAAATATAATACTATTAAAATAAACGGCGATTGATTATTAGTATTGAGATATTTAAATTTTTGTAATATAAACAAGATTTGAATTCTGTATAATGACACCACTAGAAAGGTTCAATTTTATGCGATTTTGAAAAACCGACATCTTATTTTTGGAATTTAAATGGATGAAACACATAATATGGAAAAAACTCATTTTTTTATTTTTTTTGACTTTGACCACTTTCATAATAATGTCTACATACTTACATATAATTATATTTATGAAATCCTATCACAATGGATAGCAAATAACCAGAGTTTTGAGATTGTGACATAAAACATATAGGTAAAATCACATTTTAGCCACCGGGTAATTAATAAATTATGATCGGTAATAAGCCAAGAGCAATAAGTTCTCAGATTGTCACCCATCAACCATGAGTGGGCGCTTTCTAAATGCCAAGGTCGTCTCTAAATTCTATTTATTTTCTCAGATTTATTTAACCAATAAATGCATTTTAATTGAGTTAGATTATCTATTCCAACATCATCTTTTAAATGCCACTTTCCTCCTGAGATCCTCTATTCAAATTCATTTTTAAATTAAGTAAATAGACATAATTTAATGCAAATGATCCACCGAGATAGGATGGAACAATCGTGTTTTCCATTAACGATGTGTTTGTGATTTAACATAAAATGCTTTTATAGTCCGGGGGTTGCGATAAGATGTCAGCCAAGAATCCTTCATCTTGTTCTGAATTAAATTTGAATTTAAATGTTGTCAGGCTGGAAGGGATCCCCAAGAGAAAGAAAGAGATCCAACGCTCAGACAAAGATTCATATTAATTACAAATCCTTGATCCAATCTCCGCTTTAACTAAGACTACAATAAAAACTTAATTAGGATAAGAGGAACACTAGTCGAAAGGGCGGAGGAATGCCTCCCGGTCTGTTCACTTTCTTGTTTGTTTCCTCTTTCTATCCCGCTCATTTCTCCTAATGCAGAAAATTACCATTATATCACCTTGAGAAACCTTTATTTATCGAATCGAGACCGTTTTCATTCAATTGAATTGGAATAAAATAAATTTCCATCAATGGACGCATTTTCATTACAGAATAAATGAATGATTAATCTTATTTTTTAATGAATGTTATTTAACATAATCTATAATTGGAATATGTTCATCTTTGAGTAGGTACCATATTTTTAGAGTAAATTTTTAGAGTAATAAAAAAATATTCAGGCATTCGAGTCTGCAAGTCCTACAAAAAAGCTTCTTTGGAGAAATTTATAAGTAATTAAAATCCCCAAAAAACATTTTTTACACCGTTTTTTATAATATAATTTTTTGTAAGCCTTGTTTATGTCCGGTCATATTGTTGTCAAAATTTTTTAAACAGTTTTTGACAAATTAGAGTCAAAAAGATGATTACTTGATATAGGGCCAGTTGTATGTCGTTTGGTAAACTCTTTTTAAACGTTGACAAAGGGTAAATCCTTAGAATTCAGACAGGCACTTTCATCTGATTGGTCATCCCGTCGGGCACAAGGTGAATTCTAAGGATTTACCCTTTGTTAAAAGAGTTTACCAACCGACATACAACTGGCCTTAAGTGGTAGGCAAGAATATCTGGAAGTTTTACTGAAATAGACGCATTGGATCTCAGTACGCATTTAATTTAAGGAAAATCTCACAATAAAAGAAAAGTAAAAATATTTTTACTTTTCTTTTATTAAAATATGTTTCACCTCGCACTAACACCAGACTCTCTAAAAATCTCATCTCACAATAAAAGAAAAGTAAAAATATTTTTACTTTTCTTTTATTAAAATATGTTTCACCTCGCACTAACACCAGACTCTCTAAAAATCTCATCTCACAAATAAAAGAAAAGGTAAAAATATTTTTACTTTTCTTTTATTAAAATATGTTTCACCTCGCACTAACACCAGACTCTCTAAAAATCTCACAATCTTAAACTGAAGTTAGAACAGGTTACACATCTTCAAAATTAAGATCTATCATCAATCCTTTCAATAATAAATGAAAGTATAAATAAATACATTTAGACTTTTTGAAGTTTCCAAATATCATTTAATCAAATTAAAAGTTTCTTTTTGTCGAGATTAGCAGATTTTTATAAATTGAATGAGACAATAAAAGAGTGTGTCTTCTGGTGGAATTATAAATTTTTAAGTTATTTATAACGAGACTATAGTTTCGAGAGCTTTGCCCTCTTCATAAGTCTATTACAATTGATTCACAGGAATTAATGTAAGTAAGTAATGTGAGATTTACAGGTGGTCTGGGCAAATTACGATTTACCATTTATACTTGTTTCATTTTGATGAAGAGGCCAAAGCTCTAGTCTCTATAGTCTTGATTAAAAATTTATAATTACAGCAGAAGACACATTCTTTTATTTTCTCCGTTCTTTTCTCCTTTTATTAATCTAATACCTTCTGGGAAGGAGTGATTGTTTGAATTTAGATGTTCTGCAAAAGAATTTTCGCACTTTTTATTTTTAAAATCTCTTAATGTTCATTTAATCGAATTTTCATATTTCTCTCTGTCTTGAAACTATAGTCTCAAACAAATAAATAATATATATACAGATATATCATCTCGATATATATATGTGTGTATGTTTATTTGCATCAAGCAGAGGACAACCTCTTTGTTTCTCTTTGTGAAGAAAATATTCAAAAGGTTGATAGAACATATTTAATCTGGTTGATTAATAAAAAAACAAATGTAGACTTGACCAAACAATAAACTTAGTACAGAAGGGGTGTCGAGCAATTTAAATAATTTCACCAGGATGGTGTTACAAAAATATTACTAAAAATGCACGTGGCTTCTCACAAGATAGATCTATACTGTTCAGTGTCTGGTGGTAGAATAGACTTGGTTTCCTCCTGCCATTGCTTCTGCCAGACGATATTAGCGCTTTTGTTTGATATTTGTAAATAATTCACAATATATAATTCTGATTTATCTCAAAAACTCCGATCGGGTCAAAAAAGTTGTTCTTTTTTAGTTTTTCTATTTATGAATATAGAAAGCGAAAAATAATTTTAAAGCATGATTTATTTCTGCCTATCTACTTGTGACGGACTGAATTACGATTCACGATACATCAAGAAAAAAGTTTGTAGAAGTTCGTTCCAGGGCCGGATTTAAGCAGAGGCTACGAAGGCTGCAGCCTATGGGCCCGCACCACAAAGGGTCTGCTTTGTTTTTGTTTTGTTTTTTTATATATATATATTTAACAATGTTTCACTAAAGACTCATTCAGGCTTATTTTTAAGTTTTTAATTGGATAATTGCTGAAAATGCGGTTTGTGAAGGTTAATTAAAAAAAATATTCTCCCTGGGAGGGCTATCGCCACAGGTCCAGCCTATGGTCCCATAGATCCTAAATCCGGCCCTGGTTCGATCTGGTGATTGCACATCTCAGCTACATTTAAACGTTTTAGTTCAAAACGTTTGCTAAGTACAAATTGCCAATTCTCTAAAATTCACGGACAGCCTACAGAGTCTTAAAAGAGTTGTCAATTTTGCCCTCCATTTTTTTTTTTTTTTTTTTTATTTATTTATTTTCCCCGGGAACCCATTTAGGCAGCACATCAGTAAAATTTTAGTAGAGGGAGCCGAGTTTTAGCAAATAGAAATTTTATATGCTATCCAGGCTCGAACCCGGGTCTCCCGCTTGAACATCGTCATCACGATGCTGAAGCGGAGCCAGCGCCTTAGCTCGCTCGGACAACCCGACTCCTACCCTCCAATTAAAATATTGAAAATATTTTCAATCTTAAAATCTTTAATCTTTTTTTCTCAAAACAGGAGAGCTCGGTGGGTGCGGCGTGTGGAAGCTGACAACCCCATTTGAAATCCATTTGCATAATTATCGTTTTGAGTTTCCAATCTTTTATCTTTATACTGAAGATAACAGTTGATATGAATGTAATCGAGTTTGGTTAGATGAAGTGTTGAAGTTGAAATGGAATTAATCGTGCGCTGGTTGCCAGAACGGTAAAAAAAAAGCAAATATGTTCAGGCCCTTAGGGCACGGCAAAAATTCATTTATTCGTGGTGATTAGCAATTATGCCACTAGCTTTGAATTCGGTCGATATGGTCAGAAACTAAGGACCAGAATGGGAAAATGGGCCCAAGCACGAGATCGCGAATCTTGGCCAAATTTATAGCTTAGCGAAATTAACATTTTTCTAACAAGAAAAGTCAAATTTTACCAAAAAAACACCTTTATTTATTTTATCTACTTCATAAATGTGAGATAAGAAGTTAAATTAATTATGCCGTGATATGAGGAAATAAATATTTTAAAAAATAAATATTTATACTTTTTATTAAATAATAAAAAATAAAATCACGATTCAGAAATAAAAATCCATATTTACTATTAATAACCCTACCCATTTACAGTAAATCAATTCCATATGGCGGAAGTTTTGGAAGTAATTAAAATAATTGACTGAAATTGACCAAAAGTGATCAAATTAATTTTAGCATAAAATTAAAGTACTCAAATGGCAGTGAAATTTAATTTAGGCTGGGAGAAATAAAAAAATTATCAATAAACTGTCATAACAAAAAATAAAATTTATTACTTTTTAACTTATAACAAAAAATGATTTATGATATGTAATTAGAAAAAGTATTTCAATTATACATTTAATATCACAAGATTTATAAAAATGAAAGAGATTGATTATTTGTATTGCTGAGTAAACTTTTTTGTCTTAAGATTTTCGTCCAGGTTTGGTGTAATGTATTCGTGTGTGTTTGTGTTTGTGTATAAGGGTAGGATTCAGAATATTCCCGGCTAAATATCCAAATAGCTTGCACGGGAATGGAAATCCAGTTCCCGCAGTCGAAATAGGCGACGTTAAACTTTCGGCCGACCTAACTCACAGAAGGTTTTTACTAGGCAAATATTATTAAACGAGCTTCGAGGGCGTGCCGAAGGCACGCCCTCGAAGCTCGGCCCTCCGGCTGGTGCCCTGGCGGGCGGCGTCTCGGTCCAAAAATTTTATTCCTCTTAAAAAACCACACTCCAAACGTATAGCTGTAAAGTCCCGAAAATACATAGTCTCTTAAAAGTTTCCCCTCATTTTCGTCCTGACACAGCTACATAAATGAGGCTCTAGAAATGAATCTGGAAGTATTTTTTTTTTCTATAATCTACAGCATTGTGATATTTTTTGTGTGGAAATAGATTTATTTAAATAAGTGGTATCGTGTGAGGAGGAGAATTATATTATATCATTTTTTAAAATTTGGGATCGATAATCTATATAAGGCTCCAAATATTTAAAAGAGATCAGGTGTTGTTTGTTTGACAGGCTGCTCCATCCATTATTGCAATGAGAAACTCATATGGGCATGCGTGTCTTAAGTCGTTTAATTTTGTAAAAATCAAAAAATAAGAATAACAAATAAGATTTTTAAAAAATTATAAAAAAGTGGCAAATTATTAAAAAATAAACAAATAATATATAAATCAAATAAGATGTGATTGATTTATTTTTCTGTGCGCAAAGAAAAGCTAATTGAATATTTAATTTTTGAGTGGTGAAGGGGGGTAATAATTATCAATATATTTAATGTTTCTTAATTTAAAATCAATTGGAGTCTTTCATTTCGAAATTTGAGTCCAAATTACGATTATATTTCAAATTTGCCGCAAATAAAGCGATGGCGCTCTCTCTCGGCAGCATTACGTAATGTCAGCGTTGCGGCAAATTAATCAAGACAAATATATATAGTATGAAACGAGGGGTGAACCGCGACCTAATATTGTGTACACCTACTTCCACTTCCACTTTCATTTCCAATTAGAAGACAATAGATGAAGGGGCATTATCTAATGAATTCCAAAATAATTCCACATAATTCCAAAGAGGTGTACACCTAATTCCAATCGCGGTTCACCCCTCAAAATGATATTAAAAAAATTAAATTTTAAGTTTTAGAAAATTACAAACAGAGTATATTTTAAAATATTAAAATATCGAGACTCCGCAACAATAAGCCGGTAAAGTCCGAGTCAGACCGCATATCTGGAGTTATGTACCTTATAATTTCCAAAATATGTATGTACTTCAGATAACGAATTCCTTCGTATTTGTCGATGATAAGGTGAGAATGAGGGAATACGCAGAACTTTTCCTTAATTATAAACTAAGATATTTCTAAACGCCAACAGGTACAAACAAATGTAAAAAATGACTGCTTGGGGTCTCTCTCATATGGTCATTTTAAAGCAAAATATATTTTAAAAAACATGTTTAATTTTACTTAAGTCGATATTTACAAAGATACCTTGCATTTTATGGTAAAAAATATTTTTTTTTATTTTTAATGCCTCGATAATTTGGACCTTGTCTAAAATAATCGAGTGACATACAATTTTGATTTAGGGGAAATAAATACATATAACATGTAAATTTCAACTTCGTATCTTATTTATGAGCTACAATGCTCTGAAAGACATTTTAGTGTCACTTAAAGGGACCTGTTTTACTTTTCAACGGAATTATAAATATGGAATGAAAGTTTCTCCCATCAGATTTTAAATAAAGATTATTTTCAGTTCATTCCATGCCATATTTGTTTTCATTCGATGCTTTTTTTACATTTTGAAAAGAAAGTATTAATCCCTAGATTTACTAGTATCGAAAAAAAAATATTGATACTATACCTACTGATATTTCCTAGCATAAAATCATCTCTAAGTGTGTGAGTTTTTAAATAGAACTCTGTGAATTGAAAGTCCAACACGCAAACATTCACACATGATGCATTGATCCTGTAAAAGGCAATCTGTTAAATGAATAAAACATCCAACGTACAAATATAAAACTGAAAACTCCTGTTATCAATTATCCCTAAGCACCATTTTCATCTGGCTTTTACAAAAATCCTGACAAACAATAATATTAATTCTAATACGAAATTCAATGAATATTTTATTAATAATGATTATTTGAAATTCGATCAGCTATTGCCCGCAGGTTTATATGAATTCTCTCATGTGCGAAATACAAACATTCCAGCAGCCGCCAAACTACCTAACATAAACAACTACAAATACACCTGGCTACACAGATCCATTTAATGTTGAAATGTGGCTCTGTTTTTATTCATTCCCTTCATTCTGTTTGGCCCAAATTCGGAATTGTTATATAAACAGAAAGGTATTCAAATACAAACTATTCAAATGAGAATAGATTTGCAACCTATTTATTATTAAGCCAAATCCTATTTAAATGCTTCTATATATAATTAATTAAGTCTTTTATCCTTTACGTAATGAAACTGATGAATTATTTAGATAGGTGATTTTGGTAAGTATACGTATCGTATATTACACTTCGCGACAAAAATTAAACAAAAATTTGTAATCGTAAACCTAACATTGGATTCCAGTAGAGTTTTATACGCTGATTAATTATCATGTAATTTCTCTATTTTTTACAACAGGTCAGAGTTTCGAGATATTATCGGTCAAAATGACCAGAAAGGCCATTTTGACCTATTTCGAGTTCCATTAGATATTAAACAACAATATTTAATTTAGTTTAAGGGAGAATGGTGTGGGTTCCTGGTGAACATTTTAAATAAAGGAAAGAAAATTTTTGGAAAATTTTTAGAAACGTTTTAAAATTTAAAAAGTTTCTAAATTTTTTTTTAATTTTCTTAACAATATTTGAAATCAAAATATTTTGTTGACGTAATAGAAAACAGCTTTCTCTTTGATTTTCAAATTACTTGTTTTTAGCCCAATTAGAACTCGAGTTATTACTAAAAAACAAAAACGACTTGATTATAAAGGGTATTAAACATAGGTCAGAGGTCGGGGAACTTTTTTAGCCATTACCCCAAAATATTTTTGCGTAGGTCGCTGTTACCCCTAAATTCCTCGACCCTCTTCTTCACCTTATACTCTTCCCTCATCATTTTTGTATATGTACAAATACTACAAATAATAAATAAAACCATTAACAAATCATTTTTTACAGATTCTGATTTAGTTATAAATATTTTTAAAGCTTTAATAAAATAAATAAAATATTGTATAAAGCTCAAATGAAAAGAAAGCTAGTGTATTGTGGGGGTGAAAATTAAAACACAGTTTGGGCAAAATAACAATAGTGAAGTTGGTTTGAAATGGAAAAAGCGACTTTGCCAGGTTTAACTGACTGCTTTTTAAAAAAACTTTGTTAAAAGAAAAAATATACGAACACTCATCATGACAAAAAACGTATAACTTTTATTAATATTTTTATATTTTTTTAACTTTTATTAATTTTACAATTTTTTAATTCCTGGAAAAGCTATCAAAGTAAAACTACTATAATAGTTTATAAAATATAAAATTTTAAAAATGTCCATATTAGCCCCGATAGTTTTATTGTTACCCCATTTGGGGTAATTTACCCCAGTTCCCCGACCGCTGACATAGATAAAAACATATGGTCTTAGTTGTTTAGTTATGACTCGAGTTCTAATTGAGCTAAAAACAAGTGGTAATTCGAAAATCAAATCAGTTTCTATTACGACAACAAAATATTTTGATTTCAAATATCTAATGAGACTCAAAAATGGGCCAAAATGGCCTTTTTCGTCGTTTTGACCGGTAATATCTCAAAACTCTGACCTTTTTTAAAAAAATCGGCAAATTCCATGATAAAATCAGCGTATACAACTCTACTGGAATCCATTGTTAGGTTTATGGTTCCAAATTTTTATCGACCACTGTTATAACTCAGGATGTTATTTTTCCACAATGGTCATTTAAATTCAAATTAATTTTTAGAAAAGAAACAAAATATTAATTGAAAATAATATAGTATTCACCTGATTATAAACGGGCCAAATTATTAAATTTATTCTTTGTTTTTGTCTGAAACGTGGAGAAAATTAATTTTTAAACATGATTTTTTTTCTTTCTATCTAGATTCAGATACCCTCGATAAATCAAAAAAGAAAAGTTATAGAAAGTTGGTTTTTGTGCCAAAATCTTTTTATTTGTAATACACAGAAATAAAAAAGAGCAAATTTTTAAATTTGGAGAGATTCGATAGAGCTTTGTCAAAAGGACCGGAGCAATTTTTAATTAAAAATTGACTTTATTTGATTCAAAACATTATAAAAAATTAGTAAACTCAAAATCAGACATCTATAAAATCGGAAGAATCCATGAAAAATTGCGTGAATTACAGCTGGCGATTGACTAGTAAACCATATTCTCCAGATTTATCGTCTTCTGATTAAAATCTGTTCCGAGTTCTGGGTAACTTTATAAGAAGAAAAACTTTTTCAGACCGTAACACTGTCGAAACGGTTTTAAAAACTTTATTTCATCCAAACTGGCTGAATTTTATAAAAGAAAAAAAGGAAGTTGGGACCTTTAGTTACGTTTGAAAAAGTTAGTAGTGGACTTATCTATATAGAGACTTAAATAAAATATATATCCAGAATTTTTCTTTAATACGCTTTTGATTTATTTTGAGTAGATAATTCCATTTATTTAAATTAACTACTTAAAAAAATCTAAATCGGATTTTAATTAAATATAAATTAGAGTTGGAATTAAGAATGTAGGTAATGAGCTCACAAGAGAATAAGCCTGTCTGAATTTACTAAATATACCAATCTGGTTTATAAATTGGGAAAGAAACGTAGAAGGGATTAATAAGATTTTCCCTCGCAATTTATAAATGTCATTTTGATTGTTATTAAATAAATTTAACCTCAAGAAAATAGAATAAAGCCAGTCGTTAAGGAATCGAAATTAGGAATAATTAATAATATCTTAAAGAGGTAGGTGAATAATATCAAGAAATAAACCATGTGGCCAACTACATGTCTTTACCAGGAAATTGAGCGAAGAAATTTTTTTTTCAAAATTGGTGTATATATCAAGAATTTGCGCGTTTGTTGATGGGCATACAATTTAAATCGATTGAAATTAAGAGAGGAAAGATGATTGCAAAAATATTTGAAACGCTATATTAAATATAGTTAACCATACTACACTAACCAAGTATTAAATTGAAAGTTTTTTTTGCCGAGAGTAGCAGAATTTTTATATATTGAAGGAGACAATAAAAGAGTGTGTCTTCTGCTGGAATTATAAATTTTATTTATTTTTAACGAGACTATAGTTTCGAGGGCTTTGCCCTCTTCATCAGTCTATTACAACCAAGTATATATACTTATATCATTCGTATACAAGAAGTCAAGGAATTGGGGTTTTCTAGAACAATCACAATTAATTGATAATTCCTCTCCTGGGATAAAACTTGTCAGGACTTGTCTTTTATGTCTTTGCGCGTTCTTACATGTCTATAGATATGGATTATTATATGCGTGACCCTTTTAAAAAATAAATTATCGTTCCTCATATCCTTCTTTAATCCCATTCGATTTAAACCAGGGTTGTCCAATATAAAGTCATTAAATTCCTTAAAACATTGAGATTTATATGTAGATACTGGAAAACATAACAATTTGCCCTGATAATTTTTTTTTCTCTAAAATAAGAAATCTGAAAATCTAATATGAAGTTTTCGAAAAATAAAAGTATTTTTAAGCAGATCGAGGAATAAATATTTATTTATTTATTAAATTTTACATTTTGAATCTGGAACTAGATTTCAAGATTTCCGAATAAATAATCATCATTTTGTTCTATTTTCAACGTCATTTTTATTAGAAATAAATTGTCTACTTGCAAACTTTCTGATTGCTAGAACAACAATTAGAAATTGATCTGTAAGAAAAATTGAATATTGTCTTTTTATTAAAATTTTATATTAAGTATCTAACCAAGAGAAAATATAAACAAATACTAATACATTATATCACTTTTTATAAGTATGTAGGTATTTATTTACATATACGAGAAGCTATTTTCAAGTATAAAATTAACCAAAAGTAAAATTAGAAGTTCATTATCAGTTAAAAAAATAATAAAGTTCTTATTTCTACATTATCTATTAACTATCTTTTTTGAATAACAAATATCATTAGAATTATAATATTTTATCCGCGGTCCGAGACAATTTTATTCTTCAAATGTGGCCTGTGTAAGCCATAAGGTCTGATCTAGAGTTCTCTCAGGATATTTCCAATATACGTTGTTTACATTCTGGAACTGAACAAACATTCAAAAGAATACCATTCATTTCTAATTATCTGACATCTCCATTAGCTACTTCATATTTCACTAGCCACTAGTGCATTACATCTGATCGTTATTTATATTTAAAATTTGTGAACAAGCCTGGTGAAAACGCTGAATTTAAACTATATCAGTACTCAGTGTAAGCTAAGACTAAAAGACCCTAAAGATTTTATATGCTTCCCTGACTCTTTACCAACTTCTCTCTCTGTATTTTTTTGGATCCAAATAAACATTTCGTTTGATTAATTATAAATTTCTAAGAAAATTTTATTTAAATTAAATGAAAAAATCATGAAAAATTCATCATTCATTAATGAATAAAAGCTTATATTGTGAATAAAAATTTAATATGTTTTCTATTCTCAGAATTGTTAAATACAGCTAGTGAGCAAAACTCGAGTTCGTTCAATCGACAATGATTATTAAATTGAACATACATGAAATTCTCATGAACGATCGATCAATTCTACTTAATAAATATATTTTCACAGATATATTTAAATTCAATAAAAAATATCACTGTTTCAATTATAAATGAACTTTCCATCTCTTTCTCTCATTAAGCGATGAACTGATATTGGCAGAAAAAAAAATGAAATATGATTGAAATGACATTTATTAATTTCATTTTGTTCAATTAGAGATAAATTTCATTAAATGGGTAAATTTTACAAGAAAAAAAATTCTAAAATTTAAAGCGCTAAATTTTTTAAGGGCCTCCATGTCTCCCCTTATACTCCTCTGATCCTACCACAGTAGCTCAGGATGTAGTCACAACAGAACGATATAAAAACCTTTGTATGCTGTGAAAGTTGATTATTAGGGTGAATAATTTTTAATCGAGTTAAGTGGGTTGAAAATTAATTTAAAAAAATATCAATAATAATTCCGTTCACTGGGACAAATTATTTTATTTTTTTATTTTAGTGATATTCGAATACATAAGGTTTTATTATTTAACGCCTAATGATGCAACCCGCAATTCAGAGCTTTCGATTTGAATGCATAACCTAGAACACACAGGCGAATCAGGTTGGGCATCTCCTTTGTTTCATTAAAATCGGTAGAGCGGTTTCAAAATAGAACTAAGATACAAATATATATATAAGCAAATATATATATAAATAAATATACAAACAATTTTTGCTCGTTTAATAAGAGTAAATATAGTCTTAAAAATGTTGCCTTTGTGAGAGAGTCGTAAGTTAAATGGCTCTATTTTCATGTTTTCTATCCTTATATAAAACTAGTGGCAGCCAAAGAGAAGAAATGAGGGGAAATTCATATTTTAAAAAATTGTCTAGATATTAAATCGTAATTCCTATCTGGTCATTTAATTATTTTCTATCAACCCTTTAGTCAAGGGGGCCAAAATGGCGTTAACAAGTTTTAATAACAAAGCCACTTAAGCCCAGAAAGCCCTTTCCCATTTTGATTTAATGTTTAATAAACATAGAAAAAAGCCCTTACGTTTTAATGAATGTTAATAAAATTAATAATCTGATTGTATTTTTGTAGATTAGTGCGTTTACTTTGCAAGACTTCCCCTTAACTTTTTATTATCAGTTACAAAAAAATATTTTGTTAAAGGATTTTATCAAATAACTAGCTAGAAACTCGCTTTCGACTTCGGCTCTTGGACCCCTATAGGCAGATATTTCTATTCAGATGACTACACCAAATTCAAAATTATTATAAAATAAAAATAATTTTTATAAAAAAAATAAAACCGACTTCAAAAAAATTAAATGCAATAAATATAAAATAATAAGAACTCAAAAATAAAATAAAATGGACTAAAAGGTATTAAATAATTATCTAATTTTGTTACAACTAAACGACGAAATATTAACATGAAATCACTTTAGGAGCTTCAGAACTTGAACAGATGGTACACAATAATTTGAGCCAAAATGCTAACCTATTTGTGCCAATTTCTAGCTTTTTAGCTCAAACAGTTCGCAGACTCGCCAAACATCAAGGATGAATTTTGCTCTATACCTAGGCTTCGTTTCTGCTCGTATGTGAGAAGCTCTCACATAGGGAGCGGAGTTTGGGGAGCAGAGAGGTCAATTTCCCCCTGGAATCGCCAAATATTATATACGTTGGTTTAATTAAGGTAAATTTTTTGTTAGAAATGGATTTTAAAATTATAATTAACTTTCTTTCAACGTTTGATCGTTAATATATATAATTTTGATGATGTTCTTCTTCTTCTTCTTCTTCTTCTTCTTCTTCTTCTATATAGGTGTGAACACCTGTTCTCCAACATATTATAATCAGTCATCAGGGTCATAACTCTCTTTCCATCGTTTTTTTGGTCTTCCACGGCTTCTGACCCCCTCGGGACGGTTTTTTGCCAATATTTTCGGGAACGGTCGTCTTGCATTCTGTCTACATGGGCAGCCCAGCATCTTCTTCTTACATGAACCCAATCGACTATGTCCTGAAGACCGCTTATTTTCCTAAGGTGTTCGCTCCGGATTTTGTCATGTAGGGTCTTCGAATGGATGGCTCTTACAACTCTCATCTCAGTTGTCCGGAGAAGCTGCTTTGTAACGGTTGTGTCTACCCTGGACTCAGCCCCATATGTTATTATCGGGCGAACACAGGTCTTATATATCCTAATTTTACTTTCGGAAGACATAAACTTATTTTTCCAGACTAGATTGGATAGGCAGCCCGAAATTTTTGCTCCTTTGATGACTTGCGAAGTTACTTCTTCCTTAAGGTTTCGTCTGCTAGAAATCTGAACTCCCAGATAGTTAAAGCTTGGGACTTGTTCTATTGAACTGTTGTTGATGACTAAGTTACAGCTAAGGGAAGCTTTTGCAATCGTCATGCATTTTGTCTTGGTGGTAGAGACTTGCATGTTAAGCCGATCGGAATTTTCAGAGAATTTGTCCAGGAGAATTTAAAGGTCCTCTTCGCACTCCGCCATCAGGACCGCGTCATCAGCATAGCACACCACTGGCAAAGTGATTTCCCCCAATTTGTAGCCAAGGTGTTCCGGTAGATTTTCGATAATATCATCCATTATCACGTTGAAGAGCATAGGACTCAATGAATCTCCCTGTCTTATTCCACTGAAGATGCTAATAGGATTTAGCAACTAGCCCTGAAAATGGATGGCGCTGAAGCGTTGGGCCTATACTCAACCGTCAACGACAAAATGAATAAATTTTTTTTAAAATTTATTTTCAAGTCATGACGAGTAGGAGGGCGCAGCAGTGAGCATAGAAGGGTATGGGCGTAAGCCTGCCTGGAGCCGCTGTTGGTGCAGATCTTGATGATGTTAATTTTTGTTAATTTAAAGTTTTAAATCCATCATATTTAAAAGTTGAAGGAGACAATAAAAGAGTGTGTCTTCTGCTGGAATTATACATTTTATTTATTTATAACGAGACTATAGCCATATTTATCTGAAAATTTTCATTAATAAATAAATAAATAAAAGCAATGCAAAATTATATAAGATTATTATTATTATTTCCGTCCATAATTTGTATTAATTTGAAAGTTTATATTAGGAAAATAAGGACAAGTTTTTATGTGTGACTTTTTTATTTATCAACCAACGTTTCGTCAACTTTGCCGACTTCTTCAGGGCTTCAAATAGTCATGTCACACTATTTGAAGCCCTGAAGAAGTCGGCAAAGTCGACGAAACGTTGGTTGACAAATAAAAAAGTCACACATAAAAATTTGTCCTTATTTTCCTAATATGTATAAACTTTCAAATTATATAATATCTTATTATGAAATAAATTAAAACAAAATATTATAAGCTACAACAAACACATTTAAGCGAGTCCCGCGCAAGCCGTTTAGAAAAACTGATAAGTTTTTGTTTTGCCGAGAGTAGCAGAGTTGTTGATTCACAAAGAGAAACGTTGGTTAACTCCATCAACCCTGCATGTGAACTAATTCGAAGATTTTGCACCCTGT
Source organism: Forficula auricularia (assembly GCA_024734495.1). Classification (NCBI taxonomy): domain Eukaryota; kingdom Metazoa; phylum Arthropoda; class Insecta; order Dermaptera; family Forficulidae; genus Forficula; species Forficula auricularia. The sequence continues at coordinate 2,819,071 of JALMQS010000070.1, forward strand.
GCGAGTTGCCACCCTCAGTGAAGACAATAAAAAGTCCATATGTCTTTAATAGGAAGCTGATTCCTGATAAATTTCGCAATGAAAATATTCAAATGCCTATATTTATTATTCACTTCGTTTGAATCATATAATTTTTTTACTACACTTTAATTTGAATCATATATTTTTTTACAACAAACTTATCATATTATATTATACAACTATTATATTCAAGTTTATCAATAAATACTAGGGCGGCTCTAGTGTACCGTGTCTTGAAAAGTTTTTACATTTTTACTTTACCATACAGGGTATTGTAATCGTGCATGAAAAAAAGTGTTTTTTTCCTTCTTTTTTCGAAATATCTAAAAAACGGCTGAAACTATTTTGATTAAAAAAATTGAGCGAAACCATGGCATTTCGGTCTACAAAAAAGCCCTAATAAGGGAACATCGAAAAAATTATATTTTTTGAGATAATAATTGTTTTGTCAAAATGTCTGTTAGTTAGTCTGTCTGGTTGTCTGTTAGTCTGTGCGTTACTAAATTTTTGTGGACGAGCTAGCTCAAAAACTAGTGTGAATATCGAAACGAAATTTCACACGTAGTTTTGATGCATTGAGATTAAGAGCTGAATAGATTTTGGTGCATATCGACCCAAAATTACGGATGACCACATCAGAACAAGTCAGCTTATTATTATTTCACGAGCTTTTCATGCCTTGCCTTCAGCACGCCCTCGAAGCTCGGCCCTCCGGGCTGAGTGCCCTGGCGGGCAGCGTCTCGGTCCAAAAAGAGTATTCCTCTTAAAACACCACACTCCAAATGTATACCTGTTGGTTCGAACCATCGAACTCAATTTCAAAGACAAATTCAAACCAACCGATTCAAATCATCATTTGAAAATCCCGCGTTGGTCATTCCCAAAATTGCAAAGATTTAATAAATAATTATATACATATTTATAATTATTTGTAAGAGTAAAGACTTGCCCTGAATTAAGGTAAAATTAATATACCATTTTATTAATTTCCAACTTGACTTACGTAGTCACCTCCCACATCCGACTTACCAAACTTCCTAGCCACGTGTTTCCTTCTTCATTCGACAGTCATCAGACAAACTCATATTTAAGTATAAAATTCAAATATTTTTATAATTCAATTGCTTATCAAAGCAATATTCAAATTCATCAGAGAAGCATTCAAATTAATATTACATCATCGTAATATCCTCAGGTCAACCCTGGTTTATTTCACATTAAAAGCTATATCAGTAACTTTTAAACAACAACAAAAAAACACCTCTGAATCATCAGATCATAGAGCAGCTTGATTAAACCCACAAACTCAAATATATTATCCTGGACAGCAAACAGACGCCAAGGAGCCATCTTTGGGACGGTTCATATCACCAATAAAATATATTTCAACTAATTTGTATTTATAAATTCATTAGCAGAATTTACAACTCTGCTAATAGAATATAATCAGGTTTTTCACATATTGTATTATAATCCCATTTTATATAACACTTTGTTATATTTAATTTAATTTTACTCTGTTAATATTTTATATACATTTTACATCATTGTTAATTAAAAACTCTTTGCAACCAAATCTTTTGTAATTATTTGGGTACACCTTCTTTCCACACACACTTTGAATCAGTAACGTGCTACATTCCACTGGGTATTGATATATTCCCGTCGAAGTCTCATTCGTTTGCCTTAGGTCAAAACATCCCTCAGGGCTTCCGAAACACCTGTAAACTCCCGAAAATACATAGTCCCTTAAAAGTTTCGCCTCATTTTCGTCCTAAGAATAACAAAATTTAGATTTTTAAAAAATTATAAAAAAGTGGCAAATTATTAAAAAATAATATATAAAATATAAATCAAATAAGATGTGACTAATTTATTTTTCTGTGCGCAATGAAAAGCGAATTGAATATTTAATTTTTGAGTGGTGAGGGGGGGGGGCAGGAATAATTATCAATGTATTTAATGTTTCTTAATTTAAAATCAATTGGAGTCTTTCATTTCAAATTACAATTACAATTATATTTCAAATTTGCCGCAAATATACATCCAGCTTAAGCGAGTAGGGGTGTTGAATCTTAGAAAATCGTGTATTTCGCGCAAATGAAGCTCTTGGTGGGATTATCGATTTTATTTCGTCAGAACAAAAGCCATGGTAATATCTATAAAAAAGGGAAAGGGTGGAGACAGATCTACGGCGGGCTAGGGAGTCGAGAGTCTCAGTTAATGCGGGATCGCCTAATCGTCTAAACTTAGTAAATTGGATTGTATCTACCTTTCTGAGATTTGGCTTGTGATCCCGGCTTCATTCCTTCTACTCTGTTCTTTTCACGATGGAGGGACCATCCCATACAGGCCTTTAGGGAATACACCTTCTGGTACCGCGAGTAGACAATTGACATCACTTTACCCCCTTCAAAATAATAATAACGTATAATATCAGTCTGTAGAAACATGAATATTTGCATAAGCTGATATCGTAATGAAAATTAGAGAAATCGATATTCATTTTTATTATTAAATTACTTTTTGTTCTGTTTTAATGTGAAGTGATGTGTAAAATTTTAATTTGCCCTTAATGCGTGTGAAAATATATAATACACTTGTATAGGGTGGGCCATCTAACTTTTGGAATTTGAATCAGCTATAAAAAAACTAATAGGTATTTTTTCAAAATTATGAATTTATTAGTAAGATTGGACATTTTCATTTAAGAATGAAACACAACATTCAAATGACTGCCACGGCTGGCTTGACAGTACCCCATCCAATCAACCCAATTGGAAATATACTGAAAAATTGGGTTGATCGGATGGGATACTATCAAGCCAGCCGTGGCAGTCATTTGAATGATGTTGTGTTTCATTCTTAAATGAAAATGTCCAATCTTTCTAATAAACTCATAATTTTGAAAAAATATTTATTAGTTTTCTTTTATAGCCGAATCAAATTCCAAACATTAGATGGCCCACCATATATAAGGTGAGCCATCTAACTTTTGAAATTTGAATCGGCTATAAAAGAAAACTAATGAATATTTTTTCAAAATTATGTGTTTGGACATTTTCATTTAAGGATGAAAAACAACATTGTTGTTTCCAAATAGTGAAAAGGACTACATGAGTGACATTTGGTTTCAACAGGACTTGCCACACAGCCAACGTAACAATCGATCTTTTGCGCACTGTTTTTGCAAATCGAATAATGATTTAGTGTTTCATTCATAAATGAAAATGTCCAAACTTTCTAATAAACTCATAATTTTGAAAAAAATATTCATTATTTTTTTTTTTTATAGCCGATTTAAATTCCAAAAGTTAAATGGTCCACCCTATATGTTAACAACTCAAATCACTTGGTTTTTGTTTTTATAAAACTAATTTACAAATATGTACGAATATATAGTATAAAAATCATATACACTAATATAAAGCGTCATTGACACGAGTGGTTTTAAAAGTTAACGATTTTAACATTTTCATTTATGTCTTCAAGCTTTTGCCTATTCCATTAAATATTACAAACCACTTTCTAGTTGAGCGGATAATAATTATAATATACAATACAATTAACACAACACAGAGTCCACGAACTGTGTGCATTCATGTTATAAATTTGAATTTACAAAAACAAAATAAACAGAAAATTCAGAGAATTAATAAATAATTTGGATGAAAAAGTGGAAAGAGTTTCAAGACTCTGATGATTAAATTTAGAAACATAATCCCTTAATATTATGATTTAAATAGTCTGCAACTCTTTTTAGGATCATATTGGCATGTCATTAAAAATAATTTGAGGAAAAAACTGAAAACAGAGTAATGAAAATCTTTTTTCAAACAACAGTTTGATCTTGAATGTTGGTAGTTCTAATATGAACTTGTATGTCATATTTCAGCTTTACAACCTCACCATATAACCAATTGATTTTTTTTTCTGATTTCCTGAATTTTCAAAACTAAAGATCTGAACTATAAACCTCGCTATATGTATAATCCGTTCTGTGTTTTGAAAATACAAATACCCTTCTACCAGAACACTGAATAGGTTTTGAGTTATCATGGGAGATAGAAAGACAGAAAAAATAATGTTTTATTTTTTCATTTTTTTTAATGCTTTAATCCAAGAAGAGTTCTATATAATTTCACCCCAATGCTTCAAAAAATAATTCATTGTTTAAAACATTTCACACTTTAGTCAGCAGGTGCTTGCCTGCGAGCTTTCAGGCTGAGAATCTCACGCAGCTGTGTCGAGTACTTTCAGACGCTCGCTCCAACACAACTTGAGTCTTATTTCTTTTTCTTGTGGGACAAGCTCAAAGATTATTTGTGGTTTTGTGGCTTTTGAGCCGTTAGGGAGGAGCACTTTTGATTTGGTTACGAAAGGATGCTGTACTGCTTGGCTGTTTATGCCTATGAGGATCTTGCTGGACTAAGGGCCAGTTGTATTTCGGTTGGTAAACTCTTTTTAAACGTTGGCAAAGGGTATACCCTTAGAATTCACCTTGTGCCCGGTGGGATGGCCAATCAGATGAAAGTTCCTGTCATCTGATTGGCCATCCAACCGGGCACAAGGTGAATTCTAAGGGTATACCCTTTGCCAACGATCAAAGGGCCTGTCATCTGATTGGCCATTCAACCGGACACAAGGTGAATTCTAAGGTTTTACCCTTTGCCAACGTTTAAAAAGAGTTTACCAACTGACATACAACTGGCTCCTAAAGGATATACAAATACATCTTTAAGAAGTATCATGTATATTTACTTCATTGATGCTTTTAAACCCTGAAGAAGGGGCAAGATCCTCCGAAACGTCGGTTTTTAAGAAGATGAAAATGACTTTCCAATAAATGTATTTTATTAGGAAGTGTATTGTTTCATTATCCTAGGTCAGTATTCGATCAATTCTTCATTAAAGTTCTACCATTCCGTCTCTCCAAAGAGAACATAATTCCCACCTACTTTTTTAGCTTTTGGATGAAAAATAAATTTCATGTAGTTCATTCTCCACCCGCCAAACATACCAAGTATCTAATTGATTTTTTCTTTTCGCAAACTATTATAAATTGTAATTCATAATGAAATATTTTTGAGTTTGTTTTTTTGTTATTTTATTCATAAGAAAATATTGGAACAAGGCCTGGACTAATCTGGTCGCCTTATGTTAGCAATCGCTATTTGGTTGTGTGGCAAGTGTGGTGCGAGATTGCGCTTGGCTAAGCGCTAAGCGCTCAGCGGCATTAATTAAGGGCCTAAGGGCCCTGCTGACCGGGCAAAAGTCCTTAATGCTGGCCACCCTTCCTGCCCAGCCAGTTGCTTCATTCACTTGGAAACAGGTCGTTTATTTGGTATACCTCTATAAATTTCTCCCCGTTCTAATTAATATTATTTTTCTGAAATAATCCAAAATATATCTTCCTTCAATAAAATCGAGAAAATTATTTTCAAGAAGAAAAATATTGAATAGAATAAACAAATGATTGAATAGGATATAAGATTCATAGTGATACATAAAAATAAATAACTTTAAAAATAGAAAACTACTTTAATGGTCCGCTAAAAAGGATAAAATATTTTTGAAGTGATAAGTTCTTTTGGCACACTTTTTATTTTACTTGGCAGTAAATGGGATGGAGCCGTCACGCGTCACGCATCCCGCATCACGGATCACGCGTCAGGGTTGGGGTCTGTGTCTAGCCACAGATGGCGTTGTAGAATTAACTCTAAGCTCAAATTAATATCTTATATTTTAATTTTGGAGCTCATGTACATTTTTATTTTCCTGGGCAGTAAATGAGATTGAGCCTTCACCCATCGCGTCAGGCGTCACATCACGGGTCACGGTTGGGCTGTGGTCTAGTACCAGTTCAATCATTGTCGAAAAATATATTAATTATTTCTTTTCAAAAAATAAAAAAATTATTAGAATATATATTTTTTAAGTAAACTTTTATTTTTTTGGGATTGTTAAATATATATTTATGTAACGAAATTTTCTCTGGAGAGAGACGGACTGGTAGAAATTTTAATTGAATGTAATGGAAGGCAGCCCAGAGGTAGCGAGGAAAGAAAAAATTAACACATATAAAATAAAGTATAATTTATTGGAATCCTTCCTCCTTTCCTTTCAAACCGACGTTTGAAACCCTGAAGAAGGAGGGAAAAATCCTCCGAAACGTCGGTTTGAAAGGAAAGGAGGAAGGATTCCAATAAATTACACTTTATTTTATATGTGTTAATTTTTTTCTTTCCTCACTACCTCTGGGCTGCCTTCCATTACATTCAATTATATATTTATGTTATGTTATTTTTAAATATTATATTATTATATTTAAATAAAGATTTGAGCATCTTCTTTTTGAAAATAGTTGGATTGTTTTTCAAAAAATGGGGTTCAGATTAACAAATCTATTTTAAAAGAGAAAGAATTTAAATTTTAGGACAAATTCTAAGATTTTAGTAGAAATATTATTCGTTTCAACTCCTGCGCGGATGAATCCCCTCTGATATCGCAATTTAATAATATATCTACGAAAATCTTAGAATATGTCCTAAAAATTGAATTCTTTCTATTATATTTAATGTTTAGTTTTTTTTTTTTTTTTTAGTTTGTTTTTTATTCGGGACTTTGAACTAGGTATTTCTATTTTTCGATTTAGCCGTAGGCTAAAAAAAACTAAACATTAAATATAATAATATAATTTTTAAAAATAACATAAAATAAATATATTTTTAACAATCCCAAAAAAATAATTAAAAGTTTACTTAAAAAATTTTTTTTTTATAAAAATATAATTTTTAATAATTTTACAATATTAGAATTATAAATGCCATATAAGTTATCACTTCTGTCTTATGGTCTTAAGCATACACCCGAATTTTTTTTAAGTCGGCTCCAAAAGATATAAAGTGAATTTTCTTCAATTAAGTTCATTAATATAAATTATATATTATTACAAATTGGGTGAACTTTTTCGCATGAGCGTTCAGCTTTCGCCCTAGTAATTAGCCAACGTCAGGGTTATCAGAAAAGACAGATGAAAAATATTTATGTATATTATATCAATTTCGGTGGCGGCATAAAAAAATATTTTAATCTTTTTAGGCTACTTTTTTATGAAATCCAATGCAAGAAGGGGCGCACCAAGAAGATGCAGCCCCTTTGGATCTCGAAAGAGCGAAGAGAAGGAAAAATTGATTAAAAGCAGTGTTTTTCAACGTGTGGGTCGCGACCCTCTGGGGGTCGCGAAGCCTCTATAAGAGGGTTGCGAATTCTCAGTAAAAAATAAAAAAAAAACAAAGCTTAAAAATATATTTTTATTAAGAAAGTGTTAATTAAAGAACTAATTAAAGGACATTTGTAGATTAACACAAATTATTATTAAATTGAAAGTTTTTGCCGAGAGTAGGAGAATTTTTATATATTGAAGGAGACGATAAAAGAGTGTGTCTTCTGCTGGAATTATAAATTTTATTTATTTATAACGAAACTATAGTTTCGTATTCCATTCATAAATTAATTCCTGTGAATCCATTGTAATAGACTGATGAAAAAGGCAAAGCCCTCGAAACTATAATCTCGTTACAAATAAATAAAATTTATAATTCCACCAGAAGACACACTCTTTTATTGTCTCCTTCAAATTATTATAAATCTGCTATTGTCGTATCGCTTTTCGATGAAGGCATTTGGCGATGTAATCAATTTAAAAATATATCTGTTCTAGGTACTTAATTGTTTATTTAGCCGATACCTAATTATTAAAATTAATAAAAATACTGTTTGAAGTTGATTTATGACGCTGGTGCGCCTGTATTTAGGCAACTAGTTGACCGGAGAAGAATGAAAGCTGCGTATGAGCTGGGCGAGTCCAGTCGTTGATGGAATGCTACAGATAATTTTTACATAGGAGGGCTTTATTAATGTTTCTCTTTTAATAATTTATTATTTTGGTTATTTATTAATTTTATTAATATTTAACTACCAAATGACACACCACATAACCTCAACATGTCATAGAAAACGGATAGATAAATCTTAACCAGCCCCTCAAGAAGAAGATAACTTTATTCTTTAGTTAGCTGCTTTATTCGACAGATAACATCTATCTGACCATCAGTTGAAAATTTTATTATCATTCGAAAAAACTTTATTCGACAGATCAATTTCACTGAGGATTGAGAAAATCGACCCTTAAACAACAACTGGTCTAATTGAATTAAATTTCAATAAAAAAACTTCCTGTATTCTTTTATGTAAATCCCTGTTACAAAATAAAAATTTTAAACCGGAAATGGGTATAAAAATTGTTTCAAAAACATTTGTTTTTGCATGATCATATGATCACGGTAGGCGTTAAAGGGTTAACCAATATTTTTACGAATTTGATATTTGCAACATAATAAAATACAGGTTACAAATAGCGGGGGCTATGGGGTTGCGAATTTTTTTTCATACTAAGGGGGTCTCGTCATGAAAAGGATAAACACTGATCAAGAGAAAGGGTGAAGGCCGGGTCTTGAAGGTTTGAAGTTTTTTTTATAAAGCAAAACAAGTTTCTGGAATTATCAAACTTAATGCTTGTATAGATAAAGAAAAATTATATTTTAAGACTTCCTAACTTATTCCAGTAAGAGAAAATTAGTTCACTCCTTGAGAAAAATTTCGAGCCCAGAGTTTTCTATCTGCCATAAATCAATTTGAATCTTCATTGCGGTAGCAGCTTGAGGCATACACACTAATTGATACCCGTATTAGGTTTCTCAATAAGTTGGTTACACTTGAGAGATAATTATAGCAGCTCAAAACTTAGTGAAATCAAATAACATTGACTTAGACCTTAGACGATCAATTGGGAAATTAACTGATTCAGTTTAATGCTTTTTACCAACGTGAATGATGAAGAGGAAAGTGAAAAAGACATTAGGCAGGAGAGGTGGATGTATAAACTCCATCTAGAAAAAACCCTCAAAGATTGTTTTCTAATACCGAGGTCACTCTAAGAATATTCTTGTCACTTATGGTGACAAACAGCAGTGGAGAAAGGTCATTTTCAAAATTAAAGTTGGTTAAAAACAGACTTAGAAACTCCATATTAGAAGACAATCTGGGAGTTGACTTGTTTACTAAAAAAGAATTGGTTTTTTTATTTTAATTCGATTCTTCTTCCGTGTTTTCAGTAGTGGTTACCATTAATATACCCCCTTCCTTTATTTCAATCGGATTAAAAATTTGACACAACTAATAACTCATGACACTTGATAAATACACTAATTTTTCAAAAAATCCTTAGAGCCGTTTTTGAGAAAATAAAAAAAAACGAAAAATCTTACATGTAAATGTTCACTTCCGGTCTTCCGATTTCAACACGTCAATTGGGAAATTATGTTTAAAATATTAAAACAGGCGGGAATAAAATTCAGAGAGAGAAGACTAATCTACAATCTATATCAAAACCAGACGGCAATTATAAATATTGGTGATGAACAAAGAGAAGCCAAAATAAAAAAAGGTGTAAGACAAGGATGTGTGCTGTCACCCATGATTTTCAACTTATACATAGAAGAAGCGATTAAAGAATTCAAAGACAAAATTGATACAGGTATAGAAATCCAAGGTCAAAAGATCGCTATGTTAAGATTTGCCGATAACATTGCCCTTCTAGGAAGCAATAAAAAAGAATTAGAGGACGCCTTGAATGGAATTAACCAAATCCTAATAGAAGAAATCAAAATGAAAATAAACAAGAATAAAACTAAGGTCCTAGTATGTACAAAAAAAGAACAAACGAGACAGGAATGCATCAAAATTAACCAAGAAAACCTAGAAGGAGTTAAGGAATTCCGCTACCTAGGAAGTAAAATAACATGGGATGGGAGGAGCAAAAACGAAATTAAATCAAGAATTGCCCAAGCAAAAATGGGGTTTAATTCAAAACAAAAACTACTATGCTCCTCCTCAATCAGCTTAGCAAACAGGAAGTTGCTATTGAAGACATATGTATGGAGCATAGCCATGTACGCGTGTGAAACCTGGACAACTGGAAAAGCGGAGAGAAAGAGATTGGAGGCTTTCGAAATGTGGTGCTACAGAAGAATGATGAATATCAAATGGATGGATAAAATTACAAATGAAGAAGTTCTTGGAAGAATCGGAGAAAGAAGAACCTTGTGGAAGAGTCTGAAGAAGAGAAGAGGTCAGATGATGGGGCACACACTGAGACATGGGGGACTGCTTAGGGATATCTTGGAGGGGGAGGTGGGAAAGAAAAGGGGAAGGGAAGACCCAGATTAGAATATTTCAACCAAATAATTGGGGATATGGGATGCCAGACATTTAGAGAGGTTAAACAGCTGGCGGGGGACAGAGTCGAGTGGAGACGGATTGTTGCATCAAACCAGTCTTAGGACTGTATACTCAATGATGATGATGATTTCAACAAAAAGCTTGATGTGCACTTTCTAGCCTATATCAAGCTTAAGTTTTGAATTTCGTATCTCTGAGACTTATGGTTCCGAAACGCAGGGGGGGGGGGTACATTCTTACGTACGTAAACATAAACTTCCTGTTTTTCTATTTTAGCCAAAATCTTGTTATACTTCTTGTAGCCTCTAGATAGCTTAAGTTTCAAATTTCAAGGCTCTACAACTTTCCGAAGACGAGATATGAACGATTAAAATATTTACTCGTAAATTACAACCCCTTCCTTTAATTCAATGGGATTCAAAATGGTGGGTGGGAGTGGGGCTGAATGTGGGGTTCGAGGGCTGGGGGTCCAGGGGTGTGCTCCCTGGCTAGCAAGAGGGCCGCCGAAGGCGGACCTTGCAGCTAGTAAATAATAAAAAGTTGTCCAGTAGAAATAAAAATCGCCTCGTCTTGTCGTAAAGATATTAAACAGACATTATTTTATTCAATTAAAATTTGATATCTCGTAAAAATAATATAATACTTTTCATCTTTATATTTAGCTTATCTTTTCCGTCGAAAGTTGTATATTAATTTAGAGAGTAAACCTATTTTAAACCCTAGAGCGCTATTTTATTATCTATATCATCGAAATTTCATTTGATTTATATCATTTCCTTGTTACCCTATATACTATTATCCAAAATAATGATCATGTTTTTCATATTGTTTTATATCATTTATATATAACTGATCAAAAAAAATGTGAGAATATGCATCTGGGTTGTTCGCGTGACATTCGACAAGATTTCGACTCGATTAAATTTATATTCACCCCCGAGGGTTTGTAATGAATCACACACAAATCCATTTACACTCTGTCCAAATCTGGAAAGAAATATTTTTAAAAATTTAGGATGGCTTGTGCACACCCCATGACTTTCACTCAACACGCCTTAAAAACAATCCAATATTAAAATTTAATGAAAAATAATACAAATTAAATTAATTATTTGGAATTATTTAAAGGATAATTTTTTATTAAAACATAATTGTAAATAAGCCGACAATGCGCTATTCAGACTCGAATACCATGGGACCAGTAGTATATATAAATACTAGCTTCAAGGCCCACCTTCGGCGGCCCTCTTGCTAGCCAGGGGGCACACCCCCTGGACCCCCAGCCCTCGAACCCAACCCTCACACCCCACTCCCACCCACCACACCCCGCGATAACTATTTAACTAGGATCAGTTCAGAAATATTAGACATATAAAAAGATTTTTAATTGATTCTGACTTTCTTAGATTGTGATTTGGGGGGGGGGTCAAAAATGAAAATTTTAGCCCTTTAAACTAAACTCAACCAAATTTCGCATACATATTTTGTGGTCCCCAAAAAGGCTAGAAATGCAAAAACTAACCATCCAAAGTGAGGGGAGGTTGAAAAATAAAAATTCTAGATCTTTTGACCAAACTCAACCAAATTTTGTTTACATATTTTATCGACCTCCAGAAGGTTAGAAATGCAAAAACTAACCAAATTTTGTATATAGTTAGGTCAAAAGGGCTAGAATTTCCATTTTTGACCCCCACCCCCATTTTGAGAGATTAGTTTTTGTATTTCTAGATTTCTGGGGGTCTACAGAATATGAATATAAAATTTGGTTGAGTTTGGTCGAAAGGGCTAGAATTTTCATTTTTGACCCCCACCCCCCCTTTTCGTCTGATATAATATTTAAAACACATGTAAAAAAAAATTATTATATGATCTTTTCAAAAATATATTGTTTTTTTCTAATTAATTTTTTTCATTTTTTATACCTCTTCAAAATGTGGTAGATCGTTATGTCCTGCCCTGTATAAAGACGTTCAATAATCCAAATATATTAAGTATTGGGTCAACCCTTGTTGAAGTTTGAAGAATATAAACTACATAGTCCATTGAATTGTGGATAAATATTTTTAATAATGAAAAATATGATTTTATCAAAAAGTTCTAATAAAGATCAATAGCAATAACTAGTTTAATTTATTTCTGTGGCTACAGAATGATGACGGGTTGTTTGATGAAGGTGGAAAAGGGTTGGATGTGGAACGATTCCAATTTTGAAGAGATCAAGAAGCATTTAATCTTGTGATTTATTATGATAAATGCGTATTTGAGCGATGTTGTAATAGATAGTGGCGAAGGGGCGTTTGAAACGGATAAATGAGGATTTATGAAATGTTTTGGTTACTATGAGCCTGAGCTGTTTTCCAACAGATCCCAGGAGCTTAGGCCAGGGCTATATTGGTTTGTCGTTCTAGTTTAGACACGCTGTTTTGATTAAATCGTTGTCGTCTTGGTCAGCAGAAGGGACAAGGAGCCCAGGCAGACAAGCGTTGCTCTAATGGGTCGACTTGCTTAAGCCCTTTTGACACGCGACATTCTCCCTTGGGCACCGAGGCCGAGTATCCCATCCCGGTCAGGACAGGATCAGCCGCTGCGTGATGGCCGAGCAAATCCGCCGGCTTACACCGGAAAGGGCTAATGAAAAAAATAACACCTCGATCAATTGAACATCAAATATTCGCTAAATTAAAGGATTTCAAATCAATTATGATTTTAACGAATTGGGAATGGAATATGTTCCATTCAAACAAAGATTGCTTATTAATGTGATAGGGTAGTTTTTTTTGTTTTTTGTTTTTTTACTTTATTCGCTGGCGAGCGCAGGTTAATCTGGGAGAATTGAATTCACTTTATGTTATTTTTTTGCTTGTTTAGAAATTTTTGAAACATTGACAAAATATGTTAAAGTAAAAATATTTTTTTCTGTTATGTAGACGTTTTTACGTGAATCGTGAGCAGAATTTGAGCGGAACCCACGGAAACATACGGACAGACAGACAGACAGGAATTTTGTTGATGGTGTTTTCGTTCATAACTTTGCTTGAAACGTGTGCGACCAAAATTTGGCGTGATTTGGACAACAAACAAAACATTAATTTAATATACGATATATGAGCCATTTATTTTGAAAGTGGCCTAAGTTCAATTTTGGAAAAAATGAGCTTATGTCAGTTTCAGTTAGACTTAGATGTCTTCTTTTCATATTTATAATATCTCAGTCAATGGAGTATAATATCCTCATGAATTCCTCAAAATAAAAGTATCGAAATATACAGGGTGGTGACTTGGCCTACGCAGCATAGTGATTACAATGTTAATTTTTGAATGTGCATTTATTTGCTCCCCTAATTATTTTAGAGTTAAAATTCTTATAGGTTTTTGGTAGAGAAAAAAATACTGAATCCTAACATATTTTTTTTTCAAATTTTGAAATTTCAGAACCGTAATAATCAACATTATAAATAATTGTATTTTTCAAATTTCGTAGTTCTGATATTTATGGTTGAGAAACGCAGGGGGTACATTCTTGCGTACGTAAATATCAACTTCCGCTACTTCTATTTTAGCCAAAATCTTGTGGAACTTTTTGTAGTCTCTAGATAGCTTAAATTTCAAATTCCAAGGTTCTGCGACTTACCGAAGACGAGACATGAACGATTAAAATATTTTTTTGGGACATGACTAATTTACACCCCCTTCCTTTATTTCAATCGAATTAATAATTTGACACAACTAATAACTCATGATACTTGATAAGTACAACAAATTTTAGCGAAATCGTTAGAGCCGCTTTCGAGAACCCGATCGGATATCTACTCTTATTAAACGAGCAAAAATTGTATATTTATTTGTTTGTTTATATATGTGTATCTTAGTTCTATTTTGAAAACGGCTTTACCGATTTTGATGAAATTCACGGGTTAGGGGGTTTTTGGGGTGACAATTCGATCTGTCACGGTCTCATCTTCGACAAAATTGTTCTTGATGGGTTTTTTCGTAATCAAATTAATTATTCTCAGGTAGATAAATCCCATTCTTAGGGTTTTAAAAAAGGTTTCCCTTTTCCCTTTATTTTTAGGCAGACAATGGGTTGTTTGTTTCATTGTTCTAAAAAGCCTTGAAGAAGTATTGTGATTGTGGATTTTAACATATTTTTTTCTTCCTAAACGTTAGAAATATTAATAAACGTTTTATAATTGTTTTTTATAAAGAAATGTATTTATTTAATAGAATAAAAAATAATCAAGAATTTATTTAAAAATATATTTCGCATAAGCAGGTCTCAATTTTCTGAAAAAACAACACATTTTGATAGGCAGAAGGTGGGGCGCAGTGGTGGGGAATCCGGGGGTAAGGAGAGGTTTCGGGGGTGGGGTCGAGCGGGGTGAAGGTGGGGGGGGGGGGGCTACATTGGGCGACTATTATATATTTTTGTATTTTTTAATTTGAAAGCGGCTCTCAAATAAAAATCGACTTTTTTATCAGAATTTTAAATTAAAAATAATATTAAAATAAAGCTTTTAACTGAAGGAAGAAGTTACCGAGCATCGCTCGGTGCCTCCAGGTACTATTGATATACTAGAATTGCTCATTTAATAATATAAGATTTGCTAATAAAGTTAGAAGAGAAGGAAAGCATTATATCGCCCTCTCTTTCCCACTATGATTGGGATTTTATATGAATATAATCTTATATTTCCGAATTATTTAACAACATTGTGTATTTGTAATAATTTTCTCCTTTTAATTATATTCCATTATTAATATATTATGGTAAATTAGATATGAATTTTTATTTTAGAACTCACTAAATTATCCCAAAGTATTAAAAAAATTTATTTAAATGTTTACCTTGTCTAGGTTAATGAGGATTGTACAATCCTCCCCAATGCAATAGTCAATAAAAATGCACAAACCGCGACACATAGAAAAGACAACGATTACGCACTTGACCCACTAGCCGCTCGACTCGAAATGAAATAAATGCATTTCAATGCAAAAAACAGAGCAAATGGAAAAGAATCCCGTTACTTGATTAGATATCGGAAAGGAAAATAATTCTAGATAAAATAAAAACATAGATACCTATTCAAGAAATGTCCAATTGGTTTGAGATTATTTAAAAAAAAAAACTAGCCTGTGCGTCAAATGATTTTCACTTAACTTTTCCTCATTATTGTTAAGGGAGAATGGTGTGGGTTCTTGGTGAAACATATTTAAATAATGTAAAGAAAATTTTAATAAATTTAAAAATAAGTATAAAGTTCTATTATAGGTAGGTTTCACAAAAATAAAAGACTAGAGCAGTGTTTACCAACGTGGGCCCCACGCCCTACAGGGGGGCCATTGTTAAAGGGGGAAATTCAAAAATGGGCTGGTCCAGATAAATATAAAAATCTATAAAATAACTTATTCATATTTGTAAAAAAAAATTAAAATATTAATTAAACACATAGAGCAAAAGAAAAAAATTCAAGTGAATTCAATATTATGCCTACCTACTAGGCGTACATTGAATTCATTTTAATTTTTTTTTCTATAGTAGGTAGACATAATATTGAATTCACTTGAATTTTTTTCAATATGTATTTAATAATGGTTGAATGAAAAAGATAATTTTAAAAGAGAAAGACTTCAAT
The DNA here is from genome assembly GCA_024734495.1 of Forficula auricularia. Lineage (NCBI taxonomy): Eukaryota > Metazoa > Arthropoda > Insecta > Dermaptera > Forficulidae > Forficula > Forficula auricularia. The sequence continues at coordinate 2,835,027 of JALMQS010000070.1, forward strand.
CAATCTTTTTCGGACAAATTCTAAGATTTTAGTAGAAATATTATTAAATTGCAATATCAGAGGGGATTCATCCCCTCGGAGTCGAACCTGAGAACTAACATGCTATCCGGGTAGTCAGCTCACACCCTCGAGACAAAAAACTCTCTATCAATTGCAATATAAGATATAAGCACAGAAATTTTTTACTCCATTCTTCTACTAGTATAACGAAAATTAAAAAATTTAGCTTAAAATGAAAAAAAGTTTTTCATATAAGTCCTCTTATTTAAATATAAAACTAATGATTTGAGCATCTTTTTTTGAAAATAGTTGGAAGTTTTTTCAAAAAATCAGCTCGGGTTCAGATTAACCAAGATATATTTTAAAAGAGAAAGAATTCAGTCAATCTTTTTCGGACAAATTCTAAGATTTTAGTAGAAATATTATTAAATTGCAATATCAGAGGGGATTCATCCCCTCAGGAGTCGAACCTGAGAACTAACCTGCTATCTGGGCAAGTCAGCTCACACCCACGAGACCAACTATTTTCAAAAAAAAAGATGCTCAAAACTTTAGTTTTATAGAAAAAGATAATGTTTATTAATTTCATGGGCATCGAAGTTGTTATTCTTTGTTTCAATTTAAGAATGTATAACAAAAATATAGTAAGCGAATAGATCAAAATTCTTAAAATTTCAAATTTTCAAATGAGATGCGCCAACTCTTCGTGTAATCCCATCAATCTCAAATTTTGTTCAAATTATTTTCTTCCCATGCCTCATAATTTTAGGTTCTGTCCTGAAAAAAATTTCCTGGTCGAAAAATAAGGCCCACTCTAATGTTACATAGGGCGCATGAGAATTTGAGAAAGGCTTAGGTGGGACATGGCACAAAAAAGGTTGGGAAACACTGGACTAGAATAAGGTTAGGCACACACAGTCGATTTTCAGTCGAGCGATAATTTAGTTGTTGGACATAAATATATTAAGTTTAATGTAGGTGCATATACAACACAACTGCAGATCAACCAGATTATTTAATCAAAAGTGATTGATGAGCACTTATGATAAAAAAATCGAGCTTAGTTGATTAGAGTTGGTTATAAATTGATAATGCATCACGATTTCAAACCAACCCAACTTGTTGGGTCGTCTGAAAATCGACGGTGTGTCCCTAGCCTAATGCTAACAAGCGTCTTTTATTTTTGTGAAAACTACCTAGAACTTTATATTTTTTAAATTTAAAAAAAAATTTAATTTTCTTTTATTTTCCTCATTAATTATAAAATCAACATTTTAAGGAATAAACTTTTAAATAAATAAATATTTAATAAATAAAATAACCATCTAATTATTGTAATAATTTCCATCACAAATTTACGAAATCAAATACAATTCTACATGTTGTGTTATGACCACTTATTACTTTATAAAAATCTACACTACCCAACCACACAATCACTAATAGATATTTTGAAAAAATTATTATTATCTTTAAAAATATAAATGTTCAATATACGAGGTTTTATTATAGACCGAAAAGCGCTAAATTCGCTCATTTTTTTATCAAAGTTTTAGCCGTTTGTGAGATATTTTGAAAATAATAAACAAAAAAAAGCTCTGTAAGCCAGGGTTTCTAACCTTTTGGCTTACACGGGCCCCATTTGAAGATAAAATAATACTAATTCTACCGTTTTCAAAAAAGATAATATACCAGAATGAAATCCACTAAGACCCAAAGATACAAAAATGGCATGGCATAATAATTTTTGACTCCTAATATTAGTTCAGAATTTTTTTTTTAAATCTTAATGATGAAACATCAAGAAGTTTTATTAATTAATGGAGTCGAAAATAGACCAAAATGATGATTATTTTTCCGGAAATCTTGAAATGTAGTTCCACATTCAAAATTTAAAATTAGCCCTTGTATTTTTTCGAAAAACTTTCCAGTAGATTTTCAGATTTCTCATTAAAAATTATCAGACCAAATTGTTGCGTGTTTTCCAGTAACTACATATACATGATATAAGAAAGTTTATGATTTTATATTGGGCCGCATTCATTGCAGTGCTGGGCCGCAAACGACCACCTGGCCGCGGGTTGAACATCCCTGATGTAGAGTATTTCTGAAATAATAAGTGTGCAGAAGCTATGATGAAAGTAAAAGTGATTGGGCATCTGAGTTTTGAAAGTCCGAATATTTAAAGATTCAGAGAAAATTAAAATGACTTGAAATCATCGAAATAAACGGATTGATAGATTAGTTCTTTCTGAAATTTCTCCAATTTGATCCCAAAGTTGAGAGTTTGTGAGTCGAGGGCCACAAAGGATACATGCATTAACTTATTCTAATTCTTTTATTTCATATTCTCAGGCTTTTGTTTATGGATTTGTCCTCTTAATTTCGTCATGATTTCTTTATGAAACCACTTGACATGACTATGAACCAAAAGCCTTCTATATCTTCAAGGGTTAATAGTAAATCTCAAGTTGTGAATATTATGTGAAAGTATAATAAATAATGCCGGTGTAAATAGATAGTATTAAATAATATTTTTTTCTCTCCTTGTGAAACACCACCAACTCCAACCTAATTTAATTTTATCAATGTTTCACTATAAACCAACACCGCGTTCCCTAAATTTGATAAATAAAATATGATTATCTGATTATTTTATTCATAGAAGAAGAAAGATACTCCTTACCATAATGAGTGATTTTTCTTTTGATTTCAGCGCCTCTTTATGGAAATCTTACTGAAGAATCTGAAGCTATATTAACTGATGAAGAAATTGAAGTCAATTCAATTGATGGCGACCTCAGCTGGGATTCATTCGAAACAAGTATGTACTATTTGAATCGTAGATTTAAATTATTGTAGCAAAAACATCGAAGAATCGACATTCTCTAAAACTTAGCTTGTAAATGAAACCAATGATTTAATTGCATTTCGTGTAAAATCTGAGGTATTTCGGAAATATTTATAACAGATGTTAGGTGTAGTTAGAAGAAAACTAGTTGGTCTAGTTTTTTATGTGTTTTATTTGGTAGACTTTTGCGTCTCAAAAATTTCGGACGGAACAGTCCTTCTTCAGCACCTGTTGATTCACAAGATTATATTTTAGAGTAAATAATACAGATATATGCGTGTGGACCAAGTACGCACAATGAAAAAAGTATAAATCACATGTCACTGTGCAAACATATACATAAGTTGATTACAAAAGCACCACATCCCAAAGAATTGAAAACAATTCTCTTAAAGATCCTCCACCCCCCCCCCCCATGTTCTAGAAATACACAATACAACGTATATAAAAAAATGATTTAATTTAACTAATTCAATCACCAATTAAGAAGATACACTGTTGGGGCGAACAACTTTTAAATTAGAGTTAATAAAAATTTTGAAGTTTCGGAATCTTTTTTAATTATATTTTAGTTTCTTTTGCCCTCTTTCTACAATATGCCACCCCACTTGCCTTAACTTTATTTGGTTCAGTCAATTTTAACACTTATGAAAAATTATACAACAAATTATACGTATTTCACTCCAAAACAAAACCAAATCGTCACAAAATGAAAATGCACTGTTCAATTTACGAGTTGTGAGAATGATAGGTAACATGAGAGAAAAAGACTGGAGGGCGTTTAAGAATCGTCGGGTTTTTCAAATTGAACAAATAAACTCAACTAAAATTTGTATACATAATCGATGGGCCTCTAGGCAGTTAAAAATGTAAAAATCGTCCATTCGAAATGGGGGGAGGGTGAAAAAATAAAAATTCTAGATCGTTGGACCAAACTCAACCAAATTTTGTACACTTTCAATACAAAAGTACATAAATCAATAGAAAAAGAATTAATCATCCACCACGCCAATTTATCTCAATATTCTTTTTATTAATATTATCAAAACCAAGATTTTTATTCGAAATTAACCTCATTATTAACAATTTTTTTATTAAAAAATTTAGTAGCCAGACGTTGTCACTCTGCAGAAATATAAAAGATTTTTTCGAAGATCAACCAGATAGATAAGCTGTCTCGAACTCACTTAAGAGGGCAGTTTGGCGTCAAGGGGGCGAAACCCTCCCATCTAGTATGTATTATATATTAATTCAATTGACATGATATTTTTTCAGCGATTTTTGGCGTTAAGCTTTTTACTTTATCCAATGCAAAGCATGGGTAAAGTATTGCAATCGCTCTCGGGGCAAGCGTGGCTTCAAAGGGTCCTCAGGTAAAGACTACGGAACCCATGGACTCAATTAAAGTCACAAATTGTAGTATTCATATAGGTTGAATTTTAACACGTGACGGTTTTGTCAAAAATTACATGGGGTCTCGTCGAGAGGCCAAAAAGGGCGATTTTTTCATTTAGTGCGTGCGTATGGATGGATGTATGGATGGATGTATGTATGTATGGATGTTATCGCTTTTTTGGCCCACGATTTTTTCCACACCGTTGCACCGATTGAAATGAAATTGAAAACCTACCATTAGTTTAACAAAATGAAGCGCTGATTAGTTTTTGGTACATATCGGCCCACAAACATTAGTACTTTATTTCGGTACTTTTTTATTTTTTTCTAAATATTTTGAAAATGACTTAACCAATTTTGATGAAATTTAATATCCTAATTAAGTACCTTGGGGACCACAAAAAAGGTTAAATAAAGTTTTTAGTAAAATTATATTTTAAAGTACTTTACTCTAAAGTAAGATAGTACTTTTAAAAAAAAATTTAAATTTATTCATTTGATCGTTTTAATATACCTCATTTAACCTAACTTAAGTAAGAATGGATAGGCTTCTCTCTGTGAAATGCTAAAAATTTGGGAGGAATTTTTATGAGTAACCATAGCAACTGCGTTGTTTTCTTATCCGTTACCTTTGCTGAAGACAGAGAAATCGATTTTAAACCAAAAATAGCGATTGATTCTCATCTAGTACTTGAGGAATAATCATTCTATATTGGATTTTTGACGTTTCGGTTTTTATTAGTAACCATTGCTGAAGACATAGAGAAATCGATTTTAAACCAAAAATAGCGATTGATTCTCATCTAGTTCTTGAGGAATAATCATTCTATATTGGATTTTTGACGTTTCGGTTTTTATTAGTAACCATTGTTGAAGACATAGAGAAATCGACTTTAAACCAAAAATAGCGATTGATTCTCATCTAATACTTGAGAAATATCCATTCTATATTGGATTTTTGACGTTTCGGTTTTTATTAGTAACCATTCCTGAAGACATAGAGAAATCAACTTTAAACCAAAAATAGCGATTGATTCTCATCTAGTACTTGAGGAATAATCATTCTATATTGGATTTTTGACGTTTCGGTTTTTATTGGTAACCATTGCTGAAGACATAGATGAATCGACTTAAAATCAAAAATAGCGATTGATTCTCATCTAATACTTGAGGAATAACAATTCTACATTAGGTTTTTGACGTTTCGATTATTATTGGTAATCATTGCTGACGACATGGAGGAATCGACTTAAAATCAAAAATAACGATCGATTCTTATCTAATACTAGAGGAATAACCTTATTGAATTCCATTTTTGATGTTTTGACTATTAATGGAAACCTCTACTGAAAATGTAGAAGAATCGACTTAAAATCAAAAAGACTAAATTCTTTTTGGTAAACAACTCAAGCTTGAGTTGTTTGCCATAAAAGAATTTAGTCTTTTTGATTTTAAGTCGATTCTTCTACATTTTAAGTAGAGGTTTCCATTAATAGTCAAAACATCAAAAATGGAATTCAATAAGGTTATTCCTCTAGTATTAGATAAGAATCGATCGTTATTTTTGATTTTAAGTCGTTTCCTCCATGTCTTCAGCAATGGTTACCAATAATAATCGAAACGTCAAAAACCTAATGTAGAATTGTTATTCCTCAAGTATTAGATGAGAATCGATGGCTATTTTTGATTTTAAGTCGATTCCTCTATGTCTTCAGCAATGGTTACCAATAAAAACCGAAACGTCAAAAATCCAATGTAGAATGGTTATTCCTCGACTCTTAAATGAGAAATATTTTTGAATTAATTTCAATATGAACTACAAATTGCAAGTGATATCTGATTAATAATAAAGGAACAAACATATTAATATTTCAAATGAATTTGGATAAAGTTTAGCAACGATCCGTTGCAGTTTATTTGATATTGGAAATTATTTATAAATATTCAAGATATCGAAATTATATTTTGATATATATGTACCTTTCGAGCAAAACTATTTGCTTACAAGTTATATGACCCAAATTTGCAGAGTCTTGAAAAAGTTTTCATTTCCAATTTTGATCTTTGTAATGTTGATAATGTAATGATGATATCATGATTTTTGTTTTGATGAAAATTTAAAATTGACCAATAGCACATATTTTTAAGAAATGTATTTTTATTCATTTAAAATAAATGATTGTCTAATTAAAATTAAAAACAATTATTTAAATCTTTTGAATTCAGTAAATAATCTGGACTAAATATGACACTGTCTAAACTTTTCCACAAATAGAAGGATTCAACAGTAACATGGTTATATATACAAATAAATGTTAAAGGGAATATATGAGAATGCCCAGACAAAACCCAACCTCCCCTATCTATTTGATGTGCGCTCTAAGAAAATATGCAAATGACTTTCTAATAATTATCATGCAGTAGTTAAAATCTCTATAATTCATTCTGTCAAGAATACTGAATAATGTTACCTCTAATTAGACGTTATTAAATTATATCCATGAATCATGTCGTGATGCAGGATTGCATGCGAGTTTTTGGGGAGAAACTCACAAGAGACATGTCTACGCATTCAGATAAAAGCATTCACGTCAAATTCCTGTTTCATTCCATTTTATCGGACAGGTTTCGGTAAGACATCGTGTCTTTTTCATAACAAAAAACTACATAATAACAAAATGCTTTTTATATTTAGACTAAATGATGGCGTCATATAAAAACCATGTCGTGAAACGACAAACCCCTTTCTTTTGAACTCTCCCATTTATTATATACTTAATTAAGGAAATTCCCCAGAGTTAAATATTGGAATAGCGTTTCTCTAATGATAATTACATAAATAGAAAATGTTTATATTTTTGATGAATGTTTTCAGTTAATATCACGCATATTAGATGTAAGTAATTGGCATGTTGAGAGCAACCAGCCCCTTAGATTTTGTAAGTCAAGCAACATCTGCCGGGAGAGATTAGATCCTAAGTGGATACCTGTTCAGGATTATTGTTTGCAGTTGACTAATTAATTACCGCTGAGTCGAGCCCTAATGGAATTATTTAATGCGTTATAATGGGATGATACAATAAATGCAAAAGAAATCTCTTAGAAAAGTTCGCCAATTTAAGTCATACAGCGTCCAAAAATCATACTCCCTCCGTCCCAAATTAGTTTCTACATTTGAATATTTTTCTACTGATTACACTGGTCGGCAAAAATTTATCCCCGTAAACCTAACAATGGATTCCAGTACAGTTTTATACGCTGATTATCAAGCAATTTCCTGATTTTTTACAACCCCTCAGAGTTTGAGATATTATCGGTCAAAATGACGAAAAATGCCAATTTGAACTATTTTCGAGTAATTAGATATTAAACAGCAATATTTGAAATCAAAATATTATGTTGAGGTAATAAAAAACATATTCTCTTTGATTTTCACATTACCACTTGTTTTTAGCTCAATTAGAACTCAGTTATAACTAAAAAACTAAAACTACGTGATTATAATGGATAATAAACATATATAAAAACATAAGGTCTTAATTTTTTTAGTTATAAATCGAGTTCTAATTGAGCTAAAAACAAGTGGTAATTTGAAAATCAAAAGAAAGCTGTTTTCTATTAATCGTATGTTTCCTACATTTGATTCAATCGCGAATCGAATGCGGGTGATTTTTGTCAAATATTAAGTGAAAATAATATCTGAACTTATATATTTCTAACTTGAAATAATTGAGTTAAATAAATTTATAATTTTCTCATTAATATATTAAAGAATAATTAACATATTAACGAGAATTGTTTTGATCGCGCTTTTTTAAACAAGATATATAGTATATCGCGAGACTACTGCTGGTTGAAGCTATTGGAGTCTGCTGAGTCTTAAGTCTGGACCAAGAGAGAATGAAAAGAAATGATCCATTTAGCTATAATGTAACGTCATTTTGCTTTTGTCCCGCATGACACTTGGATGGATCACCATAATTATAAATAAATTATAAATTTGTTTTCTATTACGTCGACAAAATATTTTGATTTCAAATATTGGTATTTAATATTTAATGGGACTCAAAAATAGGTCAAAATGGCCTTTTTTGTAATTTTAGTAATATCTCAAAACTCTGACATGTTGTAAAAAATCGGGAAATTGCATGATAATCAGCGTATAAAACTCTACTGGAATCCTATGTTAGGTTTTCTGGGAGAAATTTTTGTTTAATTTTTATCGAGCAGTGCTATTGGTACTGATGATTTTATAATTTTGTTTTATTATTTTTCAGAGATTTTATGTTGATATGGTATCAATCATTAATATTAGCTTGACAAGTACTCCCTCCTTAAGCCATCCGTGCCAAATTGTTTCAAAATGTTGCTTCGAAAAATTTGTCCCAAAATTTGCTACATTTATGAAAAGTAGAAAAAATATATTGAAATGCAGCATTTAAAAATTTAAAGTGTAATATTCACTTTGAATAATTGCCACGGCCCATAATGAAGACCTAGAAGCCATCTCTCTGTTCTCGAAGACGGTTGTCTCTAGAAATACTCGAAAACAGATTAGCATCCCTGACGTTGGCATGGCGTATCCCTTCCACCCTCCTACACCTATTGGTAATTCTATCCCTCTTTTTGAGCTTATAATAATAAATCTTTAAAATTATATCATGCAAACATTTGTAGTGGTTTTGTAGCGGATCCCACGGAGGGAGAGGCGATGAACCTGGAAGCCCTAACGACTAATAAATAAAACAACATTCGATAATCTTAAAGCCAGAAAACTACCAATTCTAGGGAGAGTGTCTTACTTTGTGAAGATAAATCCGCCCTCTGAAGATCCATCCTCCTTTGATCCTTTGGATCAGTTAATTCCTCCAATAATGGTTGAAGGGACTTCTGTAAATCTATCAATTGCTATCCTATCTGAATTTAATTTCTAATAAAAATCACAATTTGAAAAATAGTCCAAAAAATTAATTAGACTGAATTCTAAGCAAAAATTTAGAAAAGATTATTAAATTAAAAATTTTAATGATGAATTGATGAAAAGGCCCAAATGAATACCAGAAATTTCGAATAAAACAATTTATTAGGAAATCAATTTAATCCTTCTTAAAAATTACTAATTTACTAATTTTAAATTTTAATTACTATATGTAAAAAAGAAAAATTGAATTATTTTTACTATGAATTTATCAAATGAAAATGAAAAATTTATTCTAAAAATTTATGAAAAGCAATTTTAAATTTAAAAAGTTAAATTTAATTTTATTTATTTTGTTTTTATTAATAAAATCTCTAATCTAAAATTAAAAGTTGTAGGGTGAAAGCTGAAAGAAAAAACATCCTATTGCAAAAATTCCTAATTTTTTAAAGTATTTGATCCTTATAAAATAAATTAAACGCCATGCTTGTAAAAAATGATTTTGTACTTATATTGAATGCGAAGCTATGATGTGTAGATTCAAATGACGAATAGAATGAAGCCGAGAAGAGAAGAAGAAGAAGACATGAAGAAGGGATGGACGAAACACCATGGAAAATAAAACAGAAAAAATTTCTATTATAAATTGAAAAATTACGAAAAATTTTCAAACTAGATTAATATTTAATAAATATAGTATGTTTTTCCATATTAGTATAATAAAGAAAAATAACGATTAATTCTTTTAAAGTTAACTATAAATTATAAAATATGTGATGTGACCATCTCATGACTTTATCATACACCTGCCCTCTCAACCTGGTCATTTTAGGAAGTTGATTTTTGCATTATAGTTCCCTAAAGCCCTAAAGGCTGACTGTGCAAAATTTAGTCCAAATCAGACAAAAGGTTCAGATTTAAAAAACAAACTCTCTCCCCTCGTCAATTTTTGGTTCGATTTTCACAAAATCTAGTCACTTCTTCGCATTAGAAATAAAAATATTTTAGCCTAAGAACGAACTTTCTACGACTTCATTCTTAAGTTAACGTCGGTATTTGAATACAGACATGACTCTCAGCAGAGAGTTTAATCCGTTTCTATAGTAAAAAATAAAAGGTGTGTTTTGAATTAACGCGCAGTGGACTACGTAGGGGAGAAATAAATCCAGCACTCAAGTGAACACTTTACTAGAAAAAAAATAAAAATAAAAACCCAATTAATAAATACACTTGTATATCTGGAGATATAGAATATTCTACAACAAGGTTTCAATTTAACACTTTTAAAATTATAGAATCACACTCTGAGTCCAGTCTTTGAACAGTGTGCATCTCCGTGCGAAGTCCGCCATGATATATTTTAAAAATAAAATTTAAATTTATTTTATTTAATTAAAATCAAATATTTATACTCTTGAAATTATTTAAGATGAGTTTCGAATAAGTAATGCGTACCTATATTTAAGTTGTTTTTTTTACTATGTATTTTATATTAAATTAGTTGGAAAGTTAAGATTAACAAAATGAGCAAATAATTTGGGACTTTCGAAGAAATTAAGAATATGGGTGTGTGTAAACAGAGATCGGTTCAAATTCCCTGAAATCGGTAATGTTATATTTCAAGTAAAAAAGCGATTCTATAAAATAAATAATTCTATACTCTGATGAAAACATTTTCTTTCCGATATTGATAATGAATATCAAATTCTTAAGAAATTAATACTAAAAGAATAAAAAAATTAATAATTTCAAAAATACTACTTTATCAAATATTATCAATTTTTAAATAAGACAAAAGGTTTCAATTTTTTATTAGTAAAAACCATATATGGAAAGAAAATTATCCTAATCTGAAAACATTTTAATTTTAACTAAAATGAATAATAATTAAATATTTAAAGTAAAGCGAAATTTCGTTATATAAAGACATTTGATTAAAGCATGTATTTAGTAAATTTTATATGATAAATTAAATTTGAAGGGAAAATAAATTAAAAGCTTTGTCTATTTATTGAATATTTTCAAAAATTTAGAATGTTAAAGATTTATTTCTATCATTCCTATAGTGGACTTAGTATGATGATCAAAAACTTTTAGCTTTAAGCATATTAAAGATTTATTGAAATGCTGATTTTAGGGATTTAAAAAGAAACCATCGTTTTATAACGAGCATCAAAACGATTTGGTCCAAGTTCCACAGTCAAAAGACCATTCTAGAATAATAAGAATTAAGAAATTAATCTCTAATGATCTGAAACAAGTCTGGACTGGTATTCGTAAAGAAAGAGAAAGATAATTCTATCTGTGCACCTTTTAGTCATTTTCCTTACTCAAGTTGTAATTATTGAATCGCTCACCAGGAAAAGTAGTAGTAATAGTAGTAGTAGTAATTAATAAAAAACGTAAAAACTTTTTAATGACTAGCTACTCTCTAGAGTGAGTGACGAAAAAGCCTATCTTTGACTTTTTGTAACTTGGACGGTATAAGAAGTAGAAATATGAAATTTTGTAATTTAGTTAAGATAATGGACCAGTATTGTGGAAAAAATTTTCAGCCATGTAGAGGATTCCAGTACGAAATTGAAGAGGCGTCAAAATGGCCTGAGTTGTTTCATGTAAAGTGTAGTCTGGCAGTGCGAACTTGGCTGGTCCCTGCCGTGCTCCCAGATATACAGGGGTGCCCATCAATTCCTAGCTTCATGACATCACTCCCCCCCCCCCCCAGTTTCATGAAAAGCAACTTTCGAAATATCTCAAAAACTGCTGAAACTATTTTGATAAAATAAATTGAGCGGAAACCATGGTTTTTTATCTACAAAAAAACTTTAAAAAGTGAACATAAAAAATTATCTTTATCGAGATATTAATTGTTTTGTCTGTTAATAAGTACGTATGATACCAAATTTTGTGTACCTACGCTCAAAAACTAGTGTTTATATCAAAACGAAATTTCATATGTAGTCAATTGAGATTAACTGATTAGATTTTGGTTGAAATCGAACAAAAAATTTTGGGCGGGGTGTTGGGGGGGGGTTAAAAAATTAAAATTATAAAAATTTTAAACTAAAAAAAAAACAAGAAATTTAGTAATGAACTTTCTTTTAGTAGATTAAATTATCAACATGTTTCATCATTATAATTTTTTTAAGAACGAATCCGAATTTCTAAAGTTAACTAAAAAATAAATCGAAAGTGCTGCTGATCGAGGAGATTATTATCTTAAATTTAACATAATATAATATAAGTGTTGACCGGTACGCGGTACAATACTCGCCCATATATAGATAACCAGCTGCGAAGTCCGCCAGGAGGCTACTAAATTTTATTTGTCATGAACTATTATTGGGTTTTTAAAATAATAATTTAAATTTCCTAATTTTAATAAATTTTATATGTCATGAAATCTTGGTGGGTTTAAAAATTAAAAAATCTCGTCGGCGTCGTCGCGCTAGTATAGAATAGATATAGAAGAATAATCTAAAACGATTTACTAGTTCTACTTGTTTATTTCTTAGTTGCAGCAGCCGACGAGAGCCAAGGCTACGGCGAAGCAGTAATCGGAGTGTTAACTGCAGTTATGCTTCTGTTGCTGGTCGTCTTCGTAGTCATTCTTGTGCTTAGTAGAAGACACAAGCTTCAAGGTTCACCAACCATACTTCGTAATCCTTTTGGAGTAACCATAAATATGAAGGCAGGTATTTTTTTTTCTAAATATTCTGCGAAAATCATTAATTAACTAAATTAAAAGTGAATCAAGTGGGGGTAGAGTTTAAGATAAATTTTAAAATCCTTTAAAATGTTTTCTTTTAATTTTTATTTTGACGGCTATGTATTAACATCTAATTTTATATTTATTTATTTATTTATTAAATAAGATGCTCTGGTTGATGCAAATAAATATACTACAGTCGACTCTCGATAATTCGAACTCTTCAGCTTTTAACTTCGGTAAATAGAAAAAATGCTGAGTATTTTGATACGTTCGATAACTCGAAATCTTTTTCATAACAAGAGGAGGTGAGAACGTTCTATAATTCGAACTAGACCACTTCCCGTCTTTATAATTCGAATTTTTTCTAGCAATGTTTACTCCTATTTTCCGCGTAAATATGTAATTTTTTTGTTCTTTTTTTGTCGTTTTCATTATTTTTACTTTTTTTACTTACTTACTTTTACATATAAAATGTATGTAAGCTCATACATATTTTCAAAAATATAATAAAAACTTAAAAATTCGAATTTTTTTCTTTCTTCTTGATAATTCGAATTTTTCTTGCAGTCTCTCGAATTTCGAATTATCGAGAGTCGACTATATATTCAGATAAATATATTTATATACCCGATATATTATTGAATTTCTTTGAGACTATATTGTGCGTAGTATCGAAGGCATTGCATTCATCACTCTTTTTTATCTATATTGGCAATAATTGTATCTTTTTACGATTATATATTTTTTTATCCTAGGGCCTTAACGATTTTGATGAAACAAACCTTATCAACTATTTTCGAGATCGAGAAAACAATATTTTACTAGGTCTCATCTTTGAGAAAACTCGTTTAATAATATTATTGGGTAAAGAAAAGGTAAAAATTAGAATTCTAGGTCAGTTGTCGGATCTAAACAAATTTTTTAATACATATTTGCTCTTTAGAATTAGATATTGGTGTAAAATTCAATTACACAAAATTTTATAGCTTACGTTTAAAATTATCTATCTTTTTTAATGCTTCGAGAATTGTCTGGTTTTTCTAGTTAGTAAATATTATATTTGAGGGTGTTGAGTAAAATTAATACCTAGACATTTAACGCAGTTTAGAATAGTGGTCATTCTCTTAGGAGTAGGTACTGCACAGACACCTAAACGCTTCCTTAAATGACCCTTTTCGTCAGCAAAAAGGGAAAGGAAGGAGATGCTTCAGCTTTTTCTCGTATATTACCATAATTGTGGCGATAGATACGCATGTATTTGGTTAAATTTATATTAATTCAATCCATTTCATAAATAATAAAATTGTTAAACACTCAATAGGTTAAATTAAAATATTACATTTATTGTGTATGAGATCAAGGCCTGTAACCAGCGGAGGGGGGGGGGGATTGCCCCTCCTCCGAAAATGTTGAGGTAAAAATCGAAGTTTTTCAAAAATATAGGTAAATAAAACTTCAATAAAATAAATTAATAAAAAATTCATCGCTGTTGTATCAAAATGTCCTATGAAAAAATCGACACTTTTCAGTAGCTAAGAAAAACTTTTGTTTTCATTTATATTAACCCTAAATACTTTGTTTTGTTTTTAAACTATAACTTGAGTTCTATCTCCTGATAACATATAATACAACAATTTGAGAGCAGATGTAGCTAACATATACAAGTGGTTTTCTTCTATAACATTTTTTTGGTAATTTTAACATACGATATTTTGATATAACAGTGACGAAATACTCTGATAAAATAACAAAAATGGGGAGAGTCATGTCTCCTACTTTTAGAAGTTTATCTACTATACCCCCCCCCAACCCCAACCCTCGGTGGATAACCAACTGATTTTTTCTGGCTGCGTCCTCGTATGAGAACACTTTATATTACCTACATAACTTTTAAATGAATGAAATGAAAATTGAAAGTAAATTACTTCCTTCTTAATCTAGTTACTTTCAATTTGTTGATATTAATGGTAGACGTTGGTTGGTCTTTCTGGTTAGCAGGACCTGCTGATGAACCTCGCTCCTATGGGCAACGGAGTGACCGGGGGCGGCACTCTTGGCGCAGGCAGCTTAAGTGGCGGCTGCGGGGGCAGTAGTATTGGGGGTTTGAGTTTAAGTGGTGGTTGCACTGCCCCCGGTTCGCTAATGGCAGGCGGCCTGAGTAGTGAAGCTGCCACCCCCATGGAGCCATCCTGCCCTGAAGAACCACGCAGCCCTGAGGATAGTGAGGATCCCATTTCGGACGGGACCTCTTCTCCACCTCCGGAGCCGCCACCACCACCGCCTCCTCCACCACCACCAACCACCTCTTACTACTCAGCTCAGCAGCAATCATCTTCGTACGCTACCCTGAGGGCCAGGGACTGCGGTCCAACCCTGGTGCATTCATCGCGCTCTGCGTCAACACCTCAAGGTATTTTAACCGACTTCAAAAAAGGAGGAGGTTCTCAATTCGACTGATTTTTTTTGTGTTTATGTTACCTGATTTCTTCGCCAATTGTGAACCGATTTTTATGATTTTTTTTGCATTGGGTTCAGTATAAAATTAAATTAGGTTGAAGTTGATGGTAATTTAATTTTAACAATGTTTCACTATAAACTAACACCGCGTTTCCTAAATTTGATTGGGTTCAGTATAGTTTCTGATTGGTCCCGTTTTTTTTTAATTGGTATTGGACCTTTTTTGCTATGTTTGTTCAGGCATAACTTCTTTGTTTATGAACCGATTTCGATGATTCTTTTTTATTAGAAAGGGGGTACCTTATGGGCGGTCCCATATTAATTTGGTCAAGTTCTGATGATATCATCAATGACGGAATAACGTAAATCTCCAATTCTTATGATCAAATAATCGAAATTATAATAAATAAAATCTTTTATAAAAAAATCAATCTTAAAACCCACAAACGTTTCGAGAGAATTTCTATATTTATGAATTGAAATTTATGATCATTTTCTGGGATTGAGGGAGGAGGTGAGATGGATGAGAGATCATTTTCTGATTCATTCGCCCGACGCTTTCTCTTACGAGATGCATGTAAGGTATTATATTAAGGCACTATTAATAACATCACTAAAAGAGAATAATAAAAATAATTTTTATAAAAAAAATAAAACCGACTTCAAAAATCAAATAAAATACACTAAAAGGTATAAAATAATTATCTAATTTAGTTACAAATAAACGACGAAATATTTACATGAAATCACTTTTTTAAGTCGGTGCCAAACAAACTATACCTATAAGCGAGCGTACCCGCCAAACGTACTAAGTAAGATCCGTCGAGTGCGATTCATAAAATGTATATTTTTGGCACCGACTTCAAAAACTGATTTCATGTTAATATTTTGTCTTTTAGTTATAACTAAATTAGATAATTATTTTATACCTTTTAGTGCATATTATTTTATTTTTGAGTTCTTATTATTTTATTTGTTGCATTTCATTTTTTGAAGTCGGTTTTATTTTTTTTATAGAATTTTTTTTTCAGAATTACAACTAGAACTAATAAATGAAAAAGTGCTTACAATAATAAATAAACCGATCAAGTATGAGTCGCACTCGTATACTGAGGGTTCCGTACTTTAACTGCTTATTCTACAATGTGTTTTATTTATTATTTATTCACTTTTTTTTATAAACTTGCAGATTGAGCTATTTCTTTTCTTATTTTTGAAAGTCTATCTGATCATAATTGAATCACATCATTATAAATTAAAATAATTCAAAAAGAGTTAATGATAATTAAACATGGCGTTTATATTAACAAATGAGTATAATGTACATATCTGCATAATTAATTTTTTAATTAGAAAACTAATATACACGCAGTATTTTAACTTACTATTATATTAGATTATCATTTGACTCGAAGAAGCTTTTTTATAGATATTTAAAATTTCAAAAGTATGCCCCAAATACAATGCAAGCAAATGAGAATGAAAGACTATAACAATAACGTATAACCAGCTTAGAAAAATTGTAGCTGAAAACCCAAACAAAATTGAATCCATTGACATTATTATTTCTCTAACTACGAGTAAGCTATATTTATAGTATAGATATCTATTCTACTTTGTTTGACCCTAACAAGGTATAAGCAATTACTTAACATTAATTTATGGACATGGGTAGGAAGTGTTGTCTCGATGACTAAATTGTAATATATTATAACACTGCTCGACAAAAATTAAACAAAAATTTCTCCCAGTAAACCTAACAATGGATTGGATTGGTTTTATACGCTGATTATCATGCAATTTCCAGATTTTTTACAACACGTCAGAGTTTTGAGATATTGGGGGCCCACGGATTATGTATACAAAATTTGGTTGAGTTTGCTCAAATGGCCTAGATTATTAATTTTTAACCCCCCCCCCCCACCTCCAAACCCCTTAATTTTGTGTCGATATGCACCAAAATCTAATCACCTTTTAAACGCCGACTCATATTCACCTTCCCCTTGCCACTGAATGCTATATTTTTTCAGAAATGCAAGCGTCTATCATGACTAGAGACCGGATTTTTATGTAGTAAAAAGTGCCAAAATATGTAGTTGAAAATGCTGAAATATGCAAATAATAAATGTTGAAATATGCAAATATATGCAGTAAAAGATGGCAAAATAAATTTTTTTATGCACTCAAAAATTAAAAGTGAAGACAAAAAAACTATATATTTGAAGGAGTGCTATGAAAAACATAAAATGATAAAGTAAGCTATAGAGACCATGTGTCAAATATGTACTTTTATTGCCTAAAAAATTGCACAAATTTTCATTACATTTAATTTATTAAAAAATCTATATGTGAACGAAAAAATTCGAAGGGGGGGGGGGTGTAATTTTATTTAACAGGCACGATTGTATTGTATTATATTAAGTTTCTTAAAATTTTTATTAGAATACTTAATGACTTAAGCAAAAAATGATAATCAGATAGTCTGAGATTGACGTGAAAAAAATAAAATAAAAAACTTCCCTCTGCTGCAAATGATTAAGCTCTCAGGGTCTCTTAATGAGTTGTGTGAATAACAGATTTTTCTATTTTTTTTTTTTTTTTTTTTTTATAATGAACTTTTTTTTCATTACATCAAATATAAATATACTTGCTGGTTAGGGAAGTTTTCTTTTTTCTCTCTTTATTAAAGTCAGCAAGATGATGAGGTCTCTTATCTTGTAAACATGATCTAACAAAAGGATCCCTTGGTTTCCAGCAACCAGCCTATCCTTGAAATCCGAAGGGTTCTGGCTTTAACTTTTTCACTCTCTTGCTTTCTCTTGTGTTGAGGTGCAACACTATCAAACACATCTTTCAAGTTGAACTTGGGACCAGAAGTGGTTTTTTAATGGGAGCTTGGGGAGTATTTCACTGAAGAAAACACCTCCATTTCATCAGTCAAGTGTAAATTAAAAATTTCTTAATTAATAATTTGATAATTATTTTATCCATTATTTCACATTTATGAACAAATTTTTGATTTAATTTTTAATTTATAATTCATCGGGGAACTTGGGTTTGTTATTCTAATATCTTGGAAATTTGAAATGAGTTTATCGGATTTAATTGGATAAGAATGTACAATAAAATAAGTTTTTCGTTTTTTTTTATTAAAACATTTTTCCAATTGATTTTTTTGAAATTTGAACCCTTGAACTTTTAAGTGGGAGATAAATTTAACTTAATTATCGCAAGGAGAATTTACCACTGCTCGAAGCCCTTGAAAAACTTGGTAAATTGGATTGTATCTAACTTTCTGAGATTTGGCTCGTGATCCCGGCTTCTTTCCTTCTACTCTGTTCTTTTCACGATGGAGGGGCCATCCCATACAGGCCTTTAGGGGATGCACCTTCTGGTGTATCCTTCTCTCATCAATATCATTAAAAAAAATGAATTATTTTTGATTTTGTGGTCTAAAACACATATTTCTTGCCCTTGAACAAAATTGAACCAAATTTTGTATACATAGCCACTAGAAAGCTAGAATTGTAAAAACTAACCACCCAAAATGGGGGGAGGGTCAAAAAATGAAAATTCTTGCCCTTGGACCGAACTCAACCAAATTTTGTATACATAATCTGTGGGCCACTAGAAGGCTAGAAATGTAAAACTACCCACCCAAAATGGGGGGAGGGTCAAAAAATGAAAATTCTTGCCCTTGGACCAAATTTTGTATATACATAATCGGTGGTCCTCTAGGGAGATAGAAATGCAAAAACTGGGTGCGGGGTGGTGCGGGGTGTAATGCAGGGGTGGGGTACAGGGGGACCAGGGTGGAGGTGAGGGTGGTATGGATGCGTAGTGAGGGTGCAGGGTGGGTGCGGAGGTGGAAAGGTGTTGGGTGCGGAGGGGGCCTCTAGGGGGGATAACCCTCTGGCTAGCAAGAGGGCTGCCTAAGACGGGTGTCGCGGCTAGTAATAATATAAATAATTGTTTAGCACTAGAAAAAACATTTTATATGGTTTCCATTTCTCGAGTTATCGTGAGTGTCGGAATCTAGACATACATTCTCATAGATAGAGAGAAAAAAATTATGTTTGAATTTTTTTTTTTTTATCGAATGAATACAAAACCCGCCCGGCAAGCTCAAGCTCAACCTGGTAACGACCTCAAATTCATTGGTGTAATAGTCTTCCTTAAATAGTCGCAACTTTAGGGTCAAATAAATCAAAATATTTATTATATAAAGCAAAAGAGACAATTATTCATGTATTCCTTATAAATTAAAAACCCTGCTACTCTCGTTTAAATTCTTTTTGAAATTTTTATTTTTATTAACCACAAAGGGAAAAATATATACCTACCTATTCGAAGAAGTAGAAATAAAATAGAATGGAATTTTTAATTTATTTTCTTTTGCGTACACTATCTAAATCTTTTATTTTGAACTTTCAACATTAACTTTAAACAATTTTCATTATCCATTAATGGTCTATTCAGATCAGATGTCTTTTAAAGTATTCCCGACGGAAAAGATTTGAATAGGCGACACCTTTTATATTTAGAATTGACCTGTCATTAAAAACGCCCCTTAACCCAGTTTCTCTCCTTCAATGGCTCTCAACAAATTAATAATAAATAAATAGCTTATAAGTATATCGATCTTATAAACAAATACTATATAAAATCTAAGGGGAGTGGGTTCTTTTGTAAATCATTATAAATTATTTTATTAAATATCAAGGGGTGAGGTGTATGGTAAAGACATGTGGATGTTTCCACATCAGCTTATTTATCACTTTTTTTTTTAATTTCGTATTGAGAATTTTTGAAAAAACTACAAATGTACTTAAAAGACGTACTATTAATTAAAAATTTAAAAATCGTACGACTTCACTATTTATTAGAACCTTCCCTTCATATACTTAAACATACTTTTTAGTAGGCTAGGTGGTATAGTCATGTATTTCTGGGAAAATCGTATCTACAAATATCCTATCTAGGCTAAATTTTAGAATTCCATCACATAACACGAGACCCCTAGACAATATCCTATCTAGGCTAAATTTTAGAATTCCATCACATAACACGAGACCCCTAGACATTAGGGTGCTCCTTATTTTGGATATTTTCGAATATTTACGCTAACAGCTCATATGATTAGAAATAAATTTAAAAAAATATCCCCCAATTTTCAAGTCTCTATCTCAATTTTAACCTAGTGCTACACAGCGATTAAGTTTCCCATCTATATAACGCATTGAACAATCGATTTTTTTATTCCGGCCAAAGTTATGGTTCAAAAAATGTGAAACTGTAGAATTTATCCTTATATATTATATATTTATCCCTCAGAATCTTTGCAGATTTTTAGCTATTATAATTTTGGAGTCTATAACTTACTAATACTAAGATATAACAGTATTTAATCTAGATGTAACTCTGAAATTGTAATAGCTAAAAATCTGTAAAAATTCTTAAGGATAGCTACTATTATAAGGATAAAGTCTATATACAGAGTTTCAATTTTTTTGAACCATTGCTTTGGCCGGCATATAAATTGATCGTTCAATGCCAAAAACTCGATATTATTTTGATAGGAAACTTAATTGCTGTGTAGAACTAGGTTAAAATTGAGATAGAGACTGAAACTTGGGGGATATTTTTTTATTTGTTTCTAACCAAATGAGCCACTATCAGCGTAAAAATTTGAAAATATCCAAAATAAGGAGCACCCTACTAGACATGTTTGTATATAGTTCCACATCACTCGACCAAGTTCGGTAAAACCAACGGCATTGACAGAATTGAAAGACAAGCAAATAGACACTCGAGTAATCTTGACCTTTCCACCACAACTTCTCACCAACTTAAAAAAATCATTTTAAAATCATGAACCACATTCTAAACACTACTTAAGTCCAATTAAGTTGTTTTAATACCTACCTTTTTTTTAATGATATTGATGAGAGAAGGAGATAGACCAAAAAGTTCCATTCTCTAAAGCCCTGGATTGGCCCCTCCATCGTGAAAAGAAGAGGGGATATTATGGGCTGGGTAGGAGTTGAAGGTATCTGTGGATGCGGGTCTTAAATAGCTGAAGGTTATAAGTTGCGGGGAAGACGGTGGCTGGAAGTGAGTTTCAGTCTCTTGAGGCCATAGGGATAAAAGAGTTGGCGAAAGCGTTGGTTCGGCTTTTATCCAATTTGTCAGCGAAGCTTTCAAAAACAGCGTGTTTCTAGCAAAGTGGGCTCTAGGGGAGATAATTAATTTCATCTCTACTGAACAGATACCATGATAGTATCTGTAGTACAGGGAAAGGGCAGAAACGGTTCTTGGGTGAGCCAGGGAGTCGAGTGTGTTAGTTAGGGCCGGGTCCCATATTAGTTTAATTGCTCGTTTCTGAATTGCATCTAGTGCATACCTGTCATTATATTGTTTTAATGTTGTATCTTGTATACGTCTTTCTTTTTCTGTATTAGACATCTTGTCCGCAAAATATAGCTAAACTAGTTAAATAAATAAATATTTAAGTCACGCCACAAATGAGGTGGTTCTTGCTGCAGTTGATGCTGCATCTCTTTTTCTTTCGAACGGTATTAATATGTCATTATAAGATAAAAAATGGATTTAGCAGGTTTACATTCTAAGGCGACGATATACCTTTGAAATTTTCATTGTTTACCATTAAAAGGGCCATAGGGAGCATACTGAAAACAAGAAATACTGAATTTGAAATTCCAGTGCCCGGTCAATCATCGGACACGGATGACGCGAACATCGAGCTGGATATTCCCTCGCCCAGGTCACCCCTGACCACGTCCGTAGCTGCTGGAGGAAGTCTGAGCTCTCTTCGTGGGTCGGGAACTCACCGACACAACTCCACTGGGCGGATCATGTCCGAGACTTCTTCCCGGAAGAGATACCACACCGCTCCTCGAGGAGGGGACAAGCATCGAGGAGCTCCGCCACCCTCTGTCGCCTGGAACCTTGCGCCGAGTATGGCCTCGGGGTATAAGGCCCCCAGGGGTGAAAGCGTCGAGCTTCTCCAAGTCCCAAGATACTGTCTGCGACCTCTTGAGCAGATGGGACAATGCCACGCAGGAGAGGTAACCAATACCCGCTAAATAATAAAAAAACAAAGAGAATATCCTCTGCTTAAGGTAGTTGTTTCGCTACAATACTAACAAAAAGTTAATGCTAGAGTATATAGAACAGACAATAAGGATTCATAAGCCTAAAACTTTTTGCTGTTTATGTACCACTACTATCCAATCCCGTGCTTGTTTGACAAATCTGGCAATACTGTCCGAGCTTGTATACATTTTATCATAGAAATTTCAGATAAAGTATATTATAAAGAGAGATTTATAAAACAAAAAGTTCTTAATAAGCGATTGAAAGCTGTTGCGACAATGGCTGAAGCGAAAAACCGTCAAAAAAGTACTAAAGTTAACCCACTTTTTAGGTTAAATAAATCCGTTGTTGCCAGATTGTTTTAAGTATAAATTTTTCATTAAACATTTTTCATTATTTATTCATTATTATCTCAGAAACTGTGTTGTAACTATGAATTAAAATTTTCTTAAAAAATGTATTAGTTATTGTTTAATGTTGGTTTAGTTTTTTATAAAATCTGTAAGAAGAGTTTCTTAATTATAATTAAATATGTATGTACGCTAATGACCTTCGTAGTCGCCGAGGCCTTAAATTCAAATTAAAAAAAATTAAAAAAATATGTATGTAAACTTTCGGATATCCCGTTCAGTGCAATGTATAAGTCTGAAAAGCTCTATCTTAATAATTAATATCTCCGGAAATATATTGTTCATAAATTTCGTTTTGCCACCAATCGATGCATAATTATTCAAATAATAATCTGTTTAAATTTCAAAAAAAAATCCTAAGAAAACCCATATTGTGAAACAACTACCTTAAATATGTTAAAGAGAATTTTCCCTAGAAAATCTCAAGAGGGTGTCATCTATTAGATCCGAGACGAATGGATTATATCTAATTATATGTCAGAAGGTATTTTTTTAGTCCTTCGGGAATCAAACCCGAGTGTCAATTTGAGAATCTAACTGGTGACTCTGTTTCAGGTGGTAGTCTGCGAGGGAAACGGCTTGAACGATTTGGTCCCGGACGCTACTCGGTTGGTCGCTGTAAGAACCACGTCAGCTGACAGCCTCGCTGGTCTTGATAGTCTCCGCGAGTTGCGTTTCCTTGCTGCTTTAAGCGATCCAAATATTGCTAAATTGTTGGCTGTTTGTACAAACGAGCAGCCTCACTGGGCCGTTTTTGAGTACCCCGAAATGGGCGATTTGGCACATTACCTGCAATATCGTGTGCCAAAGACGGCCACTTCCCTACGAGGATCAGCCACGAATTTACAAGGACTCAGGTGAAGGATAATTTACTAAATGACAATACACCTTCATTTGCATGTTTGTATCTACGTCTATTAAGGATCATAGGGCTCCAGAGTATTCAAATACGATTACATTAATGAACTTACAAGCTTCGCGCATATTAATTGCATATTAATTCTTTTATCAAACATAACTTTATGGCACCATTTCTACTATTAATTCAAATAAGTATAGTAAATTTCTTAGTGATATGTTTGTTTAAAAAAATATTTAAAATAAGAAGAATAAAGCATAAAATTATATTTATTCGCATTAAGGAAATTAGAAGAATCAATAAAATTATTTGAATTTTTTGAGCCTAGATAGATTTCTGTAGTAAATCAAGAAAAGTTATCAGCTACTAATTAGCAATATAGCCGGTAAAATTTTTGCTGCGGACCGGGTTTGAACCCGCGCTATGGGTATACATATATAATCTGTCCAAGGTGTTATAAATAATTATTTATTATATGACAGAAAGGCTATATTCACCCCTTCGGCAATTGAACCCGAATGCCAAAAATGCAATCGGTAGTCCTTGCCTTTGAATCAGTAAGCGCTGGTTCAAGACCCGGTTCACAGCGAAAATTTTACCGGCTATAATCTGGCCCTTACATCCATTTACACACACATAAACACATACATATAAAAATTAAAAAATATTCACTAAGGACATTTTTTCGAGGTCATACAGTAAAGAAAAAATCTTTTGATTTAGAATAAAAAATTATCTATTTCCTTTGGATTTTTATTTATTTTATATTTCATTTTCTACTTTTATTTTTGTCTCGTACTTTACTGAATTTTTTTCGAATTTCAAATTTTTCTTTTCTTTATTTTTTTCAACGTACTTAACTATTAAATATACATATTTAATGAACAGATCCAAAAAATAATATCGTCGCCTTAGAGTGTAAACCTGCTAAATCCATTTTTTATCAAATCATGACATATTAATACCTTTCGAAAGAAAAACAGATTCAGCATCGTCCAAGTAAAAATGCTACTTAAAATTACGATCGTAAGTTGTAGAAAAAATGTGAAAAATAGTTTCTTTCCTAAACAACAATATTAAATTTTGTGAAGTTTTTGTCTGGCCTGTAAAATATCATTGTAGTGAGTTAGCGGGTTTATATTCTAAGGCGGCGATATGATTTTATTTTTGTTTAGGTTCTGGTCAGAATCCTATAAATAATCATTTAAAAGCCTATTGCAAGCTTTATAATTATTTCAAAGGCCGATTTAACATCGACTTATAAAATTATTTTATTTCACTCTTTCAGTTTTGGCTGCCTGATGTTCATGGCCACTCAGGTGGCTTCTGGAATGCGTTACCTGGAATCACGGCATGTGGTCCATAAAGATCTTGCTGCCCGCAATTGCCTCGTAGGCCGTGGTTATTTAGTGAAAATCGCAGACATTGCCTCCTGTAGTCCTCTCTACCGGAAAGACTACAGCGAAATCGGTGGACGTCCGCCAGCTCCAATCCGCTGGCTTCCTTGGGAGAGTATTCTTCTCGTGCGTTTATAATTTCTTTACTCTAAGTCAGTGTTTCTCAACCTTTTTTGGTTGACGGCACACTAAAAATATTTGGAATTATTTGCGGCTCACAAACTAAATTTAAAAATATTGTTTGGTGAATTGTATCCATAATTTAATTAATTCATAAGATCTTAAGAAATTGGATAAAGAAATTTAATTCAGAGTTTTATATTGAATAAGACGGACGTTTCGTTACTATGGTATATTCGGCGAATTAATCTTCAACACAATTGAGCTTTCTGTGGTTCTTTGTTTTAACTGTAATAAAAAATTAATGTGTTTACGAATAAGATAAATTAAAAAGATAGAATGTTTCATATAATAATAGACAATTGAGTTGAACAATAAGTCGCTGAAGGAGTCACAAATATAGTGACGAAACGTCCGTCTTTTTCAATATAAAACTCTGAATTCAATTTATTTATCCAACTTCCTAAGATCTTATAGATTAATTTGAAAATTATTTTTTTAATAACTGTTGAGTTAATTACAAATACTATTTCAAAGTTACAAAACCCATGCAATTTTAATTATTTGTCAAAAACCTTTGCGGCACTTTTGACAATCTCTCAGGACACACTAGTGTGCCGCGGCATACAGGTTGAGAAACACTGCTCTAAGTATTTAAATTAATCAAGTAATAAATAAATAATATTATCAATTTTTTAGGACCGTTATACGTGTACAGGAAGTGTTTGGTCGTTTGCGGTTACCCTTTGGGAGATTTTGTCCTTGGCAAGGGAAAAACCGTTTCAACAACTTACTAATGAACAAGTTATTCGAAATGCTGAGCACATGTATTATGGAGGCGAGTTACAGGTAATTATTATTTTACTTTCAGTCTTAGCTTATTCTTCTATCTTTTTCATTATTATTTTTTACTTATATGAAGAAACTAATTTTTATATTTGACAATCAAAAAATATTTTTAAGTCAGAATAGACATAGAAAATGTACTATACAAGTTAAATATTATAAATCAAAACAAATCCACAAAAGTTCGAAAATATTTGTAAGTACAGTTGTCTTTGAATGCAAGAAGACTTACCAAAAAGTTCCAGTCCTGGGTAGAAAGGAGGATAAAAAGAAATTTTAAGGATTTGGACTGATTTGAAGACATCTATCGATTTAGGACTTGAAAGAGTAAAGATTATGTGTCGCCGGAAAGACTGGCGAGGGGAGAGAGTTATAATCTTAAAAGTCATAGGGATAAACGAGTTAGCGAATGTGTTTGCTCGATTAGTCGGTTAGTATCTAATTTAATCGCGAAGGGGTGATGAAATTTTGAAAATCGTGTTTCGCGTAAATGAAGCTTTAGGGGGAGAGATTATTGATTTTTATCTCGTCAGAACAAATGCCATGGTAGTATCTATAAAATAGGGAAAAACGGACACACTTCTAGAATAGGCCAGAAAATCGAGAAGATAAAAAATTGTCATCCTGACTTTTAATTCTCAAGTAAATCTCCAAAATATTGTTTCAGTTCACTAAGAAATTTAGCTAATTATTGTATAGCCAGAATAACTCAACTATTGTATAACATCAGTAACGGGGTTACGTTGAATAATTATATTTGTCGCCTAAAGGGTATGCAACTTAAAACCAAGAACGACTAATAGGTTGCATATATTCCCGGCGGCGCTGATAGAATTTATATTACCAAAGAACCTAGGTATAAAGAAAGAAACGGCTTAGTTGTTAGACGTTAGGCGTTGCCAATTTATGACTAACGTCTTGGGTTATGTTCGAAATTCAGTAAATTGCCTCAAGATAAATTCTTCGAACTCGTTTATTATTTATAGCTTCAAGGTAGTTCTTTCACAAAAATTCAAGAAGTCTTTGAAACTTGGAATATAAGTCATTAAAAGCATAATAAACACACTGTTAAAATTTGAAGACGATTTACCACACCAAACATGAAATAATTGCAATTAAAAATGACATTTTTAACATAGGGTAGGATAGATAGGGAAAGGGTGGGGAAATGATCATTATTTTATTTTTTTCATTGAAGGACTTTCACCATCTTAATGAAAAACTATTATTTGTTAGAATAATATATTCGGAGTAACTTAAAAAAAAATTGAAATTATTTACCTCTTAGTTTTGATAAAAATAAAAAAAAACATATTTGGGCGACTATTTTTATTGGAGGGGATATAAGATCAGGCTTGGAAACGATCCGGTATGTGTGTATCCATATAGAGATTTCGTAGTGTGAGTGGTACAGTCACGTTAAAAAAACATAACCTAAAATTTTTGTTCCGTTCATATTTATAGAGTGGTTACGAGGCTAAAACTTTTTGTCTGGATTGTCGCGAAAGAACCTCCTTAAAATTAATAAAAAAAATATATGTCAAAGGGAGTTTTATTCTTGGAAATCGAACTCAAGTGCCAAATCATTAATAGGACTATCTAATAAAATCTTTGGTAGCTTAAGTGGTGATAAAATTTAGAAAAAATTCAATTTTTTTAAGATTCAATCAACTCACTTGTTTCTATCTAAATTATTACATTAAAAAAAAATAAGACTACCATACCCTTTTGGCCCTCTGTGAGATTCAAATCATGCATTTAGAGCCTGCAGTGTACTCTACCAGTTGAAATTGCCTTTGCTTAAAATGATCAGGGAATTTTCTATATCTACTCAAACAATACGATAGCTTGGAAATTGAATCGACTTCGTATCACCGGTAATTGTTCTTAATAAAGTAAAAGGAGTGTAGTTTCACAGTGAATGAAATAAAACTCAAACAGTTTTTAATCTGTAAACTCCTGAAGATGGATTAATAATCCGAAATATATTGAGTTTGTATAAACGTCTTTGAGTTTTATTTCATTCACTGTGAAACTACACTCCCTTTACTTTATTAATTAATATCATGTTTCACCTAAAACCTACACCACTTTCCCTAAGTGTAAAAAAAATGTTTTTAATAACTTTTTTTAATTTGATTTCAGGTTTTACTTCCTAAGCCAACACTTTGTCCAGTTGAGGTGTATGACTTAATGTGTGAGTGTTGGAGGCGGGATGAATCCAGTCGGCCATCCTTCAAAGAGATTTATATGTTCTTGAAGAGGAAGAATATAGGATATCGACCTGGCGACTAATGGTGCTTTGGAAACAAAATCAACTGATTTCAAAAAGATTGATTGAAATGAAAAAAAATTTACAAAAAAAATACTCTTAATATAAATTAACAAAACCCATTTAAATCCATATATATATATAAACGGAATTAAACTCAATATAAGGTGCTTCCATTGTGCGATGAGATAACCAAATGAATCAATCATTTATACAAATATCGTATATAGGAGAAAATGATTGTCAAACAATAAATGTAAAGTAGATTTAACAAAATATCATTATTATATTATATTTATATATGTATATAAATATAAATATATGCTGCCAACCCAAGTGAAAAATTGGACTCTGATGCCATATGTAAATACGTTAAAAAAAATAAGAATCGTTACTAAATAACATATAACAAGAATATACTAAAACTGTATTGTACATATAAATACTTTTTGATACTGAATTAAATTGAATGAAATAACCTTTTTCATACAAACAAACAAGCGAGAGAACCAGGGGCGGATTTAGGCATGGTCTTTATGGTTTGCTGCCTAGGGCCGCTTTTCATAAAAGAGCCCCCTTTTAAGTCAAAAAAATTAATCAAAAATTTAAGAAAAAATAAATTATATAAAATTTCATAAACAAACTCTTCAATGTCTGTTGCCTATAATTTTTATCTAAAAAAGAGTAAAAAAAAGCACTATTTTCACAAAATGACGAATGAATCGCCACAACTAACCCAAACTTGGGTTAATTGGGTAGTTCCCAAACACTGTTAGTCCATGGACCCCAAAGTTAACGGTCCGCCCCTGGAGAGAACCCTGTATCAGGGTGCGGCGCATATAGCTTTGAAAGATAAATAAAAAAAGATCTCATAGATGGATTCAAAAATTTTACAGCCAGAAAAGTCAATTTTTTCCCTTGTTTTAAAAATTATAACATTCAATAATTCTGGTTTGGAAAGATAAATACAAAAGACAAAACCAACTAATCTATTCGACCCGAAATCGTGGAAATAATCACGAGGTTGATGTAAAACTACAGACTGAGTCTTCAGGCATATAGAAAATGAAACTGGGCATTAGGGTGATACGTATTCTTCTTCTTCGTGTGCCATACTCGATTCTGAGTGTTGATGATTGCTATGTAGATTATCCTTTTTATAGTTATTTTCTTGGGCCGAGTGTTCGTAGGGTCTGGGTCGCCTATATGCCTTGAATTTTTGTCAGGGGTAAACATTTTTCTTAATTGAAACGGGATTCGATCTCGAGTCAATGCGATTGAAAGATGATCGCTCTAACTAACAGTACCTCTGGGATACATACAAGTTTTAAAAGAATGTAACGAAATTGGAAACATTTGCTTTTTGGTCTTAATTTTGAAAAGCATATCTACTTATGCCTATTTTATTTACCTTCAAAAGGAGGTATTTCTGCATCACACTGTATATATGATTTTTTTATATAAGGATGCATGAAATTGCTACACCTCTAGGTCAAGATTTACTCTTGCATTAAGGACGTTCCCTAATATAGCTCATATGCAGTTCGCTCTTTCCCCCTACTCTCACATGTGTAGAAAGGCAAAAATATTTTCACTGCGTCGTTTCTCGGATCTGGCAACATTGCATTCTTACCGTCGCTAAAAGACAAAGAAAAAAAACACTTCATGAAAAAGCTCAATGCGAAATTCCAGATGAAAACAGTATAGTTAGGTTGAGGGAATTAGATAAAAATCTCAAATGCACCAGCTGCAGAAGTGAAAAAATTGAGTGATTTTCGTGCGACGTTGCCAAGTCGCCATCTCTCACTTGCCGTCCCATGAGAGAAAAAATGAAAACCATCAAAAGTACCTAACTTTTAACATCTTTCATACAAAACGAATACCGCTTGATAGAATTATTTTAACAGAAAAATATTTGTAATATCTTCAGTTAATGATTCTTAGTTTTTCAAAATAATACCAAGAAAATTACGATTGTTATTTAATGAAACAGTCGCTTTAACATCAATCAGGATAGGGTTCGCGTATTAAATATGCAAATTTTAATGGTCAATATTTACAAATTTAATGGCGCAAGGACTATTTAAAAAAATTTCTACGTACCTATAAAGGACACTTAAAAATATGTGTATTCAAAGTTTTAAAAGGATTGCAAGAAAATCGATTTATTAGGGAACGTCCTTAAATAATAATCATTTGATAATAACGAACTACCTATAATGATAATTTTTTAATAACTTTGCTTTTGAAAAGGGGTTGTTTGTAATGTTATTTTTTATAGTTGTAATTGTATATGTTGGGGTTTCCATAGCCTATAAGTTTCAAACAGAAAATGGCAAACTAAAACAGTTCACAGATTATGAACGTGGAACTCAATCAGTTTTTTATCTGTAGTATCAAAATTGTAGAATACTAAACTAAACTTCAATATCTGTCTTATAAGATGAGGGTAAGTTAAAGACAATGCGTTCCAGATTATTTACTATTATTTTGTCCGTAATTAGATTTTTTCTTAAATTATAAAGTTGTATGTCCCCTAAAGAAATTCTCATGATTGTCAGAGAAAAGAGGAATGGGAGTGTGGGGTGTCTGAATTCTCCTAACCACCCAATAGCCAGAGAAAAATAGAAATATTTGAAGTGAAAATATACTATGAATGAATAAAATTTTGTTTGAGAAACTTTCAAAAACCTTTTTTTAAATAATAAAAATTAATGCAAGGGTTAAAAAACTACCGACCTCGCTTTAACAAAAACCTGGCTAAGTGCCAGAAAATAATTTAAGTATATTTTGTTCTGTTGCTCTCTGTCATATTACAGATTATTTAGGCATCTCTTTTATCAAATCAGGTGCGAATATTATTGTATATAAAGTAAATTATAAAACAATGTTCCGCTCTCCTCAAAACAGTTGTGAATCATCCACCTACTTGCATGAGCCTGGTACTTTCTGTAAATATAATGATAATATGGTAAAAAAAATTAAATATCACTTATTTCGAAAAGAACATAGTAGGATTAAAATGTCACTTTTTTAACCCTTGATTCGTTGATAAAATCCTTGGGTTCTAAAAAGATAAAAAAAGAAGTTCATTTGTTACTTTTAAAAAATGTTAGGATTACTTTTCGAAATAAAGGATTTACTTTTTATCATTATTAAAAATATTTTTATATCATTAAAAACTTTTGCAAATAAATTAATAGATATTAATTAATTTCTTCATAACAATACCTATAGATTGCAAATTAATATGATTGTGTTCTAAGATTTCATTTGATGTAGAATCAAAGTATCCACCGGCTTATGTTAAAGCTCTACGACGCTTAACTTTTCCAATCAATTAATTGGAAAAGGCTTACTTCTGGTTCTCTGGAACTTATTACTTAAAACCCCATTTAATAGAGACATTCGGTCTAGTTCACAGAATGAATTTATGGTATTAAACGATTTTCTACTGAAATTCGGATCATTAATATAAATATATATATATTACTATATCGTCATTGTAATAATTTTGTTGCATATATTTATTAACAATATACAACGAATATAATTTTATTAATTAATTTTCCAAGTTATTATGTGAATCCA
Source organism: Forficula auricularia (assembly GCA_024734495.1). Lineage (NCBI taxonomy): Eukaryota > Metazoa > Arthropoda > Insecta > Dermaptera > Forficulidae > Forficula > Forficula auricularia. The sequence goes on from JALMQS010000070.1 coordinate 2,866,971, forward strand.
TTCATTCTATTGCCTAATATTTTTTCTGTGACTATTCAAATGGAATATTCTTCTACTTGTGCCTTGAAATCTATACTAAATAAAAAAAAAAAATACTTCATCTCTACTCATTTTTTGTTTTATTTTGTTATTATCATTAGAAGGCCATACACACAAGAGTATTTCGATATTTTTGGGCTGCAGCCGATTAATTTTCTTAAATAAATCACCTGCGTCTATGAGCAATATAAGATATAGAAATCTTTGAGATGACGTATTATATGCTTCCAGGGCGGAACAAAGTGCTACAGATCGATATATTCGGCCTAGTCACGCCGATTTATGATTTTGCACTTAAGGCTGAAGGATACGCAGGCGATGCGCAGTAGTATTTATCTTCATTGTCTTTATTTTCAACTTGTTAGCGGTTGTAATGCTTCCGCCTATTTTCATTTAAATTAAGCGAATGCATGTCGTATTTCCATAGGTACAAAACATTGCTGAGTAAATATTAATTTATAGACTAAAACGTCACCCCTTTCCAAATTTCTCACTGTCGGAAATTTGGTCGCAGTTTCTGCGTACTTAGCCTATTTGTAAAGTCGCTCTAGCCTCTACTAATACTTTACTATTACTATACTACTACTAGATTGTTAATACAGTGAAACCCCTCAAATCCAAACTAATTGGGGCTGTATCCTGTTCGGATTAGCCGAAAGCAGCTTCCACAATTGAAGATAACTGATTTCAAGTGAAAGATTAAGTAATATTTTGTGTGTTTCTATTATTATTTCATTGTTTTTGCAAAATGACTAAAGAATTTCAATAACCAACTTTTACTCTTTTTCAATCCTGGATGTCATAAGTATGTAGACACATTTACACTTTGTTAGGTATGCTAACTGTTCTTATTTGTTAATTTTTCAACTAATTATGTAAAATAAGGTTACAATGTAGAATATATACATAATTGTTTTATGACTAAATAAATGAGTTTCTCTTTTTTGCGTTCGGATTTCCGTGGTTCGGATTTGAGGGGTTTCACTGTATCTGAACAATCGCTAAATTCTCAAAATTTTGAAAGATAACATCATATCAAACCGATTAATTTTATTCTTTATTATATTTTACAAAATAAAATTACAAATTAATTTTTCAATCGATAATTCTCAAAATTTTGAAATATAACATAACATAGACAAAGAAAGTATATAATATAATATTTTATAAAATTAAAAATTTGATCTGTACCTATTTATTATGCTTCTTGTGGATAACGAAATAACAGGAAATAACAGTCTGCCTAGAATGAATTGGTCATAGCCACACGCACCATGTCCAATTCTTTTGAGAGATGCTTTATATGGTAGGTATATTTTAAAGAGCGATCCTTTCAAAAATCCCTTATGTGTATGGTCGACTAATGTATATATTAATTTTAATTTTTTTAACTATCAATTCTAAATGAGTTTTTAAACAAAAAAAAAAAAAAAAAAAATATAGGAGAATGTAAAGTTTTCTTTTTACTAAAATTCGATATATAAAAAAAAAAAAATAAATTGTATAAAATAATGACATTTTTTCTATGAAAACCAAACAAAAAATGCTTCAATTGGGAAATTTTACATTAAAGATTTTTTTTATTAATAAAAATTTCAATTATATAATAGCAAAAAAAAAATATTGTAAATAGAATTGCAAAAGAATGCCTAATATGTAAATTTTGAAAATCATATATATATTAAATAAAATATATAAGTATATATATATTGCCTGTAATACTTGGATATGTATTTTTATGGTAGAAACAGAAAAAGAACAAATTAAACTACAAAATAATTAACTATATAAATACGAAAACATATTTTCCCCTAGTGTTATAATTTTTACCTATTCAAACAAAAATTACATATGGTTGAGTAAATGATAAAATATATACTAATATACATATATGAATTTCATTACCTACTTGTAAATATTAAATTCATAACAAATAATTTGCACATTTATCATATTTATAATTTGGCTAATTGTATTGTTTTTTGTGATTGAAAATCAAGAATTCTTTAGATATATGAATTTTTCTGTTTTAATAAAGGATTTTTTACGATTTTGATCAAAAGATTTATTTCTCTCTTGCTTAATTACTGATAAGTTATTTATTTAAGTTTTTTTTATAATTATTATAGAAGTAATTCGAGCTATGGTAAGTGAATCTCAGTTTGTAACGGGAAAAGCTGAAAATTCAACATTGACCCTATTACTTAAGGTTGTTGTTTCTACTACACTTTGATTAAATTAAATTAAATCAAAGTGTAGTAGTTGTTTCGCGACAATACTAGAAAAAAATTGAATGCTAGAGTATATAGAACAGACAATAAGGGTTCATAATTCATAACCCCAAAACTTTTTGCTGTTTATGTACCACTACTAGCCAATCCCGTGCTCGTTTGACAAATCTGGAAACACTGTCCGAGCTTATATATATTTTATCATAGAAATTTCAGATAAAGTACATTATAAAGGGAGATTTATAAAACAAAAAGTTCTTAATAAGCGATTGAAAGCTGTTGCGACAATGGCTGAAGCGAAAAAACGTCAAAAAATTACTAAAGTTAACCCAATTTTTAGGTTAAATTAATGCGTTGTTGCCAGCTTGTTTTTAGTGTAAATTTTTCATTATACATTTTTCATTATTATCTCAGAAATTGTGTGGTAACTATGAATTGGGGGGGGGGGTCAGATAGGCTAGGCGGTAGCGTATCATCCTGCTAACCAAGTGGGGTCCACCGGGTTCGAGTCCGACTCGAGGCATCCGGCTAGAGACAAATTTGAATAAAATAAATAGTATCGTAAATGGCTTATGGCTAGAAAGGCCAAAAAGCCAAAAAAAAAAAAAAATTGTTTAATGTTGGTTTTAGTTTTTTATATCAATGGTAAGAAGAGTTTCTTAATCTACTCTCATTAAACGAGGAAAAATTGTTTATATATTTGTTTGTATATATATGTATATATTTGTATCTTAGTTCTATTTTGAAAACGGCTGTACCGATTTTGATGAAACAAATTCTATTAACAAGTTTTGAGGATAAGAAAGCGATCTGGCTAGATCTGGACCTCGACAAATTTAATCTTAATTGATCTTTTCTTAATTAAACTAATTATTTATAGATGAAAATCTCAATAAAAAAGTTTGTTTACATTTTTTCAATTATCTTTTATTTTTAATTGTTTTTTTAATTTTAAAACTCACAAATAGGTTATAGCAAATATTAATATATATATATTAAAATTAGGAATTTTTTTATTTTTTAATTAACAGGTGTCTAAATCATAACAAAACAGGTGTGTTTACAAATAAAGTGGTTCAAGTGGCTTTTTTTTATATAACTTGGAAACAAATCTTATTTAATTTTATGTTTTTATTTCAGATCTTATACGATTATTTTTTTTCCTATTTATTTTTACTTTATCCAATGCAAAGCATGGGTAAAGTATTGTAATCGCTCCGGGGCAAGCGCGACTTCAAAATTTTAGCACGTGACGGTTTTGCCAAAAATTACATGGGGTCTCGTCGAGAGGCCAAAAAGTGCCTTTTTTATTTCATTTAGTGCGTGCGGATGTATGTATGTATGTATGTATGTTATTGTTTTTTTGGCCCACGATTTTTTTCACACCGTTGCACCGATTGAAATGAAATTGAAAACCTAGCATTCTCTTAACAAAATGAAGACATGGAGGAATCGACTTAAAAATCAAAAATAACGATCGATTCTTATCTAATACTAGAGGAATAACCTTATTGCATTCCATTTTTGATGTTTTGACTATTATTGGAAACTCTACTGAAAACGTGTAGTCCAGTCTAGTCTAGTATTAGATGAGAATCGATCGTTACTTTTGATTTTAAGTCGATTCCTCCATGTCTTCACCAATGGTTACAATAATAACCGAAATGTCAAAAATCAAATGTAGAATGGTTATTCCTCGACTATTAAATGAGAATTATTTTTGAATTAATGTCAATATGAACTACAAATTGCAAGTGATATCTGATTAATAATAAATGAACAAACATATTAATATTTCAAATGAATTTGGATAAAGTTTAGCAACGATCCGTTGCAGTTTATTTTATAATGTTTATCAATATGAACGAAGGCAAATTGGTGTACGAGTAAACAAATATACACATAATATGTAGACCATGAGAAAGCTAGAAATGCGGGGTGGGGTGGATGTGGAGGTGCAGGAGGTGGGGTGCAGTTGTGGGGGATCTGGGGGGTGGGAGGCGCGGTTGTGGTGGGGTGGGGCGGAGTGGGGGTGCATTGGTGGGTGCGAGGTATGTGGTTTCGGGGGGGGGTCAGGGGTTACCGTGCATCGCTGAGTGGCTCCAGGTACTTATAATTAAATATGTATGAAAACTTTCCGATATCCCGTATAGTGTAATGTATGAGCCTGAAAAACTCTATCTTTGGAATTTAATATCTCCGGAATTATATTGTTCATAAATTTCGTTTTGCCACCAATCGATGCAGAAGTATTTAAATAATAATCTGTCTAAATTTCAAAAAAATCTTAAGAAAATCCATATGGTGAAACAACTACCTTAATTAATTAATAGATCCAGAAACACAGCTTTTCAGCGGAATGTCCTTTTGAAACAGTAACTTATTTCGTGGCTTTTATTATTTGTTTTTATTTGTAACCCAGCAGGCCGTATAATTATTTCTAGTGAGGTTTTTACATTAAAATTATTCTGTTTTAACTTTTTCTAGTTCTACGGTGAAATTTATACAGCCAATAAATTTATCCAATACTCATTGTGTGTTGAGGCATAAAGGTGTTTTGAGAGATTGAGACACGCATAAAAATTGATGCTCGACGAAAGATGTTCTTTTCGAAGAAAAGCTGCTAATTGGGTTTTAGGTACGCTGGTGTTTGATTAACTTCACAATGATTTTGACTTGTAAAATCTATATATATAAAATTATAGTGTTTGTCTGTAACATTGCTCCAAATCAGGAGGGTGAAAAAAATGTTAAATTCTTGCCCTTGGAACAAACTCAACCAAATTTTGTATACATAATCTCTGGGCCTCTAGAGTGCTAGAAATGCTGGGGGTCCAGGGGCGTGCCCCCTGGCTAGCAAGAGGGCCGCCGAAGGCGAGCCTTGCAGCTAGTTAGTTATAAATTAACACTTATTAAACAAAAGAGTGGTAGTTTTTGAGTTAAACTAATGAGAAGAAAACTGGATAGAATTATCTTGTGAAAATGACAAATAATTGATTTTTTAGAATGTATGTAGATTGACTATTTGATTGAGTGAGTATATGTATGAATGTTAAAGAGAATGAATGATTCTAAGTGCCGGTTGTATGTCGCAAAGTAAATGCTTTTTACCACTAACCAAAGGTAGATGGTAAATGGAGGGGTTGGGATGGCCAATCAGATGACAGGAACTTTCAGTGCCTGTCATATGATTGGCCATCCTAGCCCCTCCATTTACCATCTACCCTTGGTTAGTGGTAAAAGCATTTACTTTGCGACATGCAACCGGCCCTAAGACACCTATCACCCCTATATTTATAACTGGATTTTCATAACTATTAATGAACAAATTGCAAAGATTTTGACTGGACTACAAGATATACCTACTTGTAGCCCTTCAATAATTTGAATATTTCGCATGACAATCCTCTCTTTTCACTTTTAATACTAGGTAAATCGATGACCCTTGTCTAGGCTTTAAATGTGCATGTGAAAATGAAAGTGGTCTAAGTCAAAAAAATAAAAAAAATAAGTTTTTTCATATTTCCATTTTAGTTCCATCCATTTAAACATTTTAAACTATAGTAATAAGATGTCGGTTTTACAAATTCGCATAAAATTAAACCGTTAAATGGATTTCTAGTTGTGTCATTATCCAGAATTTAAATCTTGTTGATTTTACAAAACTTTAAATATCTCGAAACTATCAATCAATGATTTAGACCACTTTCATAATGCGTGTCTTCAGTTCATAAAAATATTCGCTACTACATTTGTTAATTTTTTAATCTTTCTCACGGAAAATGAAGATGTTATGGTCTAGACCAGGGCTGTTCAACCCACGACGTAGAATTATAATGAATGCGGCCCGATATGAAATAGTAAACTACCTTAAAACATTGAGATTTTTGTAATACCTATTTGTTGTTAAAAAAATGCACAAAATGCCTTTAGAATACACTTATAGACTTTAAAAATTTACAATATGTTTATGGGATTCCTCAGCTTTATTCCACAGCAGATGAAGTTTAATCTTCATTTTCGACACTAGAACATAATTATTGAATTAAAATCATCATACGATACACGCGCTGCTCGATTAATGTCAATATTTCAACTATGACCTCTATTATTACTTGCTTAATATTTAGAAGAGATGTAAGTAGTTTTATTTGATTATGGTTAAATTCAAATTTGACCCTTGGCGGTCTGCGAGGCTTCTTCTCTACCTCTTTTCTTTTCCCCACCCCTCTGGAGGTGAGAGGTAGCCCTTGCATGTCTACCACGCTCAGTTGACTCTGTTCATTCATTGAGCGCACTCCTTTCTTTCTTACTTTCTTATTTATTCTTAACCCTTACTTAATCTACCTGTGACACACCCGGCTTACTCTTAATGCCCTTCTCTCTCTGATCTGACCCCTACTATTTTCTCTCGACATCCGATCCTGCTTCTTATCTGTTTCTTTCTCTCCTTATAAAACACCCTGCCACGTACACTCTGCCTTTCTCCCGAAACCGACTCTGTGCTCTTTAAGTCTTTTTGTCACCATTGGCTTGAATAGATTCATTCATTGTATTTATTTATCCCTTTATAATAAAGGCGACAGTGATTTTATATACGAAGTGTTATTTATTGATTGTCTTCACCTACACCCGGTTTAACTACAATTCTACCCATTCTATCCGGCACAGCTCCTATCACTTACAGTCCACTGATAATCAACCCTTAGAAATCCCCTTTTTGGATTTAAACAGATTATAATATCTTTCTTTTTCCAGTCTATTAATTTTAATAATAAGAATTAAAGATTACGATTGCTTATATATTATCATTGATTTATCTATTTATAATTTTTAAATAGAGTATGGCTTCCATATCTTATGCTATGACATTTTCTCCTGTATTTGTCATGGAGGATAACATTATTGTACATTTTCTTTTAATAACCATTGTAGATGCGAAACAATTTTTTCTCTTCAAATATGGCCCAAGGAAGTCAAAATGTTAAACACCCCTGGTCTAGGTCTAGACAGTGTTTACTTTATTTATATAATTTATTTCGATGTTTCCAGAAACAATATGTGCTTGTCTAAAATCAACATAAATAATATTTGATGTTTCGGAAAAATTTGGAATTATTTCCGTTATGAAGATGGATGTAGAATAGCCATATAAGAAGATTGGAAAAATTATATAATAATTTATTATAAAGATTTTGAGTAAAATTACTTTTATTTATTAAATTTAATATAAAATATTTAAAAATACATTAACATTAATTAAAAAATTTAATTTACATTCATACAAATATATATTTATAATAAAATTATTATTAACAAATTTATCCTTGAAAAAGCAAAGTATAATAATTTGCAAATTTTGGAAAATATGTTGTTTTTTTAAATCATGAGTTTTTATTAAAATTATTAGTAGAAATATAAACATATTTCTATTTAATGTTATTTTATTTAATACTTTAGAAATTTGTCAACTTAAATTTAAAATACTTGTTTAAAAATTTGGACCATAGTGAATAAAATAATCAAATAAATAATTTAGAGAGATTCGCCCTAGGCACGTCAGAGCTCATAGAGTAGTTGAAGTGACCGCACTGACGCCATGAACGAGTATCAATGGTGGTAATTCTGCTGTCATCTCAGTTAAAAATCTCAAGTATTGTTTGGCAACTGCTGTTGTTCCATCATTTGGAGGAGCAGGCAAATAGATGAAGGTCGCAGCTGCAAGGTCCGAATTTTGCATTATCATTTGATTAATGCTGAAAAAATAAGAGAGTTTTTTTAATAAATAAACAATAATAAATGGAGCGTTTATTTTGAAGATGGTGTAAGTCAATTTTGAAAAAAATGAGTTATTGTCAGTTTTAATTAGACAGAGATGTATTCTTTTCATATTTATAATATCCCAGTCAATGGACTACAATATCTTCATGAATTCGTCAAAATAAAAATATCGAAATATATATGTTACGGCTAATATGCAAATTTGGATAGTTTATAAACTAGCTGGATAGTTTATAAACTAACCAAACCATTGGCTATTTTGATAGAAAACGCAATTTCCACTAAAATAGCAGCTAGTTTGCAAACTAACCAAGAGTCTTGGCTAATTTACTTGAAATTATTGAGAAAACCAAAATAGCGGGTTAGTTTATAAACTATCCAATGCAGCCTGGCTAATATGAAAACCATAATTTCTAGTAACACAAAATAGCCAAACCTTTGGCTGGTTTATAAACTAACCAACCAATTTTCTGGTTAATTTACAAATAAAGTTAGGTTATGAATATGAAATGTTATTATTTTTCTTTTTGTTGTCCTGGCCGGGTTTGTTTTTATATTTCACACGAACAGCAACAGTTATTGTTAATAAAATGAATCACAAAGAAAAATGTAACGCCTCTTTATTAGATCTTTATAATAAGAAAGCAAATAATTCCAAACTTTACCATGAAAGTAGCTATAAAAGTGTTGTGGAGAGGTTAATAACCTTACGTGCCAATGGACTATCAAGTGCACAAAAATCTGATTATTATTACATTAAGCATTTTGATTTACAACGAGTTGATGCACAATATATTCTTCTAAGTAAAAAATCTGGCAAAATATTAGCTTGCATGGACGATTTGTTTGATATTATTAAATGAATGAACATTAAGCCTAGTTAGTTTATAAACTAGCCAAAGGTTTGGCTATTTTGTGTTACTAGAAATTATGGTTTTCATATTAGCCAGGCTGCATTGGATAGTTTATAAACTAACCCGCTATTTTGCTTTTCTCAATAATTTCAAGTAAATTAGCCAAGACTCTTGGTTAGTTTGCAAACTAGCTGCTATTTTAGTGGAAATTGCGTTTTCTATCAAAATAGCCAATGGTTTGGTTAGTTTATAAACTATCCAAATTTGCAGATTAGCCGTAACATATATAAATAATAAATATATGTATTTTTATAAATATAAATACAAATATCTCGAAATAACAAAAAATGGACTAGCACCATTCAAAATAAACGGTCCAATTGATGATATGAATTCTGAATAAAAAATAAGGAGCAAATAAATAATTAATAAATAAATTTAATTAAAAAAATTTGAAAATGATTAAAACAAATTCGTTAGGGTAATCGTCAGATTTTTCAGATAAAATTCGACTTTGATAACATAACGAGAAAAGTAATATTTGAAATGAAGAGGGCAAGCCCTCGAAACTATAGTCTCGTTATAAATAAATAAAATTTATAATTCCAGCAGAAGGCACACTCTTTTATTGTCTCCTTCAATATAATTTTATTCGGTTAAATAAAAGAAACAGAGTTTGATAAATCATATTTTTTTTGAATTAATTAACTTTAAATATAAAGAAATATAAAAATAACTGAAAAGAGACCTCAGGAGGTATCTGAAAATGAGAAGAGCTCAAATAATAGGGCAAACCAGAAGTACCAGAGGATTGCTTAGGATATTTTAGAGGGCGAAGTAGTAAGTAGAAGTATTTTCCATAGATAATGAATGATATGGGATGTGGATCTTTCAGAGAAGTGAAATAGTTGGTATGGGATAGGTTAAATGGAGGCGGTTGGGTCGTTGAGTGCATCAATCCAACTAAGGACTGTATACTCAATTATTCTGATAGGGAAATATTATAGAACATAAATATCCCTGTGCTAAATTTAAATGAAATATCTACTTTGGAAGGAAGATATTACCTTAAAAGGTATGCCCGAGCTTTGTTGTCAGATAGTACTTCTAAATGAGTTGAAGGGAAAAGAGAATACCCTTTAAGACTCTCATATTGTTGAGGCCAGCTTGTTACCTATTTAAAACAATTTAATAGAATAAATTAAACGATAGCCAATTTTTTTTAAGTAATGAGAGTATTTTGTTTTATTTACCTGATAGATTTTAGCTGTAATTCTTAATTGTTGTAAAAGTTGTTTCATTTTATCCTCATTATTTCTAAATGGAGTATTACTATTCGTCGCTACTTCATTTTCACATAGAAATACGCGCAGTTTTAAATGTTTCCAAGTTGGTACCTTAAACCAAATTTAAAATAAATTTTTTGTAACATTTCATTTTAAATAGTTTTTAAGGAATTTGGTGTTGGTACTTGGTGAAACATTTTTTAAAATTATTGGATAAAAAATACTTGGTAGGTTTTACATTAAGATATAAAAATAAAACGAATTTATTTTTGGAGAATCTTTAATCTCGATATATATATTTCGGGTGACTAACCCATCTTCAGGAGCAACAGAAAGTAACTCAAGTTCAGTTACTTTCTGTTGCTCCTGAAAATGGGTTAGTCACCCGAAATATATATATCGAGATTAAAGATTCTCCAAAAATAAATTCGTTTTATTTTTTATATCTTAATGTGAAACCTACCAAGTATTTTTTATCCAATAATTTCATTTTAACATTAAAGCTTAAAATATAAAATAGGTAATTTAAATGTTTACAAATAATGAAGAATTCTTAAAATTTTATTTTGTATTTTTTTTTTCAGAAATTTTCAACTTAATCTTATTACCATATATGTTTGTGTTATCAATTTGTTAGAAAATTAGTGAAATCAATTTTGGTAGCTTAAATGAATTTTTATACGATAATAAGTGATTCGAGGACAAGGCAGCGAAATGAAGATGAAGAAAAATTGTTTTTTCACACATGCGAACGTTTAGATTTGAGTTTAGGCCCTGATGATATTTTTTTAAAGGGTAGCTTTCCGGAACTACTTTTTTAGCACTACACCAATGGCTAAGACTATAATTTTTTAGTTCTTGACAAGCAATAGTTAAATGTTTATTGATAAATTGTATAACATGAAATACATGAAAATACATTAAGTTAAAACAATAAATAAATCATAAACTATAAAAATCTTTTCAATGAAATTAAAAACTCTAATGGAAAACATTAATTTAAAAGCCAAATGGTATATTAAGAATGTTGTTGAATATGCTTAATTTCATGTTAGCGGAGGGACCAATCCCTTGGATTCAACTCCCAAAATGAAATTAAACATATTCAACAACAACCTTGAAATGTCAGTTGGCCTTTATTTACGAGGATAAGTCAAAAATCACCTAAACTTTTCGTTCTACAACTTTATTAAACTAAGGAGGCGGCCGCATGCGCATGCGTTGAGTTGGCGCGTCTGTGGTCACGTGTGCGGAATTTAATCAAGATCGCGTCAATTGTCGTCTAGCTACAAAAGCATAAGTGCTGAAATTCACCGGAGACTTTTGTCACAATACGGGGAAAGTGCTTTATCTCGTAAAAGCGTTTTTTATGGATCGAAATGTTTAAAAGTGGCCGAACGAGCGTAACACAAAAAGAGGGAGCTGGGCGACCGTCAACTTTGAGACGCTTTGAGACCCTGGAACATCCTCCCTAAAGCCCAGATCTCGCTCCCTCAGACCTTCATCTCTTTGGACCGCTCAAGGAAGCTTTGAGAGGTCGTCGATTTGCCTCAGACATGGACGTTCGGGATGCGGTGCAAAAGTGGCTTCATGACCAACCGAAAACCTTCTACCAGGAAGGCATCCGGAAGCTTGTGGCTCGCTGGACCAAGTGCATTGCTAAAAGTGGAGACTATAACGAAAAATAATGTATCTGTTGTACACCTATCTTAGTTTAATAAAGTTGTAGAACGAAAAGTGTAAGTAATTTTTGACTTATCCTCGTATGTTTTCTTTAAATTTTAAACTATATCTATATCATATATATAGTAAATAATAAAATTAAAATGATATCAAGAAGAAAGTAAATGACAAACATACCATATTAATAATGCAAGCAAGTTGAAGCATAAAAAGACTTGTTGTATCAAAGAGGTCGTATTCTTCTGGTTGAAAGAAATTGATTGGCCAAACATCTATATATTTATAGGATCTATGAAATATAATCATTAAAACATAATTAAATTTAAATTTATAAATCCTATAATATAATATAATATAAACTTACTTTGAGATTATCGTTTTATCCAAATTTTGAAAATGTCGACAAATACAAACATTTTTTTTCATTCGTAAAATGTCTGAAACAATTCCCACATATTCACTCGATGAGAGTTGTTTTTTCTCTTGAGGACCTCTTAAATGGAAAAGAGGGGATCCATCTGAGTTGAACAAGCCATCAAATTGATTGGTTTGAAAGTTGGTGCTTCTGTTGTAAATATAAATGATAATTAATTATTGTGTTCTGTTCAATGATCTATATTTAAATAATACTTCTTGGGAATCGGGAACAGAACATTTTTTTAACAAATACTTAAAACACGTTTTTTCTGCGACATTTCATCTCCAATGGAGGCATTCTCAGGCTCTAAAGTACGAAGATATTAAGTATCGTTGTCAAACTATCTATACAATGTGAATGATTGGGATAACAACGTATGAATGTGCAAGCTTTGTATTAGTTTAACAACGATACTTACTATCTAGTTTAGAGCCTTAGGAAGTCTCAATTGGAGGTGAATCGTCCCAGAATAAACGTGTTTTAAGTATTTATTTAAAAAATAAAAATGCGGTTCCCGATTCTAAAGAAGTAATATTCCAATAAATCATCATTTTCATAAATATCTATCCATATGATTTTTCTTAAACTAATTTTAACAATATTAACTTTAAATACATAAATTAAATTTGAATATATTTACGAATGAAAAAAGTCGAATGGTTCTGAATCGTCATAGTATCCAAGGACGATGGTATTTGGTTTCATCGCACCCAAACCAGACATGCGAATCATATGCTGAACACCATTTCTGACTGAATCGGATACCGTGATTTCCACAAATGCCTTCACCTATTGGAGATAAATAAAAATTACATATTTCACTTGAGATTTTCATTGAAATCATTTTTTTAAACTCTCAATTAATAATACCTTTAAATGGTCAATTAACGATAGCCAATGAGGATATTCATCAAGTGTAGGATCTATTTTCAATCGATGAAAATCTCCAACTTTGACATGACCCAAAACATAAAGTCCGCTCTTTTTTAGATCATTTACAAACTGAATTAGTGGACAAACACTTTTTGGACTTTGAACCATTAGGAGCATTTGAGGTCGCCAAAATTTTACATGATCCTTTCGTGAATCCAACATCAAAAGATATTTTCGAACCTTTAATAAATATCATATTTCGTTAAAATATCTCATTAAATTTTCATTTTATTAAATGAATACAGTTTTAACAACAATCATAACACGTTTATTAATAATTCAAACGATTCGAGGGAATTTCGACCGGCGGGCATCTTTCTGGCCAAGATGCTATGCCCCCTGAACTCCGTAATGGATTTTAGAATAATAATTTAAATTTCCTACTTCTTCTTCTTCTTAATAGGCGCTTGCGTATGTTCTTCCAATTTATAAATTAGCCGGTGACAAAAGATTGATGCCATCTTTTTTTTGGCCCTCTGCTTCTTGTTCCTTGTGGACGGTTGTCGCGAACGATTTTCGGCAAACGGTTTTCAGACATCCTCTCTCAACGTGAACAGCCTACCCATGCTATGTTTTGAATCTTGCTTTGTTCCCTGAGGTCTTCACTGGGGATTTTGTCTTGTGTGATCAACTCTCATACCCTTGACCACTTGGGACTTGACTTCATCTCCCAAATTCTTCTTGCTTGATATTTCAACTCCCAGGTAATTGATTTCTGAGAGTTGTTCTATCGGGGTGTTGTTTATTCCTAGGTTGCATTTGAGAGGAGTCTTATCAATGACCATAGATTTTGACTTGGTCGTGGATATTTTCATGTTGAACCGTACCGAGTTAGTGTTGAATGCGTCTAGAAGGGCTTGGAGATCCTCTTCATTCTCTGCCATCAAGACCGCGTCGTCTGCATAGCACACTATCGGAATAGGGTTTCTCCCATTTTGTATCCAAGTTCTTTCGGTATTTGGTCGATAATCTTATCCATGATTATATTGAAAAGCATCGGGTTGAGCGAATCGCCTTGTCTAATTCCTGAGATGTTAATGGGCTTAGATTTCTCACTGCTGGTCCTGATAATCGTGGAGTTGTTGGAATTTAGTTCTTTAATAATTTCTATTGCTCCTGATGGAACGTCTCTTTCTCTCAGACAATTGATCACGTCCTGCAGTTGCACCCGATCGAAGGCTTTAGTGAGATATACAAAGCATAAATAAGCAGGTTTATTGAATTCAATGGCTTTTTCAACTATTTGCCTTACGATGAAAATGGCATCAGTGGTTGATCTATTATTTCTAAATCCTTGCTCTTCTTCTCTTGGATTTAAATTTCCTAATTTTAATAAATTTTATTTGTCATAAACTATTAGTGGATTTTAAAATTAAAAAAAAAGTCAGGTCAGCGTCGTCGCGCAGGCTGATTATAATCGTATAGATAAAGCAAAACTACATCTAGTCATTCTATAAAAGAATAATTAAGCAATTACATTTTGCCAATTTTTCATTAATAAAGGGAGAATTTCTCCGGAAACTTTTGACTTATTTATAAACGTTTTATTATTGATTTAAATACTGTATTCATTTAATAAACATTTCATTTAGAAAACCAGTGCCGGATTATAGTATGGGCGCACCGGGCGCTCGCCCGGGGCCCGGAAAACAAGGGACCCAGTCAGCCGGAGATAAAAAAATTTGAGTAAAGAAAAAGTATATTATTTATCTATTTTCTTATTTTTTCTATAGTAAAGTTTATTTTTTTAATATTATTATTGTTATTATTTGTAAATTTAAGTGTTAGAACGTGTCTTTCATTTATTTACCAATACCAAATTTCTTATTATTTTTTCCCAACATGCATTTAGAAAAGGCCTTCCTTTGACAAAGATTTTGCAATATATTCAATGTTTCAATACTAATCTAACAAAAAAAGAATAAATTATCTGTATAAATGTAATAAAAACTAAAAAAAAAAATAAAAATTTGTAAAAAATTGTTTAAAAAGTTTTCTTTAGGGGGGGGGGGGGGGGGGGCGAAAATATATATACCTCCCGGGGCCCGAAGAACCCTACATCCGGCACTGTAGAAAACAATCAATAATTTAATTCAAAATATTAAATTGTTATTATTAAGAGAATAATAAAATTTAATGAATAAATATATAGGAAAATAGAACTGCACCGAGGGATGAGCCGCGACCTAATATCGTGTACACCTACTTCCACTTCCAATTTCATTTCGAAGTAGAAGACAATAGATGAAGGGGCATTATCTAATGAATTCCAAAATAATTCCACATAATTCCAAAGACGTGTACACCTAATTCCATTCGCGGTTCACCCCTCGTACTGCACATTACACACCTGATGAAAGATTAGCGCTTGAGATATAGAACCCCAATCAGCATGTTTGGAGGGTGAAAAAAGATGGAGCACGATAACCAGTACAAGACATAAAACAATACTTGAAGAAGCATAAATAGGATTAATGACGAACATCATAAAAAACGTGCCAATTAGCCCAATAAGAGCCGTATACCAAGTAAAATATTTAAATGAAGGCCGGAAAGAGAAAAATATTTAAAGGATTAAATTATGGAGGGAATTTGTGAATTTTTTTATAATTTTAAGTTAGGGGATTTCCAAACGCCGACAAGTACAAAAATCTCCGCTTTGGGACTTTCTTACTCCGTCATTCCAAAGTGAAGATTTTATTAAAAAATCATGTCTAATTCTTCTTAAGGATGTTCTTTCGCGACAATCCACACAAAAAGTTTTAGCCTCGTAACCACTCTAAAAATATGAACGGAATTAAAATTTTAGGTTATGTTTTTTAACGTGACTGTCCACTCACACTACGAAATCTCTAAATGGATACACACATCTAAGCCGGATCGTTTCCAAGCCGTTGTGCTTATGTCCCTCCACTAAAAATAATCGCCCAAATATGTTTGTTTTTTTGTTTTTTATAAAAACTAAGAGGTAAATAATTTCATTTTTTTTTAAGTTACTCCAAATATATTATTCTAACAAATATTAGTTTTTGATCAAGATGGTGAAAGTCCTTCAATGAAAAAAAAAATAAAATAATGATCATTTTCCCACCCTTTCCCTATCGACCCTATGTAAAAAATGTCATTTTTAATTGCAATTATTTCATGTTTGGTGTGGTAAATCTTCTTCAAATTTTAACAGTATGTGTATTATGCTTTTAATGACTTATATTCCAAGTTTCAAAGACTTCTTGAATTTTTGCATTTGTGAAAGAACTACCTTAAAAACATCTTTACAGAGATATCTCACATCACTTGATAGAAAAATATTATTTTATCTTAGTCCCCACAAAAACTCAACCCTTTACAAAATAATCATTCGATTAAAATTTTTGATTTCGGGGAAAACGAATACATATAATGTAAATCAGGGGCCTTTAACCCCCCCCCCCCCCCCCGAAATATTGAGGTAAAAATCGAAGTTTTACAGGAAGTAAATAAACGCTCAATAAAAATTTAATAAAACAAAATACGCTGATAAAAAAACAATCTGGGCATCTGTGAGGTCATGTCTCCTATTCCTTTCAAGTTATCCACCCTCCCCCTGAAATTTTTTTTTGGCTTTGATGTAAATTTCAAATTTGTATATTATTATATTAAGTTTACGAGGTACAATGTAACAGATAGATAGGGTTATATAGTTCCGAGCGGCAAAAAAGTGGGCAAAAATACTTTGGTCAAAGTGTGTGTCTCCTTACCATCCCTGATTACAGCGAAGGAGCAACAAAATTCAAAATTTTGTATAGCTATCGGTTAGAAGGTGTACAGCAAGATTTTGTTTCGAATCGGTGAAAAGAAAGTACCCTTTACTCAAAGAATTTTTCGGTTTTTTGCAATTTTTTGAAAAATACCTCTGGTTACCGTATTTTTCGCCGGGGATAAGACGCACTTTTTCTCCCCAAAATCGGGGGGGAAAAAGTGCCTGCGTCTTATACGGCAAAATACAAAAGCCCACCATTTTCTAGATTTGCCTCCTTTAAAATTGGGTGCGTCTTATATGCCGGTGCGTCTTATACGGCGAAAAATACATTAAATACAAATTTGACCCTTGGCGGTCTGCGAGGCTTCTTCTCTACCTCTTTTCTTTCCCATCCCTCCTTTGAAGGTGAGAGATCGTCCTTGCCTGTCCACCAAGTTCAGCCGACTCCGTTCATTCGTTGAGCGCTCTACTTTCTTGCTTACTTTCTATCCTTACTCTTACTAGATTTACTTAAGACAACCCTTGCTACTCTTAATGCCCTTCTCTCTCGGATCTGACCCCTGTTACTCCTGGACAACGTTCTCTCGTCACCCGATCCTGCTTCTTATCCGTTTCTTTCTCTCCTTGCAAAACACCCTGCCACGTACACTCTGCCTTTCTCCCGAAACTGACCTTGCGCTCTTTAAGCTTTCTCGATACCACCATTGGCTTGAATAGAATCATTTATTGTATTTATTTATCCCTTTATAATAAAGGCGAAGTGATTTTATATAAAGTTTTATTTATTTGTGTGCTTTCACATACGCCCGGTTTAACTACAATTCTACCCATTCTATCCGGCACAGCCCCTATTACCTACAGTCCACTAACATCAACCCTTATAAATCCCCTTTTTGGATTTATCCAACCTCTAATATCAAATATTTTGTTTTTCAATGAGTAAAATTTTATTTCGATTGAAATAAAGAGAAGGGAGTTGATGTATTAGGCGAGTCACAAAAAAAAGTTATTATTATAGCATTGTTAGTGGGCATTAGTAATTTTTATAGTAGGCATGTATTAAAACAATTAATTAGCAAAATTATGTGGATCCCTATATTTTCTAATCAGTTGAAATGTTTGGTAAGATATAGATTATTAATTAGTTCGGAAAAGGAATAAAAAATCTTGAAATATAATTTGAAAAAATACCGGAAATTGGGAGCAGATGTCAATTCAAGTCCAAGACAAGCTAAATTTGTAGCCAAATATGAAAGTAAGAATAAAACAGAATTGATCTGAGCGATTGTATTTAACGACCCAATAAATAATATCATTTGCACCAGAAACCAAGAAAAAACGACAGCCGCAATTGGATTTCCTCGCCAAACCCCTTTAGAGACAAATTGTAGCATTGAACCTAAAAAATGTTTATTTATTAAAATTAAAACATTTAAAAATAAAAAATTATAAATGAAATATGAAAAAAGATAATATACAATAATGATAATAAATATTTTTTACCAAAAACATTGTCTTTTGCGAGAGCTTCAAGTACCCGACTCGAACCAATCAAATTACTTAAACTAGCTGAAAAAGTGGCAGTCAGAATTCCAATTGTAATAAAAGGTGGCCATATATTGATTGGAAGCAGAAATATAAAATTGTTTTGAAGTAAAAACCGATCACAGGTTGCTGCAGTTAATATTGAAACAACTGTATAACAAATAAATGTAAAGCCCACTGCAGAAAGGGTTCCTTTAGGAATATTCTTTGCTGGATCACGTAATTCTCTAGAAAACATTGAATTTTTTCGAATTAATAATTTGTTTAAAGAGTTTCTAGTCTAAAAATTAATTTTAATTTTAAAATTAATGTTTATTTAGCAATATATATTCAGAGAGTCGTAAGCCTTTGAAGGCTGTTAGATGTTAAATTCTAGCTCCCTATTTTTTTTTTTTTTTTTCATTAATTAAATAAAAGAAGTAGTGATAATGCGTCCTTTGTAAGAACTTAATTTTATTATTAGGTAATAGTATCATTTTATTTATTTTTTTATCTCAAGGAGTTTTTACAGGGCCTTTAATGGCTGAGCTCTTTGCAGGTGTACGTGAAGCCTGCCTAGTTACGACACTGAATATATATATTTAACAAAAGGACTCGCTCTTTTAGGAAGTTGAAACATTCTAAAATGTGAAATTTCTTTATAATGAGTGAAGTAAAAAGTTCTGAGCCTTTTTCGTTAGATGGCTTTAATGAGCCATATCTCACGATGTATACGTCGTATCTGCTCATTCTTGTTTGCGATATAAAGGTGATATAACGCTTTAAAAAAGAGCTTTGACAGTTTTGTGTTTGGTGAAGCCAGTTGTGTGTTAGAGCGTTCCAAAATGGAGGTAAAAAAAGAGAAAATTCGATACATTCTTCGGTACCACTATGACCAAGGGGAAAAAGCGGAGCAGGCGGCCAAAAAAATGTGTGCTGTTTATGGACCCAATACAGTATCGAATGCAACAGCAAAGTGGTGGTTCCAACGATTCCGTTCTGGTAATATGGACGTCGAAGATGGGACACGCTCTGGTAAGCCAATCGTCGAAAATATCGATAAAATCATGGAAATTGTCGAGTCGAACCGGCATGCGAGCATTTATTCCATTGCCCAGGAACTGAAGATTAGCCAGAAAACCTTTTGGAACCATTTGCATGAGGCTGGTCTCAAGAAGAAGCTCGATGTATGGATGCCACACGAATTGACGCAAAAGAAACTTTTGGACCGAATTTTGCTGAAATG
This sequence comes from Forficula auricularia, assembly GCA_024734495.1. Lineage (NCBI taxonomy): Eukaryota > Metazoa > Arthropoda > Insecta > Dermaptera > Forficulidae > Forficula > Forficula auricularia. The sequence goes on from JALMQS010000070.1 coordinate 2,886,705, forward strand.
ATGGCGATGGGGATGGGGATGGTGACTGGACTGGCGATGAAAAATGGGTCACATACGAGAACAACAGGCAAAAAAGATCGTGGTCCAAGCGCGGTGAGCCGGCCCAAACGATCGCCAAGCCCGAATTAACGGCCAAGATGGTTTTACTGGTGTATTGGAAGGGAATCATCCACTATGAGCTGCTCCCATCGGGCCAATCACTCAATTCGGACCTATACTGTCAACAACTGACCAGATTGAAGCAGGCGATCGACGAGAAGCGGCCAGAATTGGCCAATAGGAAGGGTGTTGTGTTCCATCAAGTGGACGCCAGGCCGCACACATCGTTAACGACGCGCCAGAAGCTCTGAGAGCTTGGATGGGAGGTTATATCGCACCCGCCGTATAGCCCAGACCTGACACCAAGCGATTATCACATTTTCAAGCATTTGCAAAATTTCCTTGATGGTACAAAACTGGCCTCAAGAGAGGCTTGTGAAAATGAGCTGGTCAAGTTTTTCACCAATAGGGACGAGGACTTCTTCAATCGCGGAATTATAAGATTGCCTTCAAAAAGGACAAAAGTTATCGAACAAAACGGCGCATATTTGATCTAAATCGGAAAATCCTAACTTGGTTAATTTTATCGTCGAAATAAAGAGAAAAAAGGCTCAGAACTTTTTACTTCACCTATTATAATTAAGCCCGAGGGGTGAACCGCGACCTAATATCATGTACACTTACTTCCACTTTCATTTCCAAATAGAATACAATAGATGAAGGGGCATTATCTAATGAATTCCAAAATAAATCCACATAATTCCAAAGACGTGTACACCTAATTCCAATCGCGATTCACCCCTCGATTAACCCTATACTTTTCCCATATACGATGGTTGAATGTCAAGAGAGAGAACGTCTCACCAATAATGTAATAATAATAATAAATAAAGACCTTTATTATCCAATACAAAGAAATTACAAATGTTTCAGAAATACAAAAGAACTTCGACCTCGAGGCCCAAAAGCCTCACCATCGAATGTCCATTTTTTTTTAATTTTTAACATATTTTTGTTACTCCTTATTTTGGTAAGGGAAAAAGTTGATAAAAACCCCATACTTCCCAATAATGTAAGATTTCTTTAACAATAATGGGAAAAATATTATTTTCGGAAATTGTAGTTGCTTTAATATTTTATTTTTAATATTTTTGGTCGGATGGTCAATCATGTATTACTGAAAATGAGAGTTGATGTAAATATAAAAATAGAATCTTAATAAGATTACATAAAAGTTTTATGGTGTATTATGAGCTTTAAGTTTATGTGATTTACAAGTTTTTTTTTAATTCAATTTTTTAATGCAATCTGAAGTAAATCGAGAACATGCAGAGCATATAGGTTTTGAGAGATCATTGCTGACTCAGAAATGAAGGAGGCAGGTAGAGAATTCCATTTTCCAGAAGTCATGGGGATAATGTAGTGGCGAATGAAGTGGTTTGCTAGTTCTCTAATTTTACTGCGATTATGTCTTGGGAGTAGACAAATCATGTGCTACCCGCAAAGAAGTTTTGGGAGGAATTACTCATTTTTTCTCATCGGAGCACATGCGGTGATAGTATCTATGATAACTATGCTATTCTATCTTACAAATGCAGCAGATTTGTTTTATTTATGATGATAAGTCAAAAATTACCTACACTTTTTGTTCTACAACTTTATTAAACTAAGATAGGAGGCGACCGCAGGCGCATGCGTTGAGTTGGCGCGTCTGTGGTCACGTGTGCGGAATTTAATCACGATCGCGTCAGTTGTCGTCTAGCTACAACAGCATAAGCATCTCAGCTCCGATATCAGATTGCACCAAAGAGGAGCAACGAGGAGTGGTCGGAGGGTGTGAAAGGTGCTGAAATTCACCGGAGACTTTTGTCACAATACGAGGAAAGTGCTTTATCTCGTAAAAGCGTTTTTTTATGGATCGAAATGTTTAAAAGTGGGCGAACGAGAGTAGCACAAAAAGAGGGACTGGGCTACCGTCAACTTTGAGACCCTAGAACACCCTCCCTACAGCTCAGATCTCGCTCCCTCAGCTCCTTCATATCTTTGGACCGCTCAAGGAAGCTTCGGGATGCGGTGCAAAAGTGGCTTCATGACCAACCGAAAACCTACCAGGAAGGCATCCGGAAGCTTGTGGCTCGATGGACCAAGTGCAACGCTAAAGGTGGAGACTATATCGAAAAATAATGTATCTGTTGTACACCTATCTTAGTTTAATAAAGTTGTACAACGAAAAGTGTAAGTAATTTTTGACTTATCCTCGTATAAAGGAACAAATTTTGTAATTGTTTTTTTTTATGAATACAAGAGGATTTATATTTTACAAACAATATTATAAATTGAGTTTAAATAATACCTATAAGATTAATTAAATTACCTGACATATTAGCTCCAGCCATGATACCCGTAACACCAGAAAATAGTACTCCAAAGACTATAGCAAAATTAACACTTGGATCTCCATCTGAACTATAATCTTGAGTATAATTAGACCATAAATTATTGTGAAGAGTCTGACTTGAGAGTCCAGTATAATTTCCAAAAATAGGATAACTTGCATTATGACTAAATATATTATTTGCAAGTGGAATTTCAACCTATAAAGAAATGTATATTTTTTAAGACAATTATTCAAATTAATGCATTTATTCTAGAAATATAGTTATTTAATTAATCGACATTTTTATTTATAACCGAAAATTTTATAGATGTTAATAAATTATAAAATTAGTAAAATACATTTTTAAATGTTTCTAAAAGCTAATTGAATGCATACACGCTAATAGATAAAACTTCAACAAATCTTCAAGTTGGGCACGGGTGCATGGGGGTGGGAGGTGCTGGGTGGGGTTCGGGGTTGGGGGAGTGGGGTATGAGGGTGGGGTTCGTGGGGGGGGGGGTCCAGGGGGAGTGCCCCTTGGCTAGCGAGAGGGCCGCCGAAGGCGGGCCTTGCAGCTAGTATTAAAATAAATATTTCATTATTCGTGTCCATGATTAATAATTAAAGGAATCGTAGGGAGTTGGACATGACTTTAAATTAAATACAAAGTTTTTTATTTAAATAGGCCAAAAAATATAAATGCTGAGCCGATTGTTACAGGTGAGATGGCTTGGGTGTTAGAATAGATAAACACTTCAAAACTACGGTTATGTATATGACTAGGGTGAAAAAAAAATGTTGTCTATTCATGAAAGTTTCGATTAACTATAAGTTCGAATAACAAACAAAAATGGTTGAAGCGAAAGATGCTAACAGGATTCGTAAGATTTTGAATGAAATCGATTATATCAGTCGATTGAAACAAGAAAGTTTAAGTTAGTTAAAGCAATTTTGTAAAAAATCTATTAAAACTTGAAGAAATACTAGATTGTTTTGATGTTTTACATAATTGAAGACCTCGGTACAAAAAGGGATTATTCTACTTTTTGTTTGATCATGAAGTAAAGTTTATGCAATATATGGCTTATATTATCAATTTTCTCCATAATATTGCAATAAACAGTGAGTTTAAAATAATATTTTATTAGATCTTAAGATGGAGACACTGTGAAATTTGTAATTCTTTATAGTAATTGAATAAACAATGCGGCCAATTTCTTGGTGTGATCCTAACAGTATCCTTCTACAGGGCAAAGGAGAATACACAAATATTAAAATCTCTTACGATATTTCATTATACATTTTGAACTTATTAAGAACTTTCCAAAGCATCTCACTCTAAACCAAGTTGAATTTGTGTAGTAGTCTATGCTCTGAGCAGAATGCTAGGTAAAAATATATTACACCGAGATATTGGTCATATTGTTTATTCAATTACTATAAAGGATTACACATATTCACTCAATTTAGCATTTTTAAAGTAGCTTTTTATCTTCTAAAAAAATATAAATATTAATAATAATTATATCCAAACGCCTCCCACTCGATCGCGAACCCAAAGGTCGAAAATAATTTTCTTCTTCACTCCAGGGCGCAACCACAATGAGGCCGCGTCGAAAGACAATTATAAATTAAATTAAATTAGGGAACGAAGAAAAGATTTTTATATTATAGACAAAAGGATCAGCAATTAGTCAAGACAACTACAGAGCTGTGAAAAATGAACGAGGAAGTGATTAAAAGATTAAATAAAAATGAAATTCTAAATTCTTTGGGACATTAGGTATCGGCTTGAGTTCGGGGATCAGTGGACGAGAGGATAAGAGCTAAGGCTCTTATAAAGGCATCGCAGCGCACATGGGAAGATCCAGGGTTCGAATCCCGGCTGATCCTTTTGTCTATAAATAAAAAATATTTTCTTCGTTTCCTAATTAATTTAATTTATAATTGTCCTTCGACGCGGCCTCATTGTGGTTGCGCGCTGGAGTGAAGAAGAAAATTATTTTCGACCTTTGGGTTCGCGATCGAGTGGGAGGCGTTTGGATATAGTTTAATTAGTCAAGTCAACTATAGAGCTGCGAAAAATGAACGAGGAAGAGATTAAAAGATTAAATAAAAATGAAATTCCAAATTCATATAGACATCGGCTTGGGTTCGGGGATCAGTGGCCGAGATAATATAAAAATCTTTTCTTCGTTACCCAATTTAAATTAATATAATAATAATAATAAATAAAAATTTAGCTTATCCCTTTTTCTACGGAGGTTTTCAATTTAATTTTTAAATACTTCTTTTTAAACGTTAGTTTTTTATAACTTATGAACATTTTTATTTATGTTGTTAGAGTTCATTGCTGTGATGAACCTGTATTAGATGAAGGAGGAGATATCAGCAGAACGCAGCACATCCAACTTTGGCTGATACCTCCTCCTTCATCTAATACATTTTTATTTATTTATATGCGTATTTATTTTGATTTTACGTATATCTTTTTAAAATAATTAAATATATATATTCATAAAATAAAAAATTATTTTGAAAATAAATTATTTAGAAAACTTTTTACCTGTTTTGGTCCCATTACTAAAAAACTTGTTAAAGTCGAAAAAAGGCAAATACAAACAACTGCTAGAATGACTACACTTAATTTAGCAAACATCCCTGCTCCAATTAAGCATACGATCAGATTAAAGAAATTAAGTACTGAACAATAAAGAAATCGCCACCATCGTCCATCAGGAAGAAGCCCAGTTCCATCTGAACCAGCTAAATATCCTAAAAGATATAGAAAAACATAAATAAAAATATTTATTTTAAAAAGTGTGCTTTTTTAAACTTACCAGATGGTCCGAAATTTTCAACAAAACCTTCAGCGCATCCTACAATATAGAGAGCACTACTAACAACATTAGCAAGGAAGAACAAAGTACCAATAGATCCTCCAAATTCAGGTCCAAGAGTGCGACTTATCATAACTAAATTAATTAAGGAATTGAATAAATAAAATTTTTTTAATTTTCTAGTAATTAATAATTATATTGGAAGTTGGGTTGTCCGAGCTGGCTAAGACGCTGGGCCCGCTTCAGCATCGTTGATGACAATGTTCAAGCGGGAGACCCGGGTTCGAGCCTGGCTAGCATATAAAATTTCGACCTGCTGAAACCCGGCTCCTCACTAACACTTTACTGATGTGCTGTCTAAAATGGGCTATGTTCCCGGAGACAATAGATAAATAAAAAAAAATAATAATATAATTATATTAGCTATTATTGGTCAATAGCCAAAATTATTTTTAAGTTAATTTATTTGAGGATAAATTTTTTCTCAGTAAAAAACTGATGTGATGTTCTTGAACAATATAATACAAGATATATGGTATGTATATTTATTGTTTTATTGGCAAAATAAGGTATGTTACGGCATAAATTCTATCATTTCTACATATCTAAAGAAGGAAAGTTTGTATGTATTTATAAATATCAAAAAAAGTGAGCCGAATTTGAAAATTCTTTCACCATTCTATTCAAAAGCTTACATCTTCTCGATTATTATAGGCTATACTTTATTAGGGTTACTTTTCAGAACCAATCAACACGAATGATGTTGTGAATCAAATCTTTATTGTAATTAATTTTTCTTTGTTTATTTATAGCAGGTGGTTCATAAAAACAAAACAAGTATTTGAATGTCTTTAAAGGATTTAAAGGAAACTTTTCATGGCACACCCACCCCCGGGCAATGTACCGTTGAATCGATGGTCTGAGATTCTTTGAGAACAGAGTGAGTTGTTGGCTTGTTGATATACACTTTTAACTTTAGATAACTCAAAGAAAATAATCATAATGCTTAAAAATGCTCGTAATATTGCTACAATTGATGTATTATTTCGGGCTTACATTATTAAAAACAAATGTAATGATAAATTTTGGGATGTTATTTTCAAAATTTGATAATGTAAAACTTATATTGAACTAAACTTTGATTACATGTAGATTTTTTTCTCTTTATACTAAAAGTTATAATAAAAACAAACAGAGAGAAAAATTTTGGGACACTAAATATTTGAAAACTATTGCAAAACATTTTTAAGGTAGTTGTTTCTAGCAAAAAGTTAATGCTAGAGTATATAGAACAGACAATAAAGATTCATAATTCATAAGCCCAAAACTTTTTGGTGTTTATGTACCAGTTCTAGCAAATCCCGTGCTCGTTTGACAAATCTGGCAACATTGTCAGAGCTTGAATATTTTTATCATAGAAATGACAGATAAAATACATTATAAAGGTCGATTTATAAAACAAAAAGTTCTTAATAAGCGATTGAAAGCTGTTGCGACAATGGCTGAAGCGAAAAAACGTCAAAAAAGTACTAAAGTTAACCCACTTTTTAGGTTAAATAAATGCGTTGTTGCCAGCTTGTTTTTAGTGTAAATTTTCATTATACATTTTTCATTATTTATTCATTATTATCACTAAACTGTGTTGTAACTATGAATTAAAATTTTCTTAAAAAATTGTATTAGTTATTGTTTAATGTTGGTTTAGTTTTTATAACAATGGTAAGAAGAGTTTCTTAATTATAATTAAATATGTATGGAAACTTTCCGATTACCCGTATAGTGTAATGTATAAGAATCTGAAAAACTCTATCTTTGGAATTTAATGAATATCTCCGGAACTATATTGTTCATAAATTTCGTTTTGCCACCAATCGATGCAGAAGTATTTAAATAATAATCTCTCTAAATTTCAAAAAAATCCTAAGAAAAACCATATGGTGAAACAACTACCTTAAGAACCACTCTAAAACCTATATATAAGAAGTAAATATAAATTTTAGATTTTCGTAAATTTTAATTTATAAATAGTTTAAGCTACATGATTTCTGGGTACGAGTCTAAGCTATTATATATAATTGTATAAATTTTGTAAATTTGATTGAGGTTATATAAAAAAGGATACAATATGCTCCTCCACCTTCAACAGCTCCATTTGTTGAAACAGCACAAACTGATGCTACCGTAAAAATTAGTATTCCATAAGCAATAATAAATTGAATAATTGTAATAAGGATTCCTGCATTTCCAACAATGAAGCCTGAAACATAAATGTTTTATTATAGTAAGAAAATATGAAAAAAATAAATTATTAAAACTGATTTTATTCATCATCAATTTATCATAGAATATACAGTGCTAAGACTGAAGCAACCTTCCGCTAACTTTTCACTTCTCTCAAAGTCTCCCCATTCTATATCTTTTATGATTAATTTTAGTATTTTTAAAAAAATGGTAATTGAATTATACAATTTTTGTTGAAGCATTGGTGTGACCAAGTTGTTTAAGAAACATTTTTAGGTTCAACCACGCAATAAAAGGTTCATGATTTTAATGATCTTTAAAAAGATTTCAAATTTTTTATAAAGTTCTAATAAACTGTTCAACCACCAAAGCTTCAATTACTTTGTCTGTGATCGAAACGTCTTGTTTGTTTATATTTGTTAGTGTTTTGATAAATATAATAAACACCTGCTTAATATGGTTTCTTTCAAAAAGTTTTAATAGACTAATTACAAAATTGTGAAATTTTAAATATAAATAATAAAGTAAATTACCAATTGGTATTAAAGAAATGAATTTTGTTTTGTTTCCCTGAGCATTTAAAGTTGAGCCTAAATCAAAATGTTTTAATAATAAAACCAATAATCCCCTCTAGTCTAATTCTACAGCCTTCAATTCTCAAAGACAAACCTGAGAGTGCATTCAAACTCCTTGAACATTTTCAAAGTTTTTTCACCCTATATTGCTTTCAAGAATAACCACCCGCTTCTTGAACTAAGGTCACATGAGCCCCTCCCCATCGCCAAAACCTTAGCTGCACCCACTCTCCAAACCCCTATATTTTAAAATATTAAACTTGTATTTAAATGAGTATTTTATATAGTGATGAAAAATATTTTATCGTTAAAATATCTTGGAAATATATATTTTTGCACCCTTCATATCACGAGAAATTTTTTTACAAAAGTTCCCCTTTATGAAAATTTTTTCGATTTTGATTATAAAAAGAAATTTCGTTTCTACGTAAATTATACTAATATATAAATGAGTATTTTTCAGAGAAATTATAAAATATATTTCCATTGAAATTTCTCGAAAATAATTATTTCAGCACTCTTCGCAGTGAAATAACTAAAGAGGTCACTTATTTACGCCACTGGCCTTCATTAATCCTAACATCAAAAAGTTAATTAAATAAACCGATAAAAATTGAATAAGTTCAGTTTCCAAAGAGTATTTTAATCAATCAGAGCTAGGTAAAATGATTTATAATATATCTTTGCTAGAGCGCACACATGTGTTAAGTAATTTTTAAATACAAGAAATCATAAGTTGGGGTCATCTATTAAATTCAATGGAATGGAATATTTTTAATTATATGTCAGAGGGGTGGTTTTCACCCCCTCGGGAATCGAACCCGAGTGCCAGTAACAGCAATCCGGGCCACCTGGCTCACCTGCAGGATGCGAACCTCTCTGTGTACACTCGTAAAATTAAAAACATATATAATTAAAAATATTCCATTCCATCGAATTTAATAGATGACACCAACTTATGATTTCTTGTAAATTTGAATCTATTACCATCGGCAAATTAATATCTTTCATATCAAATTTTTAAATAATTTTCTAATTAATATATTAAAGAATAATTAACATATTAAAGAGAATTGTTTTTGATCGCGTTTTTAAACAAGATATATGTATCGTGAGACTACTGCTGGTTGAGGCTATTGGAGTCTGCTGAATCTTAAGTCTGGACCAAGAGAGAATGAAAAAGATGTGATCCATCTAGCTATGATCCAGCATCATTTCGCGATTAGCCCGCATGACGCTTTTATATCAAACACTGATTTGGATCACCTAATGGATTTGTAATCTGAGATGTTATAAATTCAATCCCCCAGTCCAGCGCGCTCGATCTAACACGCGATTGAATCAAATATAGGAAACTTATGATTAATTGATAGCAAACACCTTACACACGTGTTAACAGATCGAGCGCGCTGGACTGGGGATTGAATATATAATATCTCAGATTACAAATCCATTTGGTGATCCATATCAGTGTTTGATATAAAAGCGTCATGCGGGCTAATTATATATTATATATATCATATAGATATATATATTTATATTATATCTTGTTCAGCATCAAAAACAATTCTCTTTAATATGTTAATTATTCTTTAATATATTAATTAGAAAATTATTTAAATTCATTATTTCAACACAGAAATATATAAATTAGGATATTATTACTTAATATCTGACAAAAATCACCTGCATTCGATTCGCGATTGAATCAAATGTAGGGAACTTATGATTACATGTGTTAAGTATTACTTTTTTAAAAAATCAGTTCAAAAGACTAAAGTGATTATCAAGTCGAGCTTTATCAGCCTGCCAGATGTGTTAGCTGGCAGAGTTTTAGTTTGGTTTCAATAGCTATAGCATCTCTCAAATCTGACTATATTTATTATTATAAAAATGCCAACTTTCAGAAGAAGCCTCTAGCGTAAAAGTTTAGAAATTGTACTTAACACATACGCTATTGCAACGATATATAAATATTAAGATTAAGATTTTTAATAAGAAAAAATAAAAATAAATTGCAAAAATAATAAAATTGTACATACCTACTCTAAGAAAAAGCAAGGCACTAAACATTGATAAGGCAACTGGACTAAATACCCCAGCAAAAGTTCCAAGAGTTCGTCCTTGTCTTTGAAATCCTTCAAATTGAACATAGCCTTGACTTTGTGATAGAGAAGATGATGTAGACGTATCAAATCCTAAGAACATAACAAGAGAAAGAGGTTGAAAAATTAAGTAAAAATAAATCAAATTTGTGTTAAAGTTAATATATAAAAATATAAATAAAAAAGCAGACATGTGAGTGAGACACGAATTAAGAGAGTAGATTTTTCCTCTGTAATTCAAACTAATAATTTTATAGCAAGCAAAATAATTTAATAAATAAAAATAATTAGATATAAAATAATTTTTGACGAAAATACTCACAGTAGGCTAATTTTATGAATTGCCTAGAATCTATTAAAAACACACCTATTAAAAATTTAACTTTTGTAAAATATAGTAGATAGTAGAGAAAATTTCTTTGATTTGAATTCTGCTTTGAAACCAGAACACGAAAAAAAAATCCTTAAGAACAATTTTTTCATTTTTTTTAATCGACACGTAAATTCAAGCAGGAAATACTTTTTCTTGGTTATTGATATAGTCATTTTGTTCGAATAGGACAAGGTTAAATGACCCTTAAGAACAATTTCCTCTCTGACCAGGAGACTAGAATTATTTTTTGATCACTACCCTTAATTAATCAATTCTCATAAGAGGATGATTTCTTGCAAATTCTAATGGAATCTCTATGCACAAAAATAGCCTTAATAAATTTTTGTGATCACTCCTTTAACCCTTATAAAGAGTGACCTCCCTTAATTAATCATTTCAATTTTAAAGTATACTTTCTTGCAGAATCTAAGACAATTTAAAATCATTAAGGTAGAATACAGGGTGATTCACGGTCGATGGAACGTTAGACGTTTATGGAAAAGGGAAGGCAGGATTTTTCTGAAAATTAAACACCTTACCTATTCTATCGATCTAAAATATTTTCAGCATTGCGACGTTTCGGCTTCCATCGAAAAGTCGTAGCAACTTTATTTTTTTAATGGAACACCCCGTATATTAACACGTTTTTAGAACGGCCCTTTTATTAAAGTACTTTTTTGTTAATATTGTCCTATACCTTTCTCTATTGGTTTTCGAGATAAAAAATAATTTGTGTTAAATATGGTCCAAAACATTGCCCTAATTAAACTTAAATAAATTAGTGCTCTCAATTCATGAAAAATTGATAATTTGGTGGTAGTTTAGACACACCCGAAGTATTTAATTTACGCCCAAAAATCGATTCCATATTATACAGGGCGTGCTAAGATTACTATTATTTCCGTTATTCATAAAAGGGGTAAAAAGTTCGTTTTTTCAAATGAGACCCCCCCCCCCCCCCCCATATATTACTCAATAAATTGTAAGACGAGGACAAATGCTTTAAGACAATATATCATGTCCCTATACCTAAAACATCAAGTTTTCTTTATAAAGCCGTTTTTTCGTGAAAAATTACTTTTTAATGAATTTAATTTTAACTAACCATGAAAATATCAAGCTTATGGCAGTTTGTTGACTATTTATAAGTAACTTATAAACAGTTTATTGACGATGTTCAAAAAAATCTCCCAAAATGATCGCAAATATTAATTATTCAAACGAAGTTCTTATGAAATTATTTATTTTGTACTAATAAAATTATTAATAAAAGGGAGGTTCTAAAAACGTGTATATATGGGGTGTTCCATTTAAAAAATAAAGTTGCTACGACTTTTCGATGGAAGCCGAAACGTCGCAACATGCTGAAAATATTTTACATAGATAGAATAGATAAGAAAATGTAAGGTGCTAAATTTTCAGAAAAATCCTTCGTTCCGTTTTTCATAAACATCGACCGTGAATCACCCTGTATATGGCGTGAATTAGTTTTTGTGACTCCCCTTAAAAGAGATGACTAATATCCTTAAATAATCATTTCCTTAAGAAGATGGTTTCTTAAAGATTCTAAGGCAATTCTGAATCACTAGGCACAAATAAATTCTAAATTTTTTTATTTTTTCATCAGCTTCACCTCTTAAACGGTGTGAGAAATCTTAGTTTAACTTTTTAGTTAAGAGGATTGATTCTTGCAGATTCTAAGACAGTTCTGAATCACTAGGCTCTATATCTCTAGAATAGACACACATATTTCAAATACATATAAATATATATATGTGGGTGTGTCTGTTAGCCCCGCCCCCCGAGTACAAAATCCTGGTTGCGCCACTGATGGTAGTAATTATTTTTATTCATAATATTTACTTTAAATATTATTAATTAGCAAGAAGTGAAAATGACTGACATCACTTTTCAGAAAATAAATTATCAATAGAATCTTTGATCACATTCGAATAAGTAGTCGATTTCAAAACATATTCATTAGAATAGAACAGGGGTCGGCAACCCGTGGCTCGCGAGCCACTTGCGGCTATTTCAATGTGAAGATGCGGCTTTATTTTAAATCCAAAATCAAATTTATATGTATCTAATCCTAACCAAATACCATAATATTGAATTAAATATGTTAGTGGCTCTTTAAAACCTGGGAAATTTTGTAAATTGTAACTTTTGACTTTTCCGTCTCAAAAGGTTGCCGACCCCTGGAATAGAACAATTGATATATTTAAAATTGGGTCAATATAAAAAAATCTATAAACAAGATAATAATGACTTTTTCTAATTTTCTGCAATTTTCAACGGAAGTTCTGATGATTAATAAGTCCAAACTCTAAATAGTTGTTTGCAAAGGATATACTAACATAAACTCAAAGAAAGATAAAGAGGAAAAATTTTGTCAGAAAATTATTTTTCTCCATGTTTTAGACATTTAGACAATCCTAAACACAAATGAGCCAAAAATTTGAATTTTTTAAAGAATTCAATAGTTCGGTTTCCCAGTAGGCGTATTGAATAATTGTGTAAATATAGTTGTCTAAAGAAAATCAATAGAGTTGCAGCGCCGTAACTAGCTTTATTAGGGCCCTGTGCAAAAAAAATTTTTAGGGCCCCTATATTTTTTGGGAAAAAGTAATTATAGTTCAAATAGATATCATAAAAAAATTTGTGTTTTAAAATCTCGAATACAATATTTGTAAAACAAATTTGTAAAGAAAATTCAATTAACAATTTCGTTTTAGGGCCCCCTAGATCTCTGGGCCCTGTGCGGGTGCACCTGTTGCACCTGCCTAGTTACGGCGCTGGAGAGTTGTCTCTTCTGATATAATAAAAATTATTTATAACAACTCTGATTTAGTAGTTGACAATCTCTTGTGATTTCATTTATAAATCTTAACTCTGCTAGCTCGGTAATTTGAACTTGTTTATTTATTTAAGAAATAGTAATTTCATTGAATTTTGATTCTCAAAAATTACTAAAAATCGAAACACTCCCAAAATTTTAGAGAAATAAATAAAGATTGCATAAGTTTCCATCTAGAGTCATAATTATTTTTTCTCATCAGTACTTTTCATGTTTGTGAGATATTTTGAATTTTATAAGGAATTCTAAAAATCAATTATTTATTACTACAAAATAAAAAAATAAAAAATACAGATTATAATTTCATTAATAGTCCAATGTATAAATGAATCAGCGTGATAAGATAATGATAAGGAAAATTTATGTTGTATATAATTAAACGTAGAATCAATCAAAAAGAAAATTTCTCCATTTAAAATAAACTATTTAAATAAATTATTAAAGTTGTTATGGGGAAATAAGGACTATATCTTTATGTAGATAATTTATAATTTTATTCCCAACGTTTCGTCAACTTTGTTGACTTCTTCAGGCAGTGGCGGATCAAGTCAAGTGGGGGCCCTAAGAGGTAAAATAACGGGGCCCTCAAAATCAATTAAACAAAAAAATAAAAAAAAAATTCTGAACCAAGAAAGATTATATTCAAATTTTGGTACTTATTAAAAAAAGATTTATTTATTTCATAAAATATATTATTATAAATTAGTTCAGTTGCATTGTTGAAATAAACAATTTTTATTAAAACCCGTGTAATGGATAAAAGAATACTAAATAATAATGATTTAGTAGATTATTGAATTTATTTTTATTTCATTTGTAACTAGCTACCTTGGAAATTTCTTAAATATTAAATAATAAATATATTTTAAAAATATATATATATTTTTTTACCATGTTTACTAGATAAGTATTTAAATAGGCCTCGATTTCACTTATTTATTATTTTTTAACGTTAAAATTTAATTTAAATCACACATATTTAATTATAATTATTTATTGAACACGAACAAATAATACAATTTAGATTTTAGGTTAACTGAATTTGAAACGAACTGGGTGTTCATACTTGAAAACGACCGCAGTATAAGTCGATCGAAACGTCGTAGTTATATTGCATTATTTGTTCGTGCTCAATAAATAATTATAATTAATTTTGAGTGATTTAAATAAAATTTCAACCCTTAGAAAACAATAATTAAAAAAATCTTGGTGTTGTTATGTTTCTAAAATTAAATACAAGGGTTTATCAAACAATGTTTAAGAAAACACTTTCACACAATCGGCTTTTTTGGGGCCCCTTACAAGTACGTGGCCCCCCACAGCCGCTCATTCCGCTTACCCTATGATCTGCCACTGCTTCAGGGCTCAAATAATTAACTTCCCTGCATATTTGTCATTTTTATAATTATTCTTTCTTAGTAAACATATCAAGGCAAGTCATCAACATCAATCAGATTGAAAAAATTTTCTTTAAAAAAAAACTTAGAAGAATAGACTTTAAACCAAAAATAGCGATTGATTCTCAAGCTTGAGTTGTTTACCAAGAAAGAATTTAGTCTTTTTTGATTTTAAGTCGATTCTTCCACGTTTTCAATAGAGGTTGCCATTAATAGTCAAAACATCAAAAATGTGGGAAGGTGGTTCTTTTGTATAGAGTGACCCAGCCAGTAGTTGATACCCATCCAGTAGTTGATCGAATGTTCAAATTGTCGTGTCATTTTCAGTCGGGAACAATTATTTTATCTGGGCCCATTGAAAAATATGATTTAAATGTTGTCAACTCAGGTTGTTTCACATATCGAAGAACCAACTAAAACCAGCAAAACAAGAAATCTTTTTTCGGTTCATGAGTTGCAATACTTTTAAAAAATGTAATTTTTTAATTTCCATTGTGTCTCTTAAAAAATAATAAAAAAATAAATAATAATAAAATAAAATATAAATAAAATTATCAAACTGTGTTATTTTACCTCCTTTGAAATCATTGGATTTGACTTTGATCACAAATTGGATTCGCCCGATCAACTACTGGAACAATTTTTTTTTTAATTCTATTGTTTATGCTCTTTAATAAGGCCTGAATTTTATATTCTCCTATGATTGGACACATATAAGGGATTGTTATTATGGTGTGAGTTTTCTATTAAGATTTAAAATGAAAGCTGGGTGATAAAAATAGCGTAGCATCGGCGTTATTTGATCAAATACTGGCTGGGTCACCCTATGATTTTAAATTATTTTATTAAATGTTAAATATAAGAGAGGGGTTAGGTGTATGGTTGTGATAAAATCTAGAAGGCCGTTTGTATTGTTTGTTTGTTTACGATTATGTTTATATTTATTCATTCTGTATTAGGCGTTTTCTGTTAAATAAAACCTTAATAAAAGGGTTTTCTTGTTCTTTATTCTTACAATTTATTTAACAGAAAATCATAATGGATCGATATTTTAAACCCGAACGATTGGAATTACCACCGAATTCGAATTCAGCCCCTCGACTATGGCATCATTGGTATACAACTTTTCAGAATTTCGCCTTAGCGACTGAAGCGGAGGAAGATGATAAATTGAAACTTCTAATCAACCACATATCTCCTGAAATTTACGAACTTTTAGATAATTGCGAAACATATAAGGGTGCTGTAGAAATCTTAAGGAACCTTTATATAAAGCCAATCAATGAAGTTTTTGCACAATATGAGCTCGCATCCAGAAATCAACATTCAGATGAGTCCATCGATGAATATCTTGAAGCTTTGAAAATTCTAGGTAACAAATGTAATTATAAAGCTGTAACAGCTGAGATAATGTTATTGGGATGGCCATATCGGTTTAATTTCAATAAATAATGAATATAATGGTGATAAGTTTTGGACTATTTAAAAATGCCTGAAAAGACTAGAGGTGATAAGGAAAAAAAATGAAAAAAAAAGCTAATTACCTAAAGCACCACGTAGATTTCTAAAAAACTTTCTCTGAATTAAAGGTGCTTTTTCCGTTCGAACGGGCCTTGGCGTCGGCGAGATGAGGTTATTTTCTTGATTAGTTGACCCGCTTGTATTGGCCATCATCTTGAATGGATTTCTTATTTTATTAAAGGCGGTGGAACTTTTTAAAAAATCATCGGAATAACATCACAAGAAATGGAATAATTTATATGTATATATATATTTTAATTTTAGTTTATATTTATTATTTAGATAAATATATAAGTGTATAAAAATTTAAGATATCGAGTTTGCATTGATGTGATTCATTCCTTTGATTAAATAGACAAAAGATAAACTTGTGACAGATCGAACGTCAAATATGAGCCAATGCTTGAAACCTGGTCAAGAGAATGCAAGGTTTGAATTGGAACCCAGTAGATGGCATTTGGATATTTTCCGCGCATTATTCAAACTAGTTTTTAAATCGCAACGCGAGCCAAATTAAAATTCGGATGTGTGCTTAAGACCACACGACAGAAGTGATAACTTATATGGCATTTATAATTCTAATATTCTTATTTTTTTTATATAAAAATATCAATTTTAATAATTTTATTATTTTTTGAAAAAGAATAATTAATATATTTTCCGACAATGATTGAACTGGCACTAGACCACAGTTCAACCGTGACCCGTGACGGCTCAATCCTATTTACTGCCTAGGTAAATAAAATGTACATGAGCGCCAAAATTAAAATATAAGATATTAATTTGAGCTTAAAGTTAATGCTGCAGCGCCATCTGTGGCTTGAATTGGTACCAACCGTGACGCGTGATGCGTGATGGCTCAATTCCATTTACTGCCAAGTAAAATAAAAAGTGTGTAAGGCGTGGCAAAAGAAGTTATCATCAAATAAATGCAATTGAATCCATAGGAAGGAGAGGGGGAGGATGTCGTCTGCTTTTTGTAATGAACTCTTTTCTTAAAAAAAGTCTAAAATATAATATATTAAATATTAATTTTTTGTCGACTATTTTAACTGTTAAAATGTATTGTTTGTATTGAATGGTCGTAGCAAGCGGGGGAGGGGGTTAGGGTGTTAACTCTCCTTCGAAATGTTGGGGGAAACATCAAAATTTTACAGGATATAAATAAAACGTTCGATAAAAATATTACCTTTTACTCAAATTTTGAATGTAACAAAATAATTTGATGAGAAATACATAACTGGAGTTTCTATTTTTCTAGGAGGGGCAGTGAGTTTTGTATGGGGGCACTGCCTCCCTTGTACCTCTCCTACCTACGACCATGGTTGGTGTAAACATCAAAATTTTACAGGATATAAATAAAACGACTACATTGTAGTTCGGATAGTAAACAAATTCAATGCGCAGTTGCAATATGTCGACATATTGCAATAGATAAACACTTTAAAAATTTCTAAAATTTACCTCAATATGACTATATCTCCCTTTTAGGGACAAATAGAACTAAATACCCATCAAATAGGGTTTAAGGGATCTTGTAAAACACCTGAAAACCTATTTCAAAAAATCCCTTCTTAGCTCAACCATAAATCGTAGAAAGAATATACACTACAAATTTCGTTTGGGTAATTGAATGAATGAATGAAACATCTCTCTTTATATAATATAGAAAGATAGATTCGGTTCGTACGATTTCGGTGAAATTGAAACATACTATTACCTTAACAAAATGAAGCGCTGAATAGTTTTTGGTAAATATAAGCTCACAAACATTAGTACTTTATTATTGCACTTTTTAGTTTTTTTAAATACCTACTTGAAAATATAGCTTTTAGTGAACATTTTATAAAACAAATCCATAATTATGGAAAAAACATTAAATGCATAGTAAAGGGTAAGTAATTTTTAATAAATCCAGAAAATTTGAAGAAATTTGGTACATGGGTTTTAAGAAAAATTCAAAAATAACACAAAAACACGTCAACCCATTGTAGAATGAACAATTCAAAAACTTTAAATTTTAAAATCACATAAACAAAATTTGTTTACATTTACATCAGTAAAGTGTTAGTAGGCCTACTAACCCAACTAGCAAAATAGCTGTATAATTTTAGGTTATACAACTGTTATGTTGTGTTGCTGTTGCATAAGTGCTCCTCAGTTATTAATAACACTTATAAAACATCAACACAGCATAAAAGTTATATAACCTAAAATTATACAGCTATTTTGCTAGTATGGGGAGCCGAGTTTTAGCCGGTAGAAATTTTATATGCTAGCCAGGATCGAACCCGGGCCACCCGCTTGAACATCGTCATCAACGATGCTGAAGCGGGGCCAGCGAGTTAGCCAGCTCGCCTAACCAGACTCCCCACAATTAAAAATATAAAACAATAAAAAAAAATTATTGAAATAATTCAGAATTGATGTTAATTACAAGATACATTTCAAAGTTATTTTCAGGGAAGTCGTCCAGAAAGTGTTTTTGGTTTAAGAGACCAACGATTACTTTAAGCTTCTCAACGATTAGAGCATTATTCCTAATTGTATTATTGATCCTTTTTCAGCCAACTTAAAAAATCCACAGGTGCTACTCTCTCCAAGACAATAGGTATGAAACTGTGCTTTGCCCCATAAATCTCTGAACAGTGCCCGTAAAACAAACCCGAACAATTGATAAAAAAACTAGTTTGATTTAACCGACCAGGGGTTAGTAAAAACCATTTAGATTTGGGGGTTTAAAACAGTATAAACAGTGTGAGAAAGGTATTGGAGAATTGAAGTTGGTGTTAGGTGTGAATTTAGTTGATAACGATTCACCCCTAACACCAATTCCAACATTGGCAATATTGCAGTAATGTTCCTGCAACATTGGCAATATTGCTGCAATGTTCCTACAACATTGGCAATATTGCTGCAATGTTCCTGAAACATTGGCAGCATTGCCGCAATGTTTCTGCAACATTAATAACGGTAATGTTGCTGAAATGTTCCTGCAAGGTTCAGACGCGGACAGGAATATTGTTGCAATGTTGCAGCAAGGTTCCTGTAAGGTTTAATAATGCAATGTAATATTGCTGCAACATTCATTTCTGTCTGGGAAGCTGAGAGTCAGGATAATCAAGAATTTTTAATGATTAATTTAAAATGTGAACCGGCTGTAAGACTAACTTTAATTGGCCTAAATAAATAAATCTTTATTACTCGAACTGCCCACATCTGACACACCATTACCTACTTTTACAATTCTCTTATAAACAGGGATAACCAACGGTCTTTGCCAAACAAGAGGCCTAGTTCCTTCATCCAAACACCTATTAAATAGTAAACATAAAAATTTTGAAATACTATCCACTACAAATTTCAAGAGATTACAATTAATTTCATCCTTACCCGAGGACTTCCCTGATTTTAACCCCTTAATACCTAAGGTTACATCCGATTCCAAGATGAGAAATAGTAAGTGACGGTGGGCGAGATAATGTCAAATAACTCAATTTATTTAACAGGTCTGATGGAAGAAACTAAAATAGTGAATCTATTGATGAGATCTTTGTTAAAAAAGAAAGGCAAAAGTATGTCAATTACAAGTATGATAAGGTTGTCGAAGGGCATTTAATAAGTGAGAATTCAATTTAGCTTTAGAGCGAAACTTAGCTGGACAGAGTGTACAGCCGAAATGCTTTTCTCCAGAATGGGTGTGCAAATGCCGACAGAGTGAGGACCTTCGAGAAAAACTTTTCTTGCAATATTCACAGCAGAATTGCTTTTCTGAAGAATGGGTCACCTTATGTTGATTGAGAAGGCCCTTTGTCGAGAAGCTCTTTTCGCATTCATTACATTCGAAAGGCTTTTTACTAGAATGGGTAATCCCTATTTCTGATTTTTGTATGGATGATTTTGAGCATTGGGGATTTTCTTTTTGATGAGTCTTGGAAATATGACGTTGCAATTTTATTTTATAAAAGTGTTTCTGATTCCGCTTATAGCACTCGTAAGTTTTTCCGGGATGTCTTTCACGCATATGCCTTAGATAAACAGTAAATTTGAAAAAAACACTAAAACATTCGTTGCAGAAATAATTCTCCGAAGCTTTGTTTTGCGTAGTATTCATTATTTGCTGATCTCCAGCTGAAAAAGAAAAGGAATATAAAGATTAGATTATATATTTATAGGTACAAAGATATACAGGGTGAGTTTTTTATCTTGAGACAGTCTTATAATTCAAAAACAGTTCATTATATGGAAAAAAGTTTCAAATAAAAGTTTGTTTATATCGAGGGGGAAAGTAAACTAGGCTATTGTTTGTCGACCTAGAACAAGCTTTCAAGCGTATTTCAATGTCAAGTTCTGTTTTTTAAATGGAACCCTATATTTTTCTATACGTCTACTTAATCTACAAAAAAAGCTGAACGACTTTCATAAGAACTATTTTTTATACGACATCAAATTAACAAAATACATGAATCAATTAAATCTCAAAAAAAATCTTGATAATTATTTTTAACAATTATTTAACTTAATTATGAAATAATAATGATTAAATAATTAATTGTTAAATAAATAATTTAATAATAATTAATAATTTAGTATTTTTCGACTCTGTTCTGAGACATTCCAGAGAGTATTGCAAGTCTTCTGGATGTATTCCAGTTCCAATTTCCTTATTTTGGCCTGTTCCAATTTCTTCGTAGCCTTCACATTTCCTGTTTTTGTTTTTTTTAAACATATTTTACAACACAATAAAATGAAGTTAGTGAGGGTGTATCTCTGTCATGAAAACGATCGGCATTCATTTCAATGGCAGGCCCTAACACTTCTTCCACATTCACCGCATAAATTAAGACCATTTCAATTCTTTCTTTAACAAAAAAATGCTCCATTTTTATTATGGAAATACAATATAACTATCTACTGGATTGACAGGAGAAATAAACTTTTTTAAACTAGTTCTATTAAGTAGAAAATAATCTCTTAAATCTGAGTATAACGAAATTTTAATATCATTATAAACACTTATTTTCAGTGTTGAGACTTTTCGATTTAATTATTAATTATTTAATTATTATTATTTGATAATTAAGTAAAATAATTGTTAAAAATAATTATTAAGAATTTTTTTGGAGATCTAATTGATTCATGTATTTTGTTTATTTGATGTCATATAAAAAAATAGTTCTTATAAAAGTTGTTCAGTTTTTTTTTTTTGTAGATTCAGAATATGTACAGAAACATATAGGTTTCTATTTAAAAAACAGAACTTGACATTGAAATACCCTTAAAAGCTTGTTCTAGGTCGACAAACAATAGCGTAGTTTACTTTCTTATAGACAAACTTTTATTTGAAACTTTTTTTCCATATAATACTGTTTTTGAATTATAAGACTGTCTTAAGATAAAAAAATCATTTAAAGTGAGTTGTTTTCTGTTTATAATATACAATGATATGTAAGCTCTATTAAAATTAAACATTAAATATTATATCGTCGGTTCGGAACAAGACTATGATAACTTGAAAAATTACTATTTTACAGGTGAGTCAATTCAAGTTTTGCAAATCTATCTAGTTTTTGAATTTTTAGTTTAAATACATTTACATTAAGCATAACCACAGGCCCCTTATAGTACATACACATTTCAGAGACATTTAATAAAATAGTAAAATAGCTTTTTTTCGTTTAAGTTGATACCGCCCCTCCTCCATCAGATATCATAGTCTTGTTCCAAACCGACGATACATTGTGCTGGTATAAATATTTATTCTCTATTTATTTATTTTAATTCAAAAAAAATATTTCCAATATTTCAGAGTTCCAGTGTCTAAGTCATAGTCATAGAAATAAACCAACCAATTGACGAATACGATTGTCGACATTTCTTGTGAAGATGTGTAGTTAGATTTTCTTAAGAACAAAACGATTTCTCATGGATTTATAAATGATGGTAATTCTAAATGAGATGTGTCTGAGAGTCGGATGTGTGAATAAATTCTAAGTCTAATAAATTTACCTTTATTAGTTAGATTCTTATTTAATTGGAACTTTGATTTTAATAATGAGATTAATGCAATATGAATACATTTCTTTTGATGTCTGCATAAAAAATCTTCGCTAATAAACATGATATGGCAATAAGAGCATATGTAGAGTGGACCTAAAAAGAAAAAAGTAATTTTTAGTCTAATGAATTTTATAGTTATTCACAAATAATTATTATATCATTTAGAAAATAAAAAAATAAACTGGTGAGCATAGGTCCCACATGAAATTTCGGGCCCGGGACCCAAAATCTGAAGCGGGCCCCTTATTATTGTTTAAGTATGTGTTTTTATGAAGTGGAAAAAGTTGGTCAGAATGGGTTTTATTTTTTGTTATTTCGCCAATCGCTGTGGTGTTGTTATTTTAATGAAAAAAATTATAGTGCCTGGATTAGGTTCTAAAAATAAAAAATAAACTAAACTATAATCACATAAATTTTTACTTTCCAATGATACTATAAGGGTAAACGCGTAAACCTATAAATGAAAGCGAAATTAAAAATAATAATAATAATATTAAACATTTATTTTTACAGTTAACAAATATTTTTTCCAACATATCCATAAAAAAAAATGTCACGGCCTGATCCGGGACCCACGGGTGCACCTGAAGCCCCCTTGTGGGGGCTATGCTGGTGAGACTTTACCATTCGCATGTCTCCCTCATTATTATATAAAATGAAAAGTTTTATTAATAGTGGATGAAGTTTTTCGAACTTATAATATATTTTTAATATGTGCGTGAATTTCTGTTTTTTTTTTTGTTTTTTTTTCACAAAAAAATTAAATTGAAAGCTGGGCATAAGGTAGTTGTTTCGCGACAATACTACCAAAAAATTAATGCTAGAGTAAATAGTACAGACAATAAGGATTCATAATTTATAAGCCCAAAACTTGTTGCTGTTTATTGCTGTTTATGTACCACTACTAGCCAATTCCGTGCTCGTTTGATAAATCTGGCAACATTGTCCAAGCTTAAATATTTTTATCATAAAAATGACAGATAAAATAAATTATAAAGGTCGATTTATAAAACAAAAAGTTCTTTATAAGCGACTGAAAGCTGTTGCGACAATGGCTTAAGCGAAAAAACGTCAAAAAAAGTACTAAAGTTAACCCACTTTTTAGGTTAAATACATGCGTTGTTGCCAGCTTGTTTTTAGTGTAAATTTTCATTATACATTATTCATTATTATCTCAGAAGCTGTGTTGTAACTATGAATTAAAATTTTCTTAAAAAATGTATTAGTTATTGTTTAATGTTGGTTTAGTTTTTTATAAAAATGGTAAGAAGAGTTTCTTAATTATAATTAAATATGTATGTAAACTTTCCGATATCCCGTATACTGTAATGTATAAGAGTCTGAAAAACTCTATCTTTGGAATTTAATATCTCCGGAACTATATTGTTCATAAATTTCGTTTTGCCACCAATCGATGCAGAAGTATTTAAATAATAATATATCTATATTTCAAAAAAATCCTATGAAAACCCATATGGTGAAACAACTAACTTAAGGCCTATAAAAAGTTGTGAAATTTAAATGTGAGTATCAAATCTGTAAATATATGGTACGTTGGAAGATCAGATAGCACATCGAATAAAAATAGTACGCATAGAAAAGAGTCTTACAAATTTATCCTCTTGTTTAAGGTCGTGGTTCCACCGCCTGAAGAGATTCTTCTCTTTCGAGAGTCGAAATTTCAATGAAGCTTGGTTGCAAGCGCAACAAGTAATTTATAAATTAAATTGGAGAAAAAGAGAGAAAAAAATCGAAGGAGAATTTTGTGCTAAAACCCCCTAGATTGCACATATTTAATGAGAAAATTTCATCAGAATGCACAACGTTTCGACAACTAGTTCTGGAGTCATTTTCAAGTCTTATGGGAGAAATTTGTTGAGAGAAAACATGTTTTATAGATGCTAAAGACGAGGGGAATCTGTTCTGTGCTAGAAATGAACATTATTTTTACTCTAAATTTTCGATATGCACATGATATAATAAACGCTGACGTAATAAATTTGATGCGAACTTTCAAGTATTCTAGTAGGCATATTCAAGATGAAACTAAAGTATTAAAAGCCTTAAACAATTATTTTAATGTTTTTAAAATAACTAACCTTTATAGATTGGATATTCCTTTTTTATATAAGTTTTAGAGTCAGTATCAGTTTCAACTGTGCAAGGTATTGATTCTTTATAAAGATTAAATGCATTGGAAGGAGATAAAATAATTTCTGTATTTCGGTGAGAAGTAGTAACGGTTTCTACTTTTGTCTTTTTTGTCGTTTCATCAAACCGTATTATTTTAGCTTTGGATAGCTGCTGAATAAATTCTGACTTTCTTTTAGCGTCTGAACGGGCTAATTGAGAAGCATTAAAATCCGGTCTTTCTGAAGGCGTTAGATGTTTATGCGGTACCACATTTGGTTTCATTTTGATATGTGACCCAATCGTTTTGTAGAACATCCAGTTGGAAACGTCTTCTTCTAGCTATAAATTAAATATACATTAAATTAATAATATATAAAAGTAATGTAGTTAAGTTGTTATTATATATGTTTATTAAAGATCGCTAACAAAAACTATTATGCTCCTCCTCAATCAGCTTATAAAATAGAAAGATTCTCTAACTTTTAAGGAGATAGGTGTTGGTTCTAGGTGAAACATTTTTATATAATAATAAAAATTGCGTAAGTGAGGTGGGTTTCACAAAAAAGAAATAAAACAAAAATGAGTTTTGAATTCGATATATTTTGGGTGTCAGCCCATCTTCAGGAGTCGGAGAAAACTGAATATAAATTGGAAATTTTTTTATAAATAATAATTTTTTGAAAATATGTATGGTGAGGGAAAGATAGGAGGAGGAGAAAACATATTGAGAATTAATATTTTCGACAGATGGAACAAGTGAGTTTTTAGCCAGATGGTGGGAAAGAATACCTGGGCTTATAAGAAGGAATAGAATGGTACATGAGGGTGCTGTTACCTTAATATTAATATGAAGTGAGAAAGAAAAGGGCAAGGGAAGAAATATTTTCCATAAATAATGAAAGATATGGGTTTTGGAACTTTTAGAGAAGTGAAAGAGTTGACATCAGGTAGCGAGGAGGCGAGTGTTTTCGCTAAACCAGTCTTATGAATGTATACTGGATGTTGATGATGATTATTATAATGAACAACATGATAAGCGGCTAATAGTGTATCGATTAAAGCGAGCTTCGATCAGAAAATTCAGTGATAAAATTTCAATGCTTGGCGTCACTCTAGGGTCTGACCTTTCTTGGAATGACCATATCTCAACTACTCCTAAATCAGCAGCGCGCAAGCTTCGTCTCCTATTTAGGTCTAAACGCTATTATACTCCCAGTCAACTTCTTACACTGTATAAGGCTCAAATTCGTCCCTGTCTCGAATATGGCTCTCATCTGTGGAGAGGGGCTTCCAAGCATTCTCTTGCCACACTGGATGCAATTCAGAAACGAGCAATCAAACTAATAGGAGAACCGGCCCTAACAAACCCACTCGACTCCCTGGCTCACCTAAGAACCGTTTCTGCCCTTTCCCTGTACTACAGATACTATCAGGGTGTCTGTTCAGTAGAGCTGAAATCAATTATCCCCCCTAAAGCACTCTTTGCTAGAAACACTCGGTTTTCGAAAGCTCAGCACCCCTTCGCTGTTAAATTGGATAAAAGCCGAGCCAACGCTTTCGCCAACTCTTTTATCCCTATGACTTTCAGAAACTGGAACTCACTTCCAGTGACCGTCTTCCCCCCAACTTATAACCTTCAGCTATTTAAGACCCGCATCCACAGATACCTTCAACTCCTCCTACCCAGCCCATAAAATCCCCTCTTCTTCTTTTCACAATGAAGGGGCCAACCCAGGCCTTTAGGGGATGCACCTTTTTGGTGTAACTCCTTCTCTCATCAATATCATTATAAAAAAATAAAAAAAAAGAGTTTATTCATGATCGATTTGTGCTCCAGTCAGAAATTTACAATTTACACAGTAATCGCAAACGTTCAGAATCGAGTATGACATAGAAGAAAGATCAAATTTTTTAAGAGAAATTAATGAGTTGTCCTCTCTACTTGCTGCGAATAAACATACATCTATACATATATATATATATATATACCGAATATAAATATGCATATATATCATTTATTTGTTAGAGACTATAGTTTCGAAGGTTTGATCTTCATTATCAGTCTTTTAATTAGAAATGCTTAAATCATAGCTATAGGGATGTACAACGTTCTTCAATTGATTTAAAAGAACACCTGTTACGTTCTTTGATATTAAATTTATAACTTGACAAGTTTTTATCCAACTAAATTGTTTGTACTATAAAATAAGAACAACTAGATAAATGTTAAGCTTGTATTAAATATCATCACGTTAAACGTAATTTATTGACTATTATAACTTGCAGAATTATAAATTTAATATCAAAGAACGTAACAAATTTTCTTTTAAATCAATTGAAGACCGTTGTTCATCTATATAGCTATGATTTAAGCAACTGCTATGGAACTTGCTACCCGTTTAGATCACAACTCTTTTGTCGGCGAAGCCGTTGGTACCGAACTTGGCCCCTTTTTCACATTTATATTTTTGGTCGGATATATCTTAACCGAACCGGAAAGGACTTTCACCTTTCGAATTTTGGATTCTAGATCGTGCCTAGATTAAAGATGTTGTTTTTTGACAGGAGACATCTCAGCTTCTGTTTTACTCATGAATGCCATGTTTTTTCAGAGGGCAGCTGATCTTCGCTTTTACAGAAATATTTTATCTGTTATTTCTCATGGGTTCAATTACTCGATGGGATATGGGATGTTAAAACAAAATCTCTTCAATTACCTATATCAAATTTGATATATTTTTATTAATGTGGCATTGGTTATTCAATTTGGCTAAAATGTGGTGTTGTCTTTTAAATAATAACAATAATAAAATAATTTGATCCTGCAAGAATACAAATTACTTACATTAAAATGATCTTCGCAACAGTAACAAGAGTAGTAGATAATGTCCCGGACTTGTACTGCTGCATGCCATTTTTTTCTTACTACTTCATTTTTTGGCACTGATATAAATATTTTATTCGGGGCATTATTACTAGTATTGTTACAGCTTGGGACAAAACATTTTTTATAGCCCATTAAAAAAAAAATTAATTATCATTTAGTAAAAAACAAATGTGTCACTGGAATGACAGCTTCATGAGGGTAAATCGCTATTGGTCCTTCGGTTTTTGACGTCATTCGTAGAAAGTTTTTGTCCCAAATCAAATTTACTATTAATGTAAAAAAAAAAAAATGGAATTATTACATTATCACGCAGATGTCAATAATTAAAATAAATAAATAACTGGATGCAATTCAGAAACGAGCAATTAAACTAATATGAGACCTGGCCCTAACTAACCCACTCGACTCCCTGGCTCATTGAAGAACCGCTTCTGCACTTTCCCTGTACTACAGATACTATCACGGTGTCTGTTCAGTAGAGCTGAAGTCAATTATCCCCCCTAAAGCCCTCTTTACGAGAAACACGCGGTTTTCGAAAGCTCAGCACCCCTTCGCTGTCAAATTGGATAAAAACTCTTTTATCCCTATGACTTCCAGAGACTCGAACTCACTTCCCGTCACCGTCTTCCCCCCCAACTTATAACCTTCAGCTGTTTAAGACCCGCATTCACAGATACCTTCAACTCCTATCCAGCCCATAAAATCCCCTCTTCTTCTTTTCACAATGGAGGGGCCAACCCAGGCCTTTAGGGGATGCACCTTTTTGGTGTATCTCCTTCTCACATCAATATCATTAAAAAAATATATATATATAACGTCGCCTTAGAGTGTAAACCTGCTAACTCACAACAATGATATTTTACAGGACAGAGAAAAAACAAACAAAATTTAATATTGTTGTTATGGAAAGAAACTATTTTTCACATTTTTTTTCTACAACTTACGATCGTAATTTTATGTAGCAGTTTTACTTGGACGATGCTGCATCTCTTTTTCTTTCGAACGGTATTAATATGTCATATATGATAAAAAATGTATTTAGCAGGCTTACACTCTAAGGCAGTGATTCTCAACCACTGTGCCACGGAACTTTACTGTGCCGCGAGATTCTTGAAGTGTGCCTCCACTGCTAGGCAGTGGACCCTCCCGAATTGAAAATTACTCATTTTTTTACATTTCTTTATCAAATGACATTATATTTAATCCAAATATTTATTTGATCATTTGAACTAAAGAGGTAGTAACATTTTACAGGATGCAGAATGTTCAATGATAACTTTATTGGTACCTACATCAACCAATAAACCAAATAAAATTCTATTAATTTTAGTGTGGCGTCAAATTTTTAAATTATTAAAAGTGTGCCGTGACGAAAAAAACGTTGAGAATCACTGCTCTAAGGCGACGATAATGGTTTTTAATAAATTAATCTTATTAATTATAGGGAAAGGGCAGAAACGGTTCTTTGGTGAGCCAGGGAGTCGAGTGAATTGGTTAGAGTCGGGTCTCCTATCAGTTGAATTGCTCGCTTCTGAATCACATCCAGTGTAGCAAGAGAATGCTTGGAGGCACCCCTCCACAGATGAGAGCCATATTCGAGACAGGGACGAATTTGAGCCTTATACAGTAT